>OX421451.1:35578448-35583448 GCA_949126865.1 Montipora capitata
AAAACGATAAAACTCTTTATTCCGCATGCTCGAATCGCTCAATATTCCTTATTCATTTTCTTTTTTAAGCCGTCTTTCATTATTCCGCTTCCACCCCCAATAAAGTTAAGTAAACACAAAGTAATTACTAAGTTTGACAGTTCACAATTTATTGGCATATCAATAGAAGGAAAGCACCTGTGTTGAGAAAAGTAAGGAAAAGAATGAAAAAGTAACAACAGTAAGTTTAACGAAGTTTGCGCGAAAATCTTTCCACATCGAAATTTGTTTCATTTCTCGCCTGAAGCTAGGTCATGAATTACTTATTCCAAAAATGAAAAAAAATTGGTGGGTCGCCGACTTTGTTTCGGAGAAAAAGGCAAGGGAAAAATTCCCTAATATCGCTAGATAAGTCATCATAACTAGATGTACCGTCATCTACTCATCTGTCGAAAATCATAACAATAATATGTTTAGAGTGAAGGTTTCTGTGCATAGAAATATAGGAGTGGGTTTTTAAGATAATTGCATGCGGCTGGGGATGTAGTAAACAGTAGAGTTAATCCTCAACGAGCGTTTTCGCAAGCGCTACCCGTTGTAACCACTTCCCGAATTCAGGACACAAGGAAAGAAAAAAATTTAAAAAAAAAAATTCTTACTTTGTGATTTTTTTCTTTTTATCACATTTCGTAGATTGTAAGAAGACCAAGTGATTCATGTCTTAAAAAGTAGGGGTCGCCGATGACCTAAACGATTAAAATCGATGTGATGTTGCGAAGCTCTTGGAAAATTTAAACAGACTTATAATGTGAAGTGCTAAGTTTCTACCCCATATGAACCATGTGAGCGTTAGCCCTATTGATGGAAATGGCCCGCACAAGGACATAGAAAAACTGTGACCAGGGTGGGAATTAAACCCACGACCTTCGGGTTAGATCACCGCCGCTCTACCGACTGAGCTACAAGGTCAGACGGGAGCAGGCAGTGGGAAGTGAAGATGTTCATGAGGAGCTTAACTTGGGTCAGGAATGTGGGTTCCCGCTGTTTAGGTAAAAAAAAATTACCAAAATCTCAGTGGGAGTTGTAGCAAGACTCACACTAAAAAGGCAGAGCGAGAGACAAAGGGAGAGAGAGGTGTTAATCTCGACACATTTGTTGGGCCGACTTCGTCATAAAGTTTTAATGACGACAAATAACTCAAATTACTTTAAATTAATTTTGGGTGATGTGTCAAAATAGTCCAGAGGCACAGTAAATCAATCTGAAATATTTTCTAAAACACGGTTCACAGCGGCGAGCATCATGCAATTAAAAAATGGAAAATTATTTCTTTATTCTCTTTATTTCAAATTAATTTAAACACAGGCAAATTATTTTGTCAGTTAACTTTCAGGCTACCGAGATGCAACTTGTTTTGCCCGGCATACACTTTTCTCAACTGCAACGGTGAATTGGTTCTTTTCTGATTTTAAAGCAATCCATTTTTAAGTTTTATACTTATGGAACTCGATAACTGAGGAATAAAACTCAACAGCTATTACACCTTCGTACATCTGCTTCCCTAACTCTCCGGTTAAACATGAAACGTTAGTGATGTATTGGTATATTTGTTAATTTAAACACAGGCAAATTATTTTGTCAGTTAACTTTCAGGCTACCGAGATGCAACTTGTTTTGCCTGGCATACACTTTTCTCAACAGCAACGGTGCATTGGTTCTTTTCAGATTTTAAAGCAATCCATTTTTAAGTTTTATACTTATGGAACTCGATAACTGAGGAATAAAACTCAACAGCTATTACACCTTCGAACATCTGCTTCCATAATTCTCCTGTTAAACATGAAACGTTAGTGGTGTATTGGTGTATTTGTTAATTTAAACACAGGCAAATTATTTCTTAACTTTCAGGCTACCGAGATATAACTTGTTTTGCCTGGCATACACATTTCTCAACAGCAACGGTGACTTGGTTCTTTTCTGATTTTAAAGCAAACCATTTTTAAGGTTTATAGTTATGGAACTCGATAACTGAGGAATAAAACTCAACAGCTATTACACCTTCGAACATCTGCTTCCATAATTCTCCGGTTAAACATGAACGTTAGTGATGTATTGGTGTATTTGTTAATTTAAACACAGGCAAATTATTTCTTAACTTTCAGGCTGCCGAGATATAACTTGTTTTGCCTGGCATACACTTTTCTGAACAGCAACGGTGAATTCAGTGAATTGGTTCTTTTCTGATTTTAAAGCAATCCATTTTTAAGTTTTATACTTATGGAACTCGATAACTGAGGAATAAAACTCAACAGCTATTACACCTTCGTACATCTGCTTCCCTAACTCTCCGGTTAAACATGAAACGTTAGTGATGTATTGGTATATTTGTTAATTTAAACACAGGCAAATTATTTCTTAACTTTCAGGCTGCCGAGATATAACTTGTTTTGCCTGGCATACACTTTTCTCAACAGCCACGGTGAATTCAATGAATTGGTTCTTTTCTGATTTTAAAGCAATCCATTTTTAAGTTTTATACTTATGGAACTCGATAACTGAGGAATAAAACTCAACAGCTATTACACCTTCGTACATCTGCTTCCATAACTCTCCGGTTAAACATGAAACGTTAGTGATGTGTTGGTATATTTGTTAATTTAAACACAGGCAAATTATTTTGTCAGTTAACTTTCAGGCTACCGAGATGCAACTTGTTTTGCCTGGCATACACTTTTCTCAACAGCAACGGTGCATTGGTTCTTTTCTGATTTTAAAGTAATCCATTTTTAAGTTTTATACTTATGGAACTCGATAACTGAGGAATAAAACTCAACAGCTATTACACCTTCGAACATCTGCTTCCATAATTCTCCGGTTAAGCATGAAACGTTAGTGATGTATTGGTGTATTTGTTAATTTAAACACAGGCAAATTATTTCTTAACTTTCAGGCTACCGAGATATAACTTGTTTTGCCTGGCATACACGTTTCTCAACAGCAACGGTGAATTGGTTCTTTTCTGATTTTAAAGCAAACCATTTTTAAGTTTTAAACGTATGGAACTCGATAACTGAGGAACTGGGAAATTTAGAATGCCCAATTGTAGCTGTGTAAAATTTTATTCCGGGCTAATTGATTTTCCAGCATGTCACAGGGAGGCACATTCAATATTAATCACAGAGTTATCAATTTCCTAGCTGCAATAATGATATCCTGATATCATGAAATTGAACCTAACAGCAATTATTTTACCTCAACGTTTGAGCGTGAGCCTGTATACCGGGAAGGCTTCCAGCACCGAATTCCCCGACGTCAACATTGTTTACTGCCTCCATAACTCGTTTGAAAACATGAATACAGAAATCCCTGACATTCAGACGAAGACTGCTTAATTAATCACCCCACAGAGGCCAACCAAAGTTATTCCGTAAGCTTCGTCCACGTTTTTACCAGAATTTCGGACGGCGAGTCTAATCTGCAGGTCGCAGGTCGCAGGTGACAGGTTGCAGGTCATTGTTTCACCAATACAGAAAGTATCCTAAACATTCTTAAAAGCTAACCTTAGGCCTAATTAGGCCTAAACAAAAGTTTAACAATGACTGTAACCTGTGACCTGCGACCTGCGATCTGCAGATTAGACCCGCCGAATTTCGGAACGTGATCACCATTTTCCCGCAAAAAATTACCGACTTGAAGGCGACAAATCTCTCTTCGAAAGAGCTGAAAAAACTTTCCTTCGACAAATTGGCTAACATTTTACCCTGGATGCCAGAGGTCTTCTCGCTCACCAGCGGCGAGGAGCGTCGAAGTAGTGCTGGTCGGCGAGAGACGACGGCGACCTGTACCATTTTTCCCCGGGTGAGAGAGTTAATCCATAAATCCTATAGAACGAAAAATGGTTCCGTGTCCAAGCACTAACCGCCACTGTCGATACGGGCAAACGAACTGAAATAGATTTGTGTTCCCCACAAATTTCATCTCGCCCCTAAATATGGTCATTCAATAAAAAATTAAGTACTTTTTTCTGCTTAACGTAAGTTCACAGTACAATCTGATCGATCCTGAATGCTTTAACACTTTTCTAAATACGAAACACCTTTTGTGTTATGTTTTTAACCTTTGTTGATGGATATCTACACCGTCAAGAGACGTCCAGCCGAGAATTCCTGAGTCGGCTTAAATCATATTGTGATTTTTTTCATTTCATCACATTTCGTAGATTGTAAGAAGACCAAGTGATTCATGTCTTAAAAAGTAGGGGTCGCTGATGACCTAAACGATTGAAATCGATGTGATGTTGCGAAGCTCTTGGAAAACTTAAACAGACTTATAATGTGAAGTGCTAAGTTTCTACCCCATATGAACCATGTGAGCGTTAGCCCTATTGATGGAAATGGGCCCACACAAGGACAGAGAAAAACTGTGACCAGGGTGGGAATTAAACCCACGACCTTCGGGTTAGATCACCGCCGCTCTACCGACTGAGCTACAAGGTCAGACGGGAGCAGGCAGTGGGAACTGAAGGTGTTAAAGTCACGGCAATGAACATGTACAAGTACAAGGAAGGATTACGTTTTTGCAAACGTTGGCCGTGTAGCTCTTATATTGGAAAATTTAGTTGGTCACGATTTTGCCTGACCTGCCGGGGAAGGACTGGACCCAAGACAGGATCGATCGCTGAAAGTTTTTGTAAAAAAAAAAGAACTTTGTCGAGCTTACCAACGAAGTTTCAAGGAGGGGTTATCTTTATTTGGTTAGTGTTTTGTATCATGTCTCTCCAGTGCCGTCTTTCTCATCTCCTGGAGTGTGGTGTTTGTGAAATATAATCTCTGGCTGTTTCCTCACAGGTCCGCACTATTCAAGGGGATTAGGAAGAGAAGATGATTCTGCTCTATGGTCATGAAAGTAAAGGAAAAGAACTTCAAAAACATGCATTCATTTTGAACTAAGAAGTTCGTAACGCAGTAAAACATTTCAATAAACCAACACCATTAAATTTTAATACGCAACGTCGCTGACTA
>OX421451.1:35588448-35590948 GCA_949126865.1 Montipora capitata
GTTCTTTTCTGATTTTAAAGCAATCCATTTTTAAGTTTTATACTTATGGAACTCGATAACTGAGGAATAAAACTCAACAGCTATTACACCTTCGTACATCTGCTTCCCTAACTCTCCGGTTAAACATGAAACGTTAGTGATGTATTGGTATATTTGTTAATTTAAACACAGGCAAATTATTTTGTCAGTTAACTTTCAGGCTACCGAGATGCAACTTGTTTTGCCTGGCATACACTTTTCTCAACAGCAACGGTGCATTGGTTCTTTTCAGATTTTAAAGCAATCCATTTTTAAGTTTTATACTTATGGAACTCGATAACTGAGGAATAAAACTCAACAGCTATTACACCTTCGAACATCTGCTTCCATAATTCTCCTGTTAAACATGAAACGTTAGTGGTGTATTGGTGTATTTGTTAATTTAAACACAGGCAAATTATTTCTTAACTTTCAGGCTACCGAGATATAACTTGTTTTGCCTGGCATACACATTTCTCAACAGCAACGGTGACTTGGTTCTTTTCTGATTTTAAAGCAAACCATTTTTAAGGTTTATAGTTATGGAACTCGATAACTGAGGAATAAAACTCAACAGCTATTACACCTTCGAACATCTGCTTCCATAATTCTCCGGTTAAACATGAACGTTAGTGATGTATTGGTGTATTTGTTAATTTAAACACAGGCAAATTATTTCTTAACTTTCAGGCTGCCGAGATATAACTTGTTTTGCCTGGCATACACTTTTCTGAACAGCAACGGTGAATTCAGTGAATTGGTTCTTTTCTGATTTTAAAGCAATCCATTTTTAAGTTTTATACTTATGGAACTCGATAACTGAGGAATAAAACTCAACAGCTATTACACCTTCGTACATCTGCTTCCCTAACTCTCCGGTTAAACATGAAACGTTAGTGATGTATTGGTATATTTGTTAATTTAAACACAGGCAAATTATTTCTTAACTTTCAGGCTGCCGAGATATAACTTGTTTTGCCTGGCATACACTTTTCTCAACAGCCACGGTGAATTCAATGAATTGGTTCTTTTCTGATTTTAAAGCAATCCATTTTTAAGTTTTATACTTATGGAACTCGATAACTGAGGAATAAAACTCAACAGCTATTACACCTTCGTACATCTGCTTCCATAACTCTCCGGTTAAACATGAAACGTTAGTGATGTGTTGGTATATTTGTTAATTTAAACACAGGCAAATTATTTTGTCAGTTAACTTTCAGGCTACCGAGATGCAACTTGTTTTGCCTGGCATACACTTTTCTCAACAGCAACGGTGCATTGGTTCTTTTCTGATTTTAAAGTAATCCATTTTTAAGTTTTATACTTATGGAACTCGATAACTGAGGAATAAAACTCAACAGCTATTACACCTTCGAACATCTGCTTCCATAATTCTCCGGTTAAGCATGAAACGTTAGTGATGTATTGGTGTATTTGTTAATTTAAACACAGGCAAATTATTTCTTAACTTTCAGGCTACCGAGATATAACTTGTTTTGCCTGGCATACACGTTTCTCAACAGCAACGGAGAATTGGTTCTTTTCTGATTTTAAAGCAAACCATTTTTAAGTTTTAAACGTATGGAACTCGATAACTGAGGAACTGGGAAATTTAGAATGCCCAATTGTAGCTGTGTAAAATTTTATTCCGGGCTAATTGATTTTCCAGCATGTCACAGGGAGGCACATTCAATATTAATCACAGAGTTATCAATTTCCTAGCTGCAATAATGATATCCTGATATCATGAAATTGAACCTAACAGCAATTATTTTACCTCAACGTTTGAGCGTGAGCCTGTATACCGGGAAGGCTTCCAGCACCGAATTCCCCGACGTCAACATTGTTTACTGCCTCCATAACTCGTTTGAAAACATGAATACAGAAATCCCTGACATTCAGACGAAGACTGCTTAATTAATCACCCCACAGAGGCCAACCAAAGTTATTCCGTAAGCTTCGTCCACGTTTTTACCAGAATTTCGGACGGCGAGTCTAATCTGCAGGTCGCAGGTCGCAGGTGACAGGTTGCAGGTCATTGTTTCACCAATACAGAAAGTATCCTAAACATTCTTAAAAGCTAACCTTAGGCCTAATTAGGCCTAAACAAAAGTTTAACAATGACTGTAACCTGTGACCTGCGACCTGCGATCTGCAGATTAGACCCGCCGAATTTCGGAACGTGATCACCATTTTCCCGCAAAAAATTACCGACTTGAAGGCGACAAATCTCTCTTCGAAAGAGCTGAAAAAACTTTCCTTCGACAAATTGGCTAACATTTTACCCTGGATGCCAGAGGTCTTCTCGCTCACCAGCGGCGAGGAGCGTCGAAGTAGTGCTGGTCGGCGAGAGACGACGGCGACCTGTACCATTTTTCCCCGGGTGAGAGAGTTAATCCATAAATCCTATAGAACGAAAAATGGTTCCGTGTCCAAGCACTAACCGCCACTGTCGATACGGGCAAACGAACTGAAATAG
>OX421451.1:35598448-35623448 GCA_949126865.1 Montipora capitata
AAAATGCCCTATTTTCGCTAGATAGGTCATCATAACTAGATGTAGCCTCATCTACTCATCTGTCGAAAATCATAAAAATAATATGTTTAGAGTGAAGGTTTTTGTGCATAGAAATATAGGAGTGGGTTTTTAAGATAATTGCATGCGACTGGGGATGTAGTAAACAGTAGAGTTAATCCTCAACGAGCGTTCTCGCAAGCGCTACCCGTTGTAACCACTTCCGGAATTCCGGACACAAGGAAAGAAAAAATTTAAATAAAAACTTCTTACATTGTGATTTTTTTCATTTCATCACATTTCGTAGATTGTAAGAAGACCAAGTGATTCATGTCTTAAAAAATAGGGGTCAGCGATGACCTAAACGATTAAAATCGATGTGGTGTTGCGAAGCTCATGGAAAATTTAAACAGACTTATAATGTGAAGTGCTAAGTTTCTACCCCATATGAACCATGTGAGCGTTAGCGCTACTGTTGGAAATGGTCCAGTTAATTATACCACCAGCATATATTATTATTATTATTATTATTATTATTATTATTATTATTATTATTATTATTATTATTATTATTACTATGACTACTATTATATTTGTCTTTTAGGAACAAGCGACCCCAGTTTCACACGACAAGTTCCTGGTTCTTTATCATCGAACGCCCAGATTGCCTTGACATCAGCATATGCAGTTACCTTCTTGATAGCCTTATTTGGCAATTCCTTTGGCTTGTTTGTAGTGTTGAAAAAATCTTCTAGACGTGTAACGAACCTCTTTATAGCAGATATGGCTACTGGCGATCTATTACTGACCATAACAGTTATGCCATACCAAGTGGCATATCTTTACAAAGGAACTCTTTGGTTTAGAGGATTATTCGGAATCGTTACTTGCAAATTGCTTCGCTACGCTATTCCTATTTCTATAGCAGCTTCAGCGGCAATGATGTTCATTTCCTTTGACAGATCTTACGCCGTATTCTTTCCTCTTCGAGAAGCGATTTTCCAACGATCAAAGATCCTATCAACGATGATATGGGTTCTATCGTTTGCATTAATGTTCCCTTACGTGTTTCTTTCTAATGTGACATTTGCTCCGGTCACGAATGGTTACTATTGCGACATAGCGCCCAGTAAAGATCTCTCACTGAATGAAATTTATCGCGTATTCAAAATCCTTCACATATCAATTTTCGTCGTGGTGTACGCCTTGCGACTCTTCATAACTATCGTTATATATACTTTGATTTGCCGTAAACTGGTTCATCGTAAAATTCCAGGCAACATGACCGATAGCAACCGTGCCGTGGTTGACAAGTCCAAGCGCAAGGTCATGCGACTGTTGGTTGTTATATGCGTTGTTTTCGAGCTGTGCTGGTTTCCAACTTATGTCAATCATTTTTTCATCTTTGTGCGGCCTGAACAAAAGCACAAACTACCACCAAGAGAGTATGAAGGTAAGAGAGGTAATCCCTCATATTGGCCCTATTCCCATCGTAATCCCTCTTAAGTTATTTTTAGATCTCCTCGAGATCCAGCATTCCCACGAGGGTTAACTGATAGCCAATCATATGTCCCCATTTTTACCAATCATTGCGTGGGAATTCGCTCAGCTGTCAACATTGGTAAAAATGGGGACATACGATTGGCTATCAGTTAACTCTCGTGGGAATATCGGATCTCGCAGGAGATCTAAAAATAACTTAAGAGGGATTACGATGGGAATAGGGCCAATATGAGGGATTACCTCTCTTACCTTCATACTCTCTTGCTACCACCTGTTGTCATCTTAGTATTTTTTTGGATAGGTCATGCAAACAGCGCTATTAATCCATGTCTGTATATACTTCTGAACGATGGTTATCGTAAGGCCCTTTTTGCGCTTTTAAGAAACTTCTGCGGACGGGGAACAAACGTAGTGTCTACGATAAACCCGCCAGCGCTGATCAAACTGGCTGCGAAAACACCATAAACATATCTCTGAAGCTCTTGAACGTACAGGACAAGGAACACGTCCCAACCCTTTTTTTCGCTTCTTAGGTGGTAACTTTTGGGGGCCGTCACGTCTTATTCGGGACTGTGTGACAAATAAAAATAACGGAAAAGACGAACTGTCTTCACCCCACAAAGGAGTTGCTCGCAATCGAGCTGCACCAGTCGCGCAGACCAAAGATAAGAACCAATGCAAATGCAGCTCGGACATATGCCTTTACGGCCCTTAACTTTGTACTGTGCACGTGCACAGACATACCTCTTACTAACCCTGTTCGTGGTCCGTACTGTAAGTTATGTAAATTATGTAAGTTATGGCCCGCGCATAAATCAACGGGAAAAACGAGGATCCGTAACTTACAGTACGAACCGAGAAAACGAGCTTAGTAAGATATTTATGTTATCTCTGACATAATCAGAAGTGCGGGAAAGGAAACTAGTTGAAGTCAAGCGGGAGGTTCAACCGCCACAACGATTGCGCGTCAAAATTCTGAAACGAATGAACTTCTTGGCTTTTTGAAATAGTTGCTTGCACTATTTAAACAGTTTTGCAAGATTACGTGACATAAATGACATGAAAAACTTGCTAGAGAATGTTTTATCAAAATTTCACATTAAGCGGTCCGTACAGCGGCCGTACTGTAGAATAAGGTCCGCTAAATCAGCCAATCACAGCGCGCGTACTATCCCAAAGATATAATAAAATCTTGTTACTTACACAGAATTTCCTTTTATCAGGGAAATCTAAAATAAAATTACTCAGATTTGCCTGAAAAGATCAACCCTAAACATAGTTGTTTTTATCGTGACGTACTTTAGCACACAAATATGCAATACTCCTCTTTTGCAGTGCCACGAACTAATTATTCGCTTAACTAGTAATAGCTATCGATAAGTGGCAACGAAACAGTCAATATAATACATAGTTTGCAGATTTGTATCAGAGTTTTAAAATACCCAACAGTAGTTGTAATTTTTTTATTCGAAAATACTGCAGCTCAACTTATCTAGTTAACAATAATACAATAATAGAAATTTAACACTTTGTATCTCCAACAACATTGTAGATGTCGACGTGTTTTGCAATAATATGGAAAGTACTGCTGTAATTTTTGAACGGATGTAATTTTAACAGGAATATACAATAATTCAGTTGAAAAAAATCAGTGCCATGTAAAAAATCTCCAAAGCATTTTCAGACTTTTCATTGTGAAACATGTAATGGGAAATCAAACTCTCACACATGAAAGTTGTTACACTTGTAGAATTTTTGTTTTGCAAGATACAGCCAAGAATTATAGATCAGATTGATCGTTGAATTGTGTACTTTGCAGACAACATTTTTCCTTTGAAAATTAAATTAAATTGTTCACAACTCAATCGTTAAAAACGACTGAACTAACTGCTCTACTCGCGGGCCGAGGGCTGAAATTGACAAAAGCGGCCGATAAGAAGATGTACGCCGGTTTAGTTTTGAGCTCGTTCACTCAATATAGAACACGCCGGTTCGAAAATAAATATTAAAGAACACTCAAAGCAAGTGTACACAACACAATGGTCATCCGAACACAAAATCATCAATAGTCGTGCGCGTCATGCAAGTTGGTCTAATGA
Source organism: Montipora capitata (assembly GCA_949126865.1). Classification (NCBI taxonomy): domain Eukaryota; kingdom Metazoa; phylum Cnidaria; class Anthozoa; order Scleractinia; family Acroporidae; genus Montipora; species Montipora capitata. The sequence goes on from OX421451.1 coordinate 35,602,048, forward strand.
CATCACACATCAAAACACGCGCTTTCATTGGTCCCTACTAAAATTTCCAGGGAACCTTACATTACACTACTTAAACTTACATTACACTTAACTTTCACAGCATGATCGAGAATTTTTCTGCCTGCTGCAATACTTCGCGCGGCATTAAGCCGGGCGCCTCGCGTCTTCGCTCGGCTTGCTTGTTGGCAATTAAGACCAAACACCATCTGCAGACAAATTTTTCTACTCAAGCTAGAAGGGCTTTCGTCATGTACGCCAGTTTAGTTTTGAGCTCGTTCACTCAATATAGAACACGATGGTTCGAAAATAAATATTAAAGAACAATCAAAGCAAGTGTACACAACACAATGGTCAGAGAAATGGAAAAAAAAATGTTTTCGCTCACCTCCAACACAAGATCATAAATAGTCGCGCGCATCATGACATCACACATCAAAACACGCGCTTTCATTGGTCCCTACTAAAATATCCTGCGAGCCTTACATTACACTACTGACACTTACATTACGCTTAACTTTCACAGCACGATCGAGAATTTCTCTGCCTGCTGAAATACCTCGCGCGGCATTAAGCTGACCGCCTCGCAAGCCTCGTGTCTTCGCTCGGCTTGCTCAGTCGATGACAATTAAGACCAAACACCATCTGCAGACAAATGTTTCTACTCAAGCTAGACGGGCTTTCGTCACAAATTCTTAAATCTTATATTTTCGCAGTAAACCCCTTCAGCTGAACCAAAGGTACGGAGGGTGGTGGCGTAGATTCAGGACTAAGGATCGTGTTCACGGCATTTGAAGTTTGTCCAAAATGGACTAAAAAAATTGTTTCACATTAGCTCATTTCTTGCTTCCTTGCTAGCAGAGGTCTCTTTTCTTTTACGTTCGCTAGGCTGACGAGTACGAGAAAAAAGACCTCTGCGATGGGTCGAAACTCACTGCGTTGAACATGTGCGGCGGTTACTTAGCGACCGAATCCTCACGTGATACTTCGTGTTGTGTGAGCTCACTTAAGGAGGCTCGAAATAGTTTCTCCTTTTTTCAAACAAATAAACATATTCTGTCCTTAGATACAGTTAGGGCAATCATATCAAGACGAAATTTGGCCAGGGTATTAAGAACCTATCGTAGATTTCTCACATTATGTTTTCCTCCAAAATAATGTTACCATGGCAACGATATTAGGCATTTCTTTGAGCCTTAAAATCAACATATGTTGTCCTTTTTGAAGAAACGGGACGGTGAAATTTTCCCATTCAGCGTTACCAGATAATGTTAGAAATACTCTCTAAAATATTTAAAATTCACCAAAATCTGTAGGTCAGTTTTTCAGAAAAATAAGTTTTTTTGAATTGTGTCTCTAATTTTTTTTTTTCACCTACAGAATTTTTTTAAATTTGAAAGACAAACGGTTTAAATTAATCTAAGCTAACATGCAAAAAATGAAAAAAATTCACCGTCCAGAAGCAGAGATATAAACAAGTAAAGTTGCAAAATCAGGAAAAATTAGGGGGTTACAAGATCAGCATTTACGCATGCGTCACCCGCTCATTCGAGTCCGCGCGCGAGTGGAGCTACAGGTCAACACAAACGGATTTAAGTGACTATTAAACCGTTTAAGTAGAATTTTCGTAGTTTTCGTGAATAGGAGATGTCTATTTATATTCCATGTATATAGGAATTGGAGAAAGGTAAGCGAAATTAGCGGTATTTGTTTATTTCTGGTGACCTATTTGAATCATGAGCTGACGCAAGCAGCTTACGAATTGCGTGTGTGGCTTACGCGCGCGCGCTCAGCTGAAAACCCTTTCCAGCCTCCTTAACAACAGCGGAATCACCATAAAGAAATGCGCGGGACACAGCGAGCTCAAGTCACAGTCAGCAAACATGTCATGGGGCATGCGGTTTGACGAGCGCCGTCGAAGGCTCTGGACGGCGGTTGGATCAAAGTGAGTTTCCACGCATGCCAGAGGTCACTTTTCGCGTACCCGTCAGCCCAGCGAACGCAAAAAGGAAAGAGACCTCTGGTAGCACGGAAATTGCTCGCCTGTCAGCTACAGATATCGACCAACCTCTCGAAAGAGAGAGACATGCCAGTTAGAATAAGAAATTTTTCATGCTAGTATGACACAAAGTAGCCTGCCGTTTGGAGATTCTTCCAGAAATAGATGTACGCGAATTTCAATAGCGAAGATATCGATGACGTCACCTATTGATATTACTGTGCCAACCAGAGCCTTATTGGATGCCGAAACAAAGGGTTCTTTTGTTCGGTGGTTGGACCATTTGAACATCAAAAGAAATTTGACATCGATGTTTGTAAACAGATATCTTCCTTACAGGAGTCACGATAGACTGCTAGTAGGCACTCCTTGGTCAGTCGACCCTTCCACACTATGTCAAGCAATCTAGTAAAATGGCCTCCCTCGGTCATTTTATTCGATTGCGTTACATAGTACGGCGGGTGGATTGACTAAGAAGGGACTGCTAGCAGTCTAGAGTCACGAAGTTTCCACTTGCTCTTCTCCCCAACATCAACTTTACTCGTGTCTGGGAATACAGACAATTAAACGTCGCAAATTGTCTCCCAAATGTTGCTCGTCAAGTAAGGATAAACAGCTAAGCTAAAAATAACGCGAGCCTTTACCCTAACCTTATTGTTGGAAATAGGGAGCAAAGAGAAAGGCTTACTAGACCTAAAGAGAAACTTCTTGTTGGATGTCAAAAGTAGGCATGCATCTAATTAGGTGCATTTTTGCAGCTTCGCACAAGCACAATGCTAAATTTATTCTTTTTTTGTGTATTTTTTTTGTGTTTTTTATGTCAGAAGTCACTGCACTTCAATAACTTTGCACTTAAAGTTGATTACCTGTAGGCAAGTCGCTAAAAGAAGAAATACTAAAGGATTGGGGTGGTTTCTCATTTGAAAGAATCATGGCAAAACAGGAAAAATGCTAAATATCGCAATGGCACCTTGGATTATCACAATTCACGACCACCTTTATAACAACTAATGACGAAAACGTTATTGCAAATCAAAAGAACTGTTATTCTAAGATAGGACGGCTGTTGCAATTTACAACGACTTTTGTTGCAATTACAGACAGCCATTGAAATTCACAACATTAGGGAGGGCAACAACAAGAAAAACAGCATCGTTCTAACCTCTGGCCATGGGGCCCGTTTCTCGAAAGTCCCGAAACTTTACGGGCCATTTTCGGGTGTCACAATTTCCCCCTGTATCTCAAGAACGGAGATGATTTTTAAGTCGTCAAACTTCACAGTTATTTTTCTTACTGTTACCTTGAAAACACGTTAAAAGATTGGCTTCTCAAAACAAGTGGTTGGCAGTTTCAACCACTGGAGAGTACCGTGTCACCATTGAGCACTATTATAAGCATTCGGCGGCTTTGTTCGAAGACGGAGTAGGTTTCAATCTTATCCGATAACATAAAAGTAAGTGAATCAAGAGATGCAAAGGCCTGTCCGAATTCCAGTTGTTAATGATAAAGTGTGGATAACCTATATACTTATTTTTTAATTTTTTTCCGTAATCTACACATTAGCGAAGGCACGAACTCGAAAAAACACTCTATTCACTTCAGTTTTTCGCTTGGCCAAAGGAATCTCCAACAGATTCAGGAACGTTTGACTTCTGACATTAAAAACAAAAACAAAACAAAAAAGAATAAATTTAGCATTGCGCTTGCGTGAAACGGCAAAAATACACCTAATTAGATGCATGCCTAATTTTGGCATCCAACACGAAGTGCTTTCTCTTTGCTCCCTATTTCCAACAATAAGGTGAGGGTAAAGACTCGCGTTATTTTTAGCTTAGCTGTTTATCCTTACTTGACGAGCAACATTTGGGAGACAATTTGCGACGTTTAATTGTCTGTATTCCCAGACACGAGTGATGTTGATGTTGATGTTGGGGAGAAGAGCAAGTGGACACTTCGTGACTCTAGACTGCTAGCAGTCCCTTCTTAGTCAATCCACCCGCCATACTATGTCATGCAATCGAGTAAAATGACCGAGGGAGGCCATTTTACTAGACTGCTTGACATAGTGCGGCGGGTAGACTGACTGCTAGCAGGACTGCTAGTAGTCTATCGTGACTCTTGTAAGGAAGATATCTGTTTACAAGCATTGACGTCTAATTTCTTTTGATGTTCAAATGTGCCAACCACAGAACAAAAGAACTCTTTGTTTCGGCGTCCGATAAGGCTCTGGTTGGCACATTAATAGGGAACGTAAGCACGCGCGTTTTTGAGACGCGGATTGACTTTCGAAAAGTCCTTCGTTTCATGTAGATGGCGCGCGGCCACTTCGCGTACGAAAAATCACGTTTTGCTCGCCAAAACATTTTCTCCTGGGATTCTCGTGAGCTCGACTTGTGGCAAGTCTAATTAGCTAAGACGCGGACGGCAACCGGAAATGAGCTGTTTTCCCTTTTAACTTGTCTTCACACGACCACATTTACATTGCAAGGTTGACTAGCAATAGAGTTATTTTCATAGAGTTATGACATTAGAGTCAACCTCGTTCCCAGGGTCTCTCGAGCGAGGAGAGACCCTGGTAGGGTCTGGTCACGTGCTCCCGTGACAATTGAAAACACTAGGGAGGGGTCCTCTCTAAACAAGGAATTTGTCGCGTTGAGCTTTCTTACTAAGCCGCCCCTCCCTTCATTAGATAAATTGTCATCTCCCAGATTCTGGGAGACACGTGACCAGACCCTACCAGGGTTTCTCCTCGCTCGCCCCAGGCGTTAAGATGAGAGACCCTGGGAACGAGGTTGCATTAGAGTTAGAGTTAAGTTTCCAAAATCCTGAATTCAAGATTTTGGAAGGCCTAAATCCTGAATTCAGAAATACAGAAAGTATCCTAAACATGCATAAAAGCTAACCTTAGGCCTAAGGTTAGCTTTTATGAATGTTGGCTGAGGATTTTGGAAACTTAACTCTAACTCTACGACATACCTCTATGAAAATAACTCAAAGAATAGCTGTCCCCTTACATTGCCAAGTATCTTTTCTCCATGGGAGATGATTGGTATAACAATCTGGGAGACACCATTGTCCTGGCACGTGAAATGTTCTCTTCCGGTTGCCCTCCGCGTCTCAAGAACGCGCGTGCTTAAGCTCCCTAATATCAATAGGTGACGTCATCGATAATTCGCCTGCGTCTATTTCTGGAAGAATCTCCAGACGGCAGGCTACTTCTTGTCATATACGCATGAGAAATTTCTTATTCTAACTTAAATGTTTCTCTCTCTTTCGAGAGGTTACTCGATATCTGTGGCTGACAGGCGAGCAATTTCCGTACTAGCGGAAGTCTCTTCTTTTTCCGTTTGCTGGGCTGACGAGTACGGGAAAGGAGACTTCTGCCATGGGTGTAGAAACTCACTTTAATCCAACCGCCGTCCAGAGCCTTGGACGGCGCTCTTCAAACCGCATGCCACATGACATGTTTGCTGACTGTGACTTCATTCTCGTTACCAGCGCCTCGGGTCAACCCAAGACTCTGGGAAACTCGGTGTAGGAGAACATGCGCCGTAGGGTTCTTATAGCCAAAAATTGGCTATTTGAGCCTTACGGTGCCTGCTCACTCCTCGTGCTAACATGAATGCACCAATTATAGACGCTTTTGATTGTTCTTCATGAAAACCAATGAGAAGACACTTTGTTTAAGGGTTGCCAAGAGCTCTTCTATCCCTCGGTCAAGAGAAGAGCTCTGGGGTCGAGATTGACTGTGACTTGAGCTCGCTGTGTCCCGCGCATTTCTTTACGGTAATTCCGCTGTTTTTAAGTGAGCCCACAAGACATGAAGTATCGCGCGAGGATTCGTTCACTAAGTAACCGCCGCACGTGCTCAACACAGTGAGTTTCGACCCATGGCAGAGGTCTTTCTTCTCGTACTCGTCATCCTAGCGAACGTAAAAGAAAAGAGACCTCTGCTAGCAAGGAAGCAAGAAATGAGCTAATGTGAAACAATTTTTTTAGTCCATTTTGGACAAACTTCAAATGCCGTGAACACGATCCTTAGTCCTGAATCTACGCCACCACCCTCCGTACCCTTGGTTCAGCTGAAGGGGTTTACTGCGAAAATATAAGATTTAAGAATTTGTGACGACAGCCCGTCTAGCTTGAGTAGAAAAATTTGTCTGCAGATGGTGTTTGGTCTTAATTGTCATCGACTGAGCAAGCCGAGCGAAGACACGAGGCTTGCGAAGCGGTCAGCTTAATGCCGCGCGAGGTATTTCAGCAGGCAGAGAAATTCTCGATCGTGCTGTGAAAGTTAAGCGTAATGTAAGTGTCAGTAGTGTAATGTAAGGTTCGCAGGATATTTTAGCAGGGACCAATGAAAGCGCGTGTTTAGATGTGTGATGTCATTAGACAAACTTGCATGACGCGCGCGACTATTTATGATCTTGTGTTGGAGGTGAGCGAAAACAATTTTTTCCCATTTCTCTGACCAATGTGTTGTGTACACTTGCTTTGATTGTTCTTTAATATTTATTTTCGAACCATCGTGTTCTATATTGAGTGAACGAGCTCAAAACTAAACTGGCGTACATGTTCTTATCGGCCGTTGTTGTCAATTTCGACCCTCGGCCCGCGAGTAGAGCAGTTTGTTTTTCGTTTTGTAACCATTGAGTTGTGAAAATTTAATTTAATTTTAAAAGGAAATATTTTGTCTACAAAGTAACTGTTACAGGTAAATTTGAAATTCAGGTTGAAATGATTTCAACCTAGGTAAATTTAATTTTAAACTAGGTTGAAATTAAAAGTAGGAAACATAGGAAAAAAGTCCATCAATAGGCCATTTTCGAAATATCAATATTCAACTTGATAGTGAGGCAGTGAGGACAAAAACAATTGAAACACGTTGGAATGAATGTGAAAAATATTTATATGTCATCCACTTTCCTTTGTCTTTGTCCTCTAAACCTCTCTTTCAAGCTGAATTTTAATATATCGAAAAGGCCTATTGTTAGCAAGTACGTGTATATTGGTAAGTAATTCGGTGCTGGAAGTAAGGGGATGTGGTTCGCATACGTTTTCATGAGTTAGTCTGGAGAAACGGTTTTGGTTGTTATTAAGTCTAAGCACTGATTTTAAATGGTTAGCATTAAGGTTGGAGTTAGGCATACTGTGCATGATAACCAATTCTGCTTTTTTAACCTCAGAGCAGCAGAAAAACAAAACCTTGTTTTATAAGAATATTTACCTTCATGTGACTTTGTTTGATTTTTATTTTTCTGGTTTTTGGAAGGAAAAAGACATCCAAAAATTGACTTTTTATAGCGTAGATTATTGAATGATGTACAGTTACTTGTACAAATGTACTTCAGCAGAAAACCCCTTTGTGGTTATAAGTACTTGAAACATCAAATACAGAGTTTTTTTCTGGTAGTTCACAAGTTTGTATTAAACAGTCATTACTTGTATGTAGTTGAACAATGAGAAGTCATTTCCTTGTTTTTGCACCTCTTGTACATGTGTCACTGGTCAAGTGCCTTTTTGCATGCGGCAGTGAAACTTATTGTTTTAGTTGTGTCTAATGACACATTCAGGTCTTCAGTAATTTGTAGTCTGTTTAGTGCAATCCAAGTGTCAATAATTCCAAATTTGGTCACAACTTTCATAAATCCATGTTCTTTTTCAATTACTTTACGAATAAGTGTGTTTGGGTGCAATGGACTTTATTCCACTTTATTACTTTTTATTTTGACAAAGTTGTTGACTTGGAATGAAATGGTATTGGGTTTGCTTGTTTTCATTTTGTTGTTGTATTTCCTTTGTGTGTTTCTTGCTTTTTCCTGTTGAGTTGTGTTAATCCCCTTTGTTGACTTGATAAGTGAATAACAAGCACGTTTAGGTGCAGGTTCTGCATCCACATCTTCACATTCTTCTTCTTCTTTGTAGAATGTTGATCATGTTTCTTATCTGGGGTAGTTTTGGTTTCTTTCCATGGTGGTATGCCAAATACCACCTTATAGGGTGTTTGTTTTGTTGCTTCATGTTCCACAATGTTCTTTTTGTAAGCAGCTTCCCCTATTACCTGACACCAATGATTTTGACTTTTTTCTTTTCTTTTAAGATATTTCTGATGTTTTGCTTTACTGTTTGATTGTTCCTTTCCACCGAACCTTGAGTTGATGGTTTTCTGGGAGCTCCTTGAAGTTGAGCGATGCCGTTGTTCTTGCAGAATTGGGACATCAGAGAATTCTTAAATTCCCGTCCATTGTCAGTGTGTATTTTATGAGGGAAGCCAAATTACCAGCGAAGTTGAGACAGGCATTGCAATGCATCTTCAGCTTGCTTATTTTTCAATGGGTAAAGCCATGAGTATTTTGTGAAATGATCAATCATGTGGAGAATCCAATCGTGTTTGCGATGACATGAACATCTACATGGTACGTTTCTACGGTCCATTAGGTCCATTTGCACATGCGTTCGGAATCCTCTTGCTTGAATAGGGGCTAGCACAGGCTGTTTTTGTCCGCTGGTGATTGGCTTTTGTTCTTCGTGTATTGAGCAGTTAGGGTTAATATACTTGTCTCTTCCTTTGTGCGCAATATTCGAATGGGCTTGGCAAACAACTTGGTGTAGTTGACATTGTTGATCAATTTCTTTTCAGTTCTTGGATAATATTTTGCCACCATCCAGTTTCCATCCTTTTCTTTGATAATTGCTACGTCTTGACTTGTCAGATTTGTTCTGTCCTTAGGCTTACTGTCTTCATTACGTGTTTCTAACCACTTCACTGCATCGTTGTAAAAGTTGTCGTCAATAAAAAGTTTTATTTTCCTTGCTTTTGTCTTTTTGGAAGATTTAATTTCACCCAATTTTTTGTAGAATATCTCTGAATCAAGACAACTTGTGTTAGCTATTTTACGAACCGTTCAAGGCCACGCATTGAGCACTAACTTTTGCATAATGCACTGTGACCGAGAAGAGTTTGGGCCCTCTTGCACCAGGAGAAATTAATTGCTATTAAAATTAATGACGACTGCTTATCCAAGTCCTGTGTGGTTTAGCGGTTTGTTACAGCGAAGAACTCAATACTAAGGGGTGTCAGAGGTGCCCGGTTCACGTCTCGGTAAGGGCAGTTTAAAGCGACTTCTTTCTCTCATGTACACAAAGTAGTGGTAGGCATGACAAATGGATCAGGGAATGGAAGGTTAAGAGGGATAGAGACAAAAAGAAAGAAAGAAAGGAAGAGAGTAGAGAGGAAAGTGGAAGGAGGGAAAGGCGATTTTTTGCTTTTTTGTTTTGTTTTCACCCTCCTCTCCCCCTAAAACAAACGTGCCCCTTTTTTTCAACCACACCCAAAGGAAAATCCCTTTTCAAACACTTGATAAATAACCTAGGTTTGATTTAAATTTACCTACCTAGTTTGATTTATTTTATCCTAGTTTGATTTAAATGGACCTGAATTTAATTTCAACCTGTAACAATTCAACGATCAATTTCACTTGTAGTTCATGGCTATATCTTGCAAAATAAAAATTCTACAAGTGAAACAACTTTCATGTGCGAGAGAGTTGGATTCCCCATTACATGTTTCACACTGAAAAGTCCGGCTGAAAACGCTTTGGCGATTTTTTTACATGGCACTGATTTTATTCAAGGTAATTATTGTATATTCCTGTTAAAATTACAGCAGTACTTTCCATATTATTGCAAAACACGTCGACATCTACAATGTTGTTGGAGATACAAAGTGTGCAATTTCTATTATTGTATTTTTGTTAACTAGATAAGTTGAGTTGCAGTACTTTCAAATAAAAAAAACTACAACTACTGTTGGGTATTTTAAAACTCTGATACAAATCTGCAAACTATGTATTATATTGTATGTATTCGTTGGCCCTTAGCGATAGCTATTAAACAATTATTGGATGAAGTTGAGCATGATATCATGAATTATCAAAACCGAGGTCTGTGTTATCACAGACACGAGGTTTTGATAATTCATGATATCATGCGAAAACCGAATTCAATAATTGTTTTATTATACATTTTTCAGATAATTCATCCTCAGAAACAGAAGCGAAGCGTTCAGCCATTTTGTTTCTGAGGAGAACACTCCAAGGGGCTTAGTAAGCAGGAAGACGTTGAACTTGACATGATAAATGTAATATCTGCAGCAGATATTACATTTATCATGTCAAGTTCACAAGCTATTGTGAATTGATTGAATGCTCTCGACCAATCATATTTTTCATAGTGAGTCTGATGTATAATAATACTAGTTAAGCGAATAATTAGTTCATGGAACTGCAAAAGAGGAGTATTGCACAGTTGTGTGCTTAAAAACGTGATGATAAAAACAACCATGTTTAGGGTTGACCTTTCCTGCCAAATCTGAGTTGTTTTATTTCACATTTCCCTGATAAAAGGAAATTGTGTGTAAGTTACAAGATCTTGTAAAACTGTTTAAATCGTGCAAGCAACTATTTCAAAAAGCCAAGAAGATTTATTCGTTTCAGAATTTTGACGCGCAATCGTTGTGGCGGTTGAACCTCCTGCTTGACTTCAACTAGTTTCCTTTCCCGCACTTCTGATTACGTCAGAGATAAAATAAATATCTTACTAAGCTCGTTTTCTCGGTCCGTAGTGTAAGTTACGGATCCTCGTTTTTCCCGTTGATTTATGCGCGGGCCATAACTTACATAACTTACAGTACGGACCACGAACTGGGTTAGTAAGAGGTATGTCTGTGCACGTGCACAGTACAAAGTTAAGTGCCGGAAAGGCATATGTCCGAGCTGCATTTGCATTGGTTCTTATCTTTGGTCAGCGCAACTGGTGCAGCTCGATTGCGAGCAACTCCTTTGTGGGGTGAAGACAGTTCGACTTTTCCGTTATGTTTATTTGTCACGCAGTCCCGAATAAGACGTGACGGCCCCCAAAAGTCTCCACCTAAGAAGCAAAAAAAAGGGGTTGGCCCGTGTTCCTTGTCCAAGGAGCTTGATCAGCGCTGGCGGGTTTCTCGTAGCAACTACGTTTGTTCCCCTTTCCGGCATAAGTTTCTTAAAAGCGCAAAAAGGGCCTTACGAAAACCATCGTTCAGAAGTATATACAGACATGGATTGATAGCGCTGTTTGCATGACCTATCCAAAAAAATACCGAGATGACAACAGGTGGTAGTTTGTGCTTTTTATCAGGCCGCACAAACAAGAAAAAATGATTGATATAAGTTGGAAACCAGCACAGCGCGAAAACAACGCATATAACAACCAACAGTCGCACGACCTTGCGCCTGGACTTCTCAACCACGGCACGGTTGCTATCGGTTATGTTGCCTGGAATTTTACGATGAACCAGTGTACAGCATATCAAAGTGTATATAATGATGGTTATGAAGAGTGGCAAGGCGTACATTATGACGAAAAGAGATATGTGAAAGATTTTGAATATGCGATATCTTTCATCGAGATCGTTACTAAGCATACCAAGGTCGCAGTAGTAACCATTCGTGACCGGATCAAATGCCACATAAGAAAAAAACACGTAAGGGAGCATTAATGCAAACGATAGAACCCATATCATCGTTGACAGAATCTTTGGTCGTTGGAAAATTGCTTCTTGAAGAGGAAAGAATACGGCATAAAATCTCTCGAAGGAAATGAACAATATTGTTAACACTGAAGCTACTATAGAAATAGGAATAGCGTAGGAAAGCATTTTGCAAGTAACGATTCCCAATTTTCCTCCAAACCAAAGGCCTCCGCTGTAAATAAATATGACTGAGTATGGCATAGCTGTTATAGTCAATAAGAGATCTGCAATAGCCATATTTGCTATAAAGATATTCGTTACACGTCTAGAAGATTTTTTCAACACTACAAACAAGCCAAAGGAATTGCCAAAAACGGCTATCAAGAAGGTAAGCGCATATGCTGATGTCAAGGCAATCTGGGCGTTCGATGATAAATAACCAGGAACTTGTCGTGTGGAACTGGATTCGCTTGTTCCTAAAAGACAAATAATAATAATAATAGTCATAATGAGGATGATGATGATGATGATAACAAGTCAGACCAGTTAACGCAAATTGTTAGAGCATTGGAACTAATGAGGTTACGTTCGACCCAGATAATCCGATACCGATAGATCTCTTCTCTTTGTTTGTTTTTTTCAACGCTATGGATGGAAATTAGTTGCCAGATGGGGAATATGGTGACATATAATGTGTTAAAAGGACTGAGGTATAACGGGAGGTGGAATAAAGGAATCCATGGTTTTGCCTCCGAATAGTCTTAGGGGAAAACGAAATCAAAGCGAGGTGATCCTGTTGAAGGCGAACCGGCACTTCGTGTATTAAACTATTGGACTAAATAAGCTATCAACAACAATGAGCCACCTCGGTAAACACCGAAAACAACAAACCCGTTTTGATTTGCTTACCTTTTGTTTCTGTGCCGTTGTTGGTGCCGTTCATTTTATTTTTACCTTCAAGGAATCTGGACTTATCTGTTGAGACAATAAGGATGAACTTGAGTAAATTCCTCATAGCTGTGAGATCAAGTTAAAGGAAAACATGTAACTAACGTGATCAAAAAAAATAAGATGTATAGAAGTGCATATGTCCTTCTATGTGAATGTTCCTTTCAGTTCGCCCAGAAAGGTGTCGAAGCGAGATAAACTAAGAATAAAGCCCGCATCCGAGCCAGGATTTGAGCCAGGATCCGAGCTAGGATCGGAGCCAGGATTCGAGACCTAACCTAACCCTAACTAGACCTAACTAGACTAGAACCAACCTAAATAGACCTAACCTAACCGATTCGAGACCTAACCTAACCGAGAGATTCGAGAATAAATAGCGGACAAAGCTCATCTTAGCTCGAATCCTGGCTGGAATCCTGCCTCGGATCCTAGCTCGAATCCTGGCTCGGATCCTAGCTCGAATCCTGGGTTGAAGTTTAGGTATCCTCTGTCGAAGCTGTCGCTGTTTTGCCTATCTAGCTACTTTACTATGTTAGAATCCAGGTTGGTCCTCAGCTCGGTTTAACCAAATGTAAGCAAAAGCGGCAAGCGCTATTTGCAAATTCTATTGAAGATCTGGATTCGATTTGGATTCCTTTCCAACGTGTACGAAATATCCGGATTTTTCGCAATGTTTAGAGATCAGTGAGGGAGAAACGTGAGCAACCAATATTCAGCTGGAGCCTCGGATTCTTCACAAGTGTGTAAGGTGAAGTGTTGCGAGATCTCCACTCGCTTGACGGATGTACACCGGTAAATAAACATCACCATGATGCATGGTCAACAGCTACAGTTTCTTCAACAGATTCTTACATGGGTCTTGGTCTGCGACGGCTTATGACTTGTTTGAACCAGTTTTTCAACTTCATCTGTCAATTAGCTTCAACTTTCAACTCCAACTAACCAGCTTTCACAAATTCAGGTCTTTTATAGTATAGTATACATAGAGTTAATTAAACCCAAACAGTTAAATTAAAGTAAACACAAAGTAATAACTAAGTTTCACAGTTTATATTTTATTAGCATATTATTAGAACGAAAACACTTTACTTTGAAAACCTGTGCTTAGAAAACTAAGGAACAGAATAAAAAAGTAACAACAGCAAGTTTAAAACAAAGTTAGTCTTTCCAAATTGCGAATATTGTGTTAAAGAACGCTTAAATTCATAGACCCATAAACCATAAAACCATACAGAAGTCGCACAGCCTGGAGGAAAGGAAGAAAGTTCATTTAATTGTCTAGTCGTTCTAGCGCTGGAGCACTAATTGGGGAAAACCGGATTACCCGGAGATAACTAAGTGTAGATAACTAAATGTCTGCTGTGATAAGTTAGAGGAGAGCACGTAACTTTACAAACCTGTGCTAAGAAAACTAAGGAGAATGAAAAAGTAATAAAAGCAAGTTTAAAACAAAGTTAGTCCGATTTCAAATAGCGAATAATGTGTCAAAGAACACTTAGATCATAAACCATAAAACCGTACAGAAGTCGCACAGCCTGGAGACACCACCCTATTTTCTAAAAAGAGAAGGATATAAAATCTTAAAAAAAAAACTCGCTTGAATGGTAAAGGCAAAAAGCAATTTCCCAAAAGCCATTTTGCACAGGACGGGACGAATATCTTTTAAAAGTCGTTAATTAAAAGTGTCTCCGGTGTTAAGTCTGAGCTTTTATCTCATGCAGAAACTTCTAAAAACACATAATTACTTATATTCAAAACTGAATGACATTTAGACAGAGTGAAATTTGTCAAATGAACCAATGTGATAGACATGCACGGTCTACCTTTTGTGGTTACAGATAATTATGAAACCCCGCAATTCACAGTTTTGCTTTAGCAAACATTCACTTCAGTAATCTTATTTTCTTGTATGATATTAAATGTAATATCTGGCGGTTTACCCTGCGAGCAGTCTCTTTCGATCTTCCTAGATAAGTCGGGAAGAGGAAAGTAGACTCTGCCAGCCGGCTCAAGATTTCGTGTTGAGCATGCGTTAAGAATTCAAACGTATTCGGGAGTCAGTCACTCGTGACTAGTAACCGTAAAACCACAAAACCAAAACAAACAGTAGGGATATTTTCGAAACGAATCATTTCCCTCGAAACTCAAGATAGTTCAAGTTTTTAAATTGCCATTTCAATTTTTACTGAAAAAATTAATAGGTTTCTCAATTCTGGCAAACTAGTTTCTGTAACCGACATACGGAGGAAATACTCATGGCAATTTTAATAGACAGTTACAAATTGTCACGCTGTTGTAAATTTAAAAAATATTGACGACGCGTGGCGATTGATCATGCGCACAAATCAAAAAAACAGGTTTGACAAGTTGAAACCTGACTGACTCATCATTTCTTTGGATGAGCGGCAAATTATAGGAAAGCGGAGGCGGCTGGCAGAGTCTAGTATCCTCTTTCCGACTTATCTAGGAAGATCGAAAGAGACTCTGCTCTCAGGGTACTGGCGGTTGAATGATTGAATGAGTTCTTCAGAAATTAGTATTCTGTCGGCGCGATAGAAAGGCTCCTAGGGTATCATGGAAGCTGTTAGGAGTGTCAAGGGTTTTTAGCGGGAGACTTAACTTTGCTCGTTTTCGGTCGGTCAGTCTCTTTGTTCACTTGTTTTTCTGTTTCGTTCGATCAGTTTTGCATATGCCGTTTAGTTGCTCTTTCATCGGGATCTTTCTTGTGCTGCTGCATTAGATGAAGTTCCCACATATGCTTTTGGCCAGTTCTAAAGGGTGGTTTGTAGTGGTTTTTTGTATCTGGCGTAGTACTTCTTCTCATAAGATTATAAACCTTCACGTGTTATTTATATAGACCTAGGCTGTAGTCAGGATTTATTTGCATTGTATGACTGTCTGACGCGCCCTCAATAAACAAACTTTCATGTTGAAACTCGGGCTTGTGTAGTCAGAATAAGAGGTTAAGTCATAGTCATAATTTATATTTATTTACCCACGAGGAGCTTAGGAGTGGTTACTCGTTGAAACGCTGTCGTGAAACCAAAATGTACCACAGAGAACAGACCACATAGGACCAGGAACTCCATGATGGTTGTGAGACGGGCCCTACGGTTTATCGTCCCTATCCGAAAAAACTAGAGTGTCTCTGAACCAAATGTTATTTGGCCAGAATTATAAAGGCAGCACTTTCTCGTCAGTTATTTAAAGACCCTGAGTGTTGGTCCGGCCGGAGTCGAACTCACGACCTCCTGCATGGCAGCTCGGTGATCAACCAACTGAGCCAAGGGTGCGTGTCTGCCAGCAATGGCTGGTTTTGAATGAAACTCCAGTTGTGCACCAGTATTGTAACACTTTGGTTTTATCAACGGAGTTGATAATGTAAATTGGCCACCGTACAGAGATTCTAAAAGCTGACGTTTCGAGCGTTAGCCCTTCGTCAGAGCGAATCCAACGTCAGCTTTTAGAATCTCTGTACGGTGGCCAATTTACATTATCAACTCCGTTGATAAAACCAAATTGTTGTATACTACTTCCCCACCGACGCAGCACCACAGTTTCTTTAGAAACTACCCCTTCATTCAGTATTGTAACACTGCTGGGTTGTACGTTGTGACACACTGATGGTAAGATTTTGTCGCTTGGTTTTTAACTTTTTTCAAGTGCCGACTGCCTTCCAAAAAGAAAAAAATGACCTCAGATGATGTTCTGTCGATAAGATGCTTAAGGCCTAATCTCGCTCTTCAAGGCGGCTTTTTAATGGAGATAGTGCTTCCTCAAATGTTGTTTTTGAACAGTTTGTTCGAAGAAACGTACCAGCCTCTCTTTTGATAAAAACCTTTTAACACCTGACGGGTGACAAGAAGTAAAATGCGCGTATTGGAAGATTTCTGTCTGCTTATGACATGGCTTGATGTCGAAGGCAGGGCACTTTCTTGTCTCGGAAACTACCAAAAGTTGCACAGAGACACCACCACCCTATAACAGTCTTCTTTTATTCTAAACAAGTAAGGAAATAGAATCCTAAAGAAATCTTACTTGAACGGCAAAAGCCAAAAAGCAGTTACTCAATTACTCAATTACTCAATTACTATGGGTCCATGAAGTAAGCGTTCTTTAACACAATATTCGCAATTTGGAAAGACTGACGTTGAATATAAGTAATTGAGTGTTTCTACATAGAAGTTTCTACACGAGTCAGATGAAACTTTAAAATTAACACCGGAGTCATTTTAGTTCACCATTTGAGATATTTTTTTCCGTTCGTGGTAAAATGGCTTCTGAGAAGATGCTTTTTGCGTTTGCCTTTCAAGGTAAGATTTCTTAAGGATTTTATATCCTAATTTTTTTAGATAAAATCATAATAATAGAAGCCGTGACTCCTTGAAAATAGGGTGGTGTGTCTGTGCGACCTCTGTATGGTTTTAGGGTTTTTGAGTCTAAAAACTTAAGTGTTCTTTTACACAATATTCGCAATTTCAATGATTTGGAAAGGCTAACTTTGTTTTAAACTTACTGTTCATTACTTTTTATTCTGTTCCTTAGTTTTTTCAGCACAGGTTTGTAAAAATACGTGCTTTCCTCGAACTTAACACCGCAGACATTTAGTTACCTACACTTAGTTATCGACATTTAGTTATATCCGGGTACTCCGGTTTTCCCCTCTCCTCAAAAACCAACATTTGACTTGATTTGAGTTAATTCATATTTCAGCTTACAGTGTCCCCAATTAGTGCTCCAGCGCTAGAACGACTATAGACATTTAAAGTTCCTTCCTTTCCTTCTGACATATTTCGTCCCGTTCTTTGTAAGAACACAGTAACTCTGATAATCTCTATCTATGACGTATTTCAATTTATTTTTTTCTGAAGCATCTTAGCGGGCCGGAATCCTAAATCCTTGAATATGATTGGCTAATCGCGCGCTCGTAGCCGGTCCAGCTTTTTACTCGTGGATATATCCACGAGTTTTGGTGGGGATCTTTATGCAAATTTGTCACTCCTGCGTAACCGGAAGTTCGATCTAATTAGCCAATCAGGATGGATAATCACAACACAGCTCTGACTTCCTGTTCGCTACAAGGTTGTGCACCGCCATTGCTGTTTGTGGCTTTCTTCGTAAGTGTTTAATTTGAGCACCTTCCGCTGCATTTAGAAGCAAGAAACTGAAGAATTTAAGAGACGGCGTTCTTCGAAGGTGAAGCAAAAGATTCTGAACAAGTACACATTGGTGCAATTAATTGTGCACCGCCTTTCACTCTCCAACGCGAAGACTTTAATAATACATGTCGAAATGGAATCGACAGACACATGGTGAGAAGCGGTCAGTGTAAAACGCAGACTGCAGACTGCAGACCGGGGGTAAAATGCAGACTGAGGTTATAATTTAATTGTTGAAAAAGCCCAAACCCATTAGAAATGCTAATAGTTAAGCTAGGCCTAATTAGGCCTAAGGTTAGCATTTCTAAGGGGTTTGGGCTTTTTCAATAGTTACGTTATAACCTCAGTCTGCATTTTACCCCTGGTCTGCAGTCTGCGTTTTACACTGACCGTGGTGAGAAGACTCGAGAAGACAGTCTCTGCCGATCCCCTAAGCTCACGAGGGATTAATAAACTCCATTTGGAAGGTGACTTCCATTTGGAGAGTGACATCGAAGCTATCAAAGTATACCAATGTTTATCAAAGCTATCACGAAGTTTTGCAAGCTGAGTCCTCAAAGCCATATGAATCCAACTTGAACATCAGTGACATGAAAAACAGTGAGGCAACCAAGCAACCCATGCTTCCAGACACTAGTACTTGTGTGGCGGACCATAATGACGAACTGTCGAAAGACTCGGTCATCGATTATGTAAGGAAAACTGATAAGGAATCCGTACCAATCTCCTACGATAGATCAAGGGCTGAGGCCGTTCGCAAATGCAAACACGCTCCCTGGAACAGAGAACCTTCCACTGAGAATTCCTTATAAGAAAACGTCGAGCTTGTTTCATAAAGACAAGGTAATTAGAAAGTGTATGGTGCATTATTTAAAGAAGAACGTACCGAGTTCGTCTGAGTTGAGAAAGTGTTTATCTCTCGCTTTTGGAAAATAATATTATATTGCAGTAAGAATGTCTAGACCTAGACCGCAACTCAGACGTATCAAATCTTCGAGAGTAGGAGATTCTAATAGTCATTTTTACCTTATTACCCGCAGGACTCCTAAACACAAAAAAGACTTGTCAGTTCTATTGTGTAGTCATGATCAATCTGTTACTAAGCATTCAACAAAACTGAATCAACAAAATGAGAGTTATTGTCTAACAAGAGAAAAGCTATTGATATCAGGAGACATTAAATTGAACCCAGGCCCTGTTACTCATGGAACGTGTACACATGCAGTACTGAGAAATCCTTCTATAACACTGTTGCAGGCTCGATTTGCTCAGAAAGGATTGAAGACACTAGAATGTACCTCAGATGGTTCATACGTCTTTTCTTCTGTTGCCCACCAGTTATACAATGATCCTTCCTATCACATGAACGTGCATGCTGCTGGAGTCGAATATGTCAGAAACAACCGCCAACAATTTATTGGACCCATTACAGAGCAATTGTGGGTGTGTTGTCACATTAACACACATGGTGTGATGCACTTATTGTGCAAGCAGTTTCCGATGTATTAAATGTTGCAATACATATAAATGAATCCATTTAGGGGTGGGCACCACTAACTGTTATCAGTCCTATAAGCGGACAACAGGGAACTACTGTCATTAACATTGGACATCTAGATGAAAGAAACTATGTGTTTCAGCAGTTCAGTTAGATTATTATAATGACAGTATTTCAGGTTATGAAATCAGCAGTGTTACCAATGTCAACAATTTTTCAGAGGTAATAATCGATTAATAAACCATGGCCAAAAATGATGTGAGTGTCAGTAATAATTTCTACAAAGCAGTGGCAAAAAGAGGTTATATGAGAGAATCTATCAAACGGAAGAGACAAAATAAAGAGTTCGGATCAGGCAAAAGAAAAACAATGCAAAACACCAAAAAGATCTGAAAATATTGAAGCAGCAAGGGAATATGAAAAGCAAACATTTCACAAGGGTAAAGTTTCCAATCCAGAACATATCAGAGAACTAAACAGAAAAGCACAGAACCATTTAAGGAAAGCTATGCAGAGCTCAAGGCTAAACCAAGCTGAAATTTGTCAAGGTCAAGACTCTACTGTAGACATTCCATGTCAAAAGTAATTTAGTCTTTTCGTCATAAGATAACACATGGCCCTGAATATACACGCACTTGCTGTGATCACATGGTTCAGACCATCTGTCTCTAAGGGCGCTTTCCTTTTGTCAGAACTGGCCGGCCAGACCCATCAGTTTGCAAAGAAAATGCAACAATTTGAAGGAACACTCGCATGATAACCCCTCGCATTCTTCCGAGGATTGTATATCATCCTCAAAGAGTGTTAATTTGAAGGCGGTGTAAAGTTAGTACTTCCAAATGCTTGGTTTGGCCGGTCAGTTCTGCCAAATGGAAAGCGCCCTAAGTGTAAAAGTATCAAATACAGTGATAAATATTCGCAAAGTTTGTTGGAGGAATGTATAACTGGCACAAAAAGTGTCAATAAATACTGAATGGATCTGCTCTACTTGCCTAACCTGATGACATCAACAATATGGCCTGGCAACAAAAATCAGACCTTATTCAAAATTACCGTCATCTGTACTAGGAACTTTGAACGCATGGTACAGCTCTTTATAGAGGATGGTTAAAGAGTAATCTTATGCCTATTGGAGAAATGGTAGACTTATTTTACAGAGTTGAATTTCAGCAAAAGGGATCACACTGGAAACGTTGAAAATGTACAGGCGTATGTAAATCTAAATTCACAGCTTGTAAATTACAATCTACATGTTTTGTAAAATATATTTAACATGTTTTTGTTTCGTAAATAAAATTTACATGATGTTTACATCTTTTGTTGGTTCTGTAAATTCATTGGAAATTGGAACTACAGGATCCTTTGGAAGAGTTACATTTGAACAAAACATGTAAATAACATGGAAATATTTTAAAGAAATTTACAGTATTCTGTTTGTAAATTTCATGTAAATTGCTGGGACGAATCATGCCATAACAAGCCGCACGCGCTCTTACAACCAAAAAACGGCTGGGGCATCCAGCTGAGAAGCCGGAGTCAACTCTGGTTTCTCAGCTGGATGCCCAGTTCCTTGCAACATTTCATTCCCATTGTATCTATCATCGCAAATCGTTTGAGGCGTGAGATTTCACGGAATCATGTCATCACCTGAGGGCGTTAAGTTAATAATTAAAGGAACGGTATAAAATAGTAAGATGTACCTTGCCGCCAGCCCTTAAAATAGCGATGCGAAAAAGCACTCTCCGTGTTCCAGTAACACAATTACAAAGGATTCTGACGATATATTTTATATATGTCGGGAAAATCCAAGAGAATCAACGGTTCCACCGTTTCCTGACAATTCAGAATATTTTTTAAGTGAAGAAAGACCCTCAGGCAAGGCGTCCTTTCCACGGATTTTTCTCGATTAAAGGAAAATACGTTCAATTTGATGTAGATTCTAAAACTTAAGAATAGGTCGAGAATTAACCCCCTACAACGTGATGAAAGCGTATTATAAGCTGTAGTAGTATTTTAATTCAGTAAAACTCACCCTGCTTGCAAGCGGGATTCCTGAATAAAATTTTCAACTTTGAATATTGTTGCTTTGGCTATATATTGGAGATTAGCAAACAATTTTCATTTTGCTTGGAACGACTATGGCAAAATGTAATTGCAACTAAAAGGTTTCCTTCTAGTGTACCCAACATGAGGTGCAATGACATGTTAAGTATGATATCGGTTAATATTGCTGCTAAATTCACTTTAGAATTATTTTTGAGCAACTGAAATACATTTCTAAATTTTCAGAGA
>OX421451.1:35630948-35633448 GCA_949126865.1 Montipora capitata
TCAGTCCTTTGAGCACATTATATCTCACCATATCCCCCATCTGGCAACTAATTTCCATCCATAGCGTTAAAAAAAAGAACAAAGGTAAGACATTAAATCATGAAGAGATTTATTGGTATCGGATTATCTGGGGTCGAACGTAACCATCCGATCATAAGTTCCAATGCCCTGACAACTTGCGCTGACTGGCCACTTGTCTCGATATTGTACGAGGGCCTCGAAGCCATACCACCTCAGTCCTTTGAGCACATTATATCTCACCATATCCCCCATCTGGCAACTAATTTCCATCCATAGCGTTAAAAAAAGAACAAAGGTAAGACATTAAATCATGAAGAGATTTATTGGTATCGGATTATCTTGGGTCGAACGTAACCATCCGATCATAAGTTCCAATGCCCTGACAACTTGCGCTGACTGGCCACTTGTCTCGATATCGTACGAGGGCCTCGAAGCCATGCATGTATCACATGACACCTTGCTTCACAGACACTTGTGTACTTATCATTATTTTTATTATTATTATTACTATTATTTCTTTTGTAGGAAAAAGTGACTCCAGTTCCACGCGACAAGTTCCTGGTTATTGATCATCGAACGCTCAGATTGCTTTGACATCAGCATATGCAGTTACCTTCTTGATAGCCTTGTTTGGAAATTCCTTTGGCTTGTTTGTAGTGTCGAAAAAATCTACTAAACGTGAAACGAACCTCTTTATAGCAAATATGGCAGTAGTATAGGGGGGATGACTAGGCGAAATTATTCAAAATGGCGGCCAGTGGGAAATTCTACCCAAACCGGTTTTTGGATTAGGGTTTATAATGAGATGCATACCACGTAGGTGTACGAGGGTATATTCAAGATGGCGGCAAGGGGTTTGAATGAACTCCACGTCATATATTTGGTTAACGTTTGAATTGTATTATATATTTTTTTCTTTTATTTGGAGTGAAGTGTAGTGTGTTCTGGTGGTACGGTTCCGCCCAACCAGCCGGATAGTATCGCGCTTATATAGGGAAAGAATAATGGAGTAGCTAAGAACCAATGAGACGGCACTGACGTCACAGTCAAACAAGTTGAAACAAGTTTAAGGGTTGGTTACAAAAACCAGTTTTGAAGATGATCAGTATTCAAAAGTCTTCAATAGCAAAAATCCCGTCAAACCGGTTTGCTTTCTTTCCTTATGGCACACCCAGAAATGGACACGTGTATAAAGGTAATGGAAAAAATTATTTCAATTCAAAGATGAACCGAATGATCGAACAACAGATTTTTGCTTTGGAGATGGACGCATTAGCAAACCGTTTGCAACGACTGCAATTGGACAACAAAATCGTAACCTTACTTAATGAACTTTGGGATAAGATGAATAAAGGAGGCTCTCGCAAAGTTGAGATAACAAGCGATGAAGATGGAATGGAAGTGACAATTGGAGAGCTAATGGTTCCAACATTTTATTTTACGAACGAGAAGAAATTTTCCCGTCAACTTCGTTGTATTTTGAAGTCAGCGCTACAAAATGAACATTGGCTACGGGTAAAGATTCATCAACTATTTGTTAGCGAGTGGAAGAGTGACTATTTCTCACTTTCAACCAGTAAAAACAAAAGCAGTATATTTTCATCTTCGTATTTACAAGCAAATTAAAGTGTTTACAAACAATGCGAACAAATGCAATGTATAAATTTAAAATCAAACCCTATTCAAAAACACACTGCAATGCCTTTTCAATTCAGCGAAAGGAATGAAACATGAAGAAGCAAAGGTTACTTGAAAAACTCTCCACATAGTTAGAAATAATTGTCAAGGAGTTTTTCAATTAACCTTTGACAGTGATCACATTCTTCATGATTATCACTGTTTCCATTTTCATCCACGTTTCGGCATGCAAATATACACTGAATTGCAAAGGCAAAGTCGTGCTGTTGAATAGAATTTAACCCTTTATTAAAATATCTACAGACTATACAATTTTCCTCGTATTCCATCTCAGGATGATTCTCCTCACAGAGCTGTAAGAGAGAGCAAAGTATGCTACTGGAATTTCACATCCTTGCAAATCTATTGTAGCTATTGAATCTAGCACGCGGTAAGGAATCAAACACTTGTTTGCACATTCGTTTTGCACATTCGAAACAACTTAAATTTGAAAAGCAACGAATAATGCTACAGGAATTTCGTTTCAAGGCGAACTTTCTCGTTCTGGAAAAGTTACCTCAATTGTACCATCTACGATGGCGTTCTATTAGACATTGACCGCTCCGACCAGTTATTCGTTTACTATTGTAGAAAACGCTGTTTAAAAATTACGGACAAACGTAGATCATGCTTCTGCCGCTATAAGTGAAAGATTTAGAGAACAACAAGCGTAGTTTCGTAAAATATAATGATCTCCTAAATTTCTATTTTACCAAATTAAGACCAAAAGTAATTTATGCGAATGCTTTATACTCTTAAACACGCCAACGGTGCTGCTATTGTCCCACTGCTGGGACTCCAT
>OX421451.1:35638448-35645948 GCA_949126865.1 Montipora capitata
GTACTCAGGGCATTTCACATATTTAAATCCATTGTCTGACATCCTATGCTCCAACAATTCACAAACAATCGTGAAAAGGGCATGTCGCATGAACCTCCACCGGCGAGTCATCAGGGATCTGCCCCATGAGCTCATCGACGGTGGCGGGTTCCTTTAGCTGCCACAGCTCCCCCTCTTGGTAGGTCTGCTCTGCGACATGCACAGTGCCTGGGATTTCCTTTTTCTCCCCCTCTTTCGTATCTACCGGGGGGGCAAAACCTCAATTGCCATAGCATCAAAGGCTTCACACAGTGATTCAACTTCTTTCTTATCAACCTTGCATAGTTTCTTCTTGTTGGTGGGAGGTTTTGAAGGCCGAGTGGGCTTTCGAGTAGGTGCAGATTGATGAAGCACCTCAGACATGTTATCTCATGAAAATCAACGAGTAAGACTTAAACATTTTATGACAAAATGTCTACTTTCCCTGAAGGCATGATGGACCTATGAAGTAGTTGGGAACCAATCACCAAATAGTATTTTTTGGTTTGATTGGCTGTCGATGTTGCAAACCGGTGTCGTACGTGAGCTGTATCTCGTTATTTCCAAAACCGGTTTACCATACCCAGAAACGTTCGGGAATAATAGCCCTCTTGATTTAACTTTTGGGAGGCGCGGTGGCCTCATGGTTAGTGCGCTCGACTCCGGATCGAGTGGTCCGGGTTCGGGGCCTGGCCGGGGACATTGCGTTGTGTTCTTGGGCAAGACACTTTACTCTCACGGTGCCTCTCTCCACCCAGGTGTATAATTGGGTACCGGCGTAATGCTGGGGGTAACCCTGCGATGGACTAGCATCCCATCCAGGGGGGAGTATAAATACTCCTAGTCGCTTAATGCTACTGAAACCGGAGATAAGCGCCGGCCTGATGGGCCTTCTGGCTCGTAAGCAGTGACTTTTTTTTTTTTTATTTAACTTTAGTGGCTTCTCATTGGACGTTTATGATGTCACCTCTACCTCATTAGCTCCGGGTCCAATCTATTGTTCTTGTCGCTATAAATTGGTAATATCACAACAAAAGCCCAGAACACACCTCTTCTAATTTCTCAAGAAACACTAGTTTTCAGCCCTTACTTTGAATGATGCATTCTTGTCAATTCTGTCAGAGAGCATTTTAGGCGCAAGTTCAACAGAGATCGCCACGAGACAGTGAGTTGCCCTAAACGATTTGATGATGAAGAAACAATGGACAGCTTTTCAGATGAGGAAGGGAGCTTGGGACAAAGAGCTGAAAAATATTACGAGGACGATGATGAAGAGAATAATTTAAATGAAGACGGAGATAAAGCCGAGGACCACGAGGTTGGTGATGATGACGAAGAGGATGATGACGAGGACGAAGAAACTGATGATGGCGATACAGAGAATGGCACAGAAAATGAGGAAGTAGATCCATGGGATAAACTACGAGCAGAAGTTATCAGTGACCTAAACTCAGCTTGGGAAGGACAGGTGCAAGAAAATTTACGTCAGGGTTTGCCAAAGGATGATGCTCAGGTTCAAGCTGCTAACCATCTGCTTCCTATTTACCGCAAAAAGCTACGACAATTATATTTACAATATGTAAGGTGGTACCACGACCTCAAAACTGATCCAGTGCACAAGAAGGTTATGCAAACAATACGTAGTTTTGAGGACGATGATGACATGGATTATGCAGAGGCAATAGAAGCTGCTATAAGTAAGCGGAAATACCTGCTGAACAGTCTGTTCGACCTAGAACATTTTCATAAGGACACGGAATTAACTGAAGATAACGACTATTCATATGAAGCAAGGAAGAGAAAGTATTGCGAAAGTTGGTACACTTAATCACATTAACATTACTTCCTCTGGCACTGGTGCACTTGGATTGAGAGGACCTATAAGGCTCGACGGTACTCGTCGGCTGTTCGGAGTTGTTCAGAGTTCCTTGGAGTTGATCGGAGCAACTCTGTGGTTGATAGTTGTTTTCCCTACAGGAACCTACTCATATTTGCCCAGAGCTACTCGGAGGTTTCTCGGAGTTCCTTGGAGTTGTTCGGAGTTCCTCGGAGCAACTCTGTCGTTGCTAGTTGCTCCCCCTATAGGGACCTATTCATATTTACTCGGAGCTGCTCGGAGCTACTCGGAGTTCATCGGAGTTCCTCGGAGCAACTCTGTCGTTGCTAGATGCTCCCCCCTCGTGACAGGGACCTTTACTCGGAGCTGCTCGGAGTTGTTCGGAGTTGCTGGGAGCAACTCTGTCGTTACAAGTTGCTTCCCCTACTCATATTTGCTCGCAGCAACTCGGAGTTGCTCGGAGCAAAAGTGCCCCAGTAACCAATCTCACTCAAAATGTACTAACGGGACTGTTTACAAAGTCAAAACATCCAAGCTGGGAAATATTGTAAAACCTGGACAACGTCTTGAAAAAACTCTTTCTTACTGGCGAAGGCAATTGCTCACTTCTATCAAGAATGCTTTTTTCATAGATCGTTTTTGGACTAAGGTAATCACTGCTACGATTATGTATTGTGTGGTTCGTTTGTTTAAAGAGAACTATTTTTCGCAAATATCACATTGTGATTAACTTTTCCTGTTAATTCAGTAAACGTTTGAAGTATTTGTTGATGTATGTTTACTGACTTAATAATAACTGAACCGTTCTGCAAATAAAATCGTTTGAGCTACACTGGTCTGGAATGTTTTCCATTTCTTACTTAATTATAATTCAGAACTATTCTAAAGAAATTCTTGTGGGATAATCCGCCTCTTGGATCAAACACTGCGTGCTCACAATTTAAGTCCATAAGCCTTAGCTTGTCCAGACGTTTGGTTAAGGCCTTGTGTTATTGTGCACTCGTTGTGACGAGATTGTGTTCTTAAATAAATCTGGGGCTGTTTGTCGGCCTCTTTGGCGTGACATGGTTTTATTTCAATTTGAAATGCTCTTCGATGATTACTCTACTTGTCTTCAAACAATTTGATGAAGATACTAGTGTCATGCATGTATCATTTTTACGGTTCGTGAAACCAATGCTTGGTTTATTTTTCGTGAATTGCTCGTAATACAGGATGCGTTTTGTTAATTATCTATCACTGTTTTGGCTTGCCCAGGCTTGTGAACAAAACCTCTTGTTTTACTTGTATCCCGATTTGAGCGATTTTCGTTATTCACTGAAACGGCAAATGAATAACTCGAGCGGATCAATTGCACTTATTTAATTTACACCGTGATTTTTACTGTTTGCGCAATTACTGATTTTATACGCTTCAGTTCAAATCGTTACAAATTAGTAAAAGCAAAGCTTCTGTTCGTGCTCAAATTGTTATCCTTTTAACGGAATACTCTATGAGAGTCGGTTTCGCTATTCTCAAACACTTCCTCAAGTTTAGGAATAAATATAAGGCCCTTATATTAGGTATGGAATAAAGTTTTATGAATGGAGTCCCAGCAGTGGGACAATAGCAGCACCGTTGGCGTGTTTAAGAGTATAAAGCATTCGCATAAATTACTTTTGGTCTTAATTTGGTAAAATAGAAATTTAGGAGATCATTATATTTTACGAAACTACGCTTGTTGTTCTCTAAATCTTTCACTTATAGCGGCAGAAGCATGATCTACGTTTGTCCGTAATTTTTAAACAGCGTTTTCTACAATAGTAAACGAATAACTGGTCGGAGCGGTCAATGTCTAATAGAACGCCATCGTAGATGGTACAATTGAGGTAACTTTTCCAGAACGAGAAAGTTCGCCTTGAAACGAAATTCCTGTAGCATTATTCGTTGCTTTTCAAATTTAAGTTGTTTCGAATGTGCAAAACGAATGTGCAAACAAGTGTTTGATTCCTTACCGCGTGCTAGATTCAATAGCTACAATAGATTTGCAAGGATGTGAAATTCCAGTAGCATACTTTGCTCTCTCTTACAGCTCTGTGAGGAGAATCATCCTGAGATGGAATACGAGGAAAATTGTATAGTCTGTAGATATTTTAATAAAGGGTTAAATTCTATTCAACAGCACGACTTTGCCTTTGCAATTCAGTGTATATTTGCATGCCGAAACGTGGATGAAAATGGAAACAGTGATAATCATGAAGAATGTGATCACTGTCAAAGGTTAATTGAAAAACTCCTTGACAATTATTTCTAACTATGTGGAGAGTTTTTCAAGTAACCTTTGCTTCTTCATGTTTCATTCCTTTCGCTGAATTGAAAAGGCATTGCAGTGTGTTTTTGAATAGGGTTTGATTTTAAATTTATACATTGCATTTGTTCGCATTGTTTGTAAACACTTTAATTTGCTTGTAAATACGAAGATGAAAATATACTGCTTTTGTTTTTACTGGTTGAAAGTGAGAAATAGTCACTCTTCCACTCGCTAACAAATAGTTGATGAATCTTTACCCGTAGCCAATGTTCATTTTGTAGCGCTGACTTCAAAATACAACGAAGTTGACGGGAAAATTTCTTCTCGTTCGTAAAATAAAATGTTGGAACCATTAGCTCTCCAATTGTCACTTCCATTCCATCTTCATCGCTTGTTATCTCAACTTTGCGAGAGCCTCCTTTATTCATCTTATCCCAAAGTTCATTAAGTAAGGTTACGATTTTGTTGTCCAATTGCAGTCGTTGCAAACGGTTTGCTAATGCGTCCATCTCCAAAGCAAAAATCTGTTGTTCGATCATTCGGTTCATCTTTGAATTGAAATAATTTTTTCCATTACCTTTATACACGTGTCCATTTCTGGGTGTGCCATAAGGAAAGAAAGCAAACCGGTTTGACGGGATTTTTGCTATTGAAGACTTTTGAATACTGATCATCTTCAAAACTGGTTTTTGTAACCAACCCTTAAACTTGTTTCAACTTGTTTGACTGTGACGTCAGTGCCGTCTCATTGGTTCTTAGCTACTCCATTATTCTTTCCCTATATAAGCGCGATACTATCCGGCTGGTTGGGCGGAACCGTACCACCAGAACACACTACACTTCACTCCAAATAAAAGAAAAAAAAATATAATACAATTCAAACGTTAACCAAATATATGACGTGGAGTTCATTCAAACCCCTTGCCGCCATCTTGAATATACCCTCGTACACCTACGTGGTATGCATCTCATTATAAACCCTAATCCAAAAACCGGTTTGGGTAGAATTTCCCACTGGCCGCCATTTTGAATAATTTCGCCTAGTCATCCCCCCTATACTACTTATGGCTATTGCCAATCTATTACTGACCTTAACAGCTATGCCATACCAAGTCGCATTTCTTTACAAAGGAACTCTTTGGTTTGGAGGAATATTGGGAATCGTTACTTGCAAATTGCTTTTCCACGTTATTCCTATTTCTATAGCAGCTTCAGTGCTAACAATGATGTTCATTTCCTTTGAGAGATTTTACGCCGTATTCTTTCCTCTTCGAGAGGCGATTTTCCAACGACCAAAGATCCTATCAACGATGATATGGGTTCTATCGTTTGCATTAATGTTCCCTTACGTGTTTCTTTGTAATGTGACATTTGATCCGGTCAAAAATAGTTACCATTGTGTCATAGCACCTAGTAAAGATCTCTCACCGAATGAAGTTCATCGCGTATTCAAAATCCTTCATAAGCATCATTGCATACACTTTGATATGCCGCATACTGGCTCGCCGTAAAATTCCAGGCAACATGACCGATAACAATAGTGCCGTGGTTGAGAAGTCCTGGCGCAAGGTCATGCGACTGTTGGTTGTTATATGCGTTGTTTTCGCGCTGTGCTGGTTTCCAACTTATATCAATCATTTTTACATCTTTGTGCGGCCTGATCAAAAGCACACCTGTTGTCATCTTATTATTTTTTTGGATAGGTCTTGCAAACAGCGCTATCAATCCATGTCTGTATATACTTCTGAACGATGGTTATCGTAAGGCCCTGTTCGCGCTTTTAAGAAACTTATGCGGACGGGGAACAAACGTAGTTGCTACGATAAACCCGCCAGCGCTGATCAAACTGGATGCGAAAACACCATAAACATATCTCTGAAGCTCTTGAAAGTACAGGACAAGGAACACGGTCCAACCCTTTTTTTTTTGCTTCTTAGGTAGAGACTTTTGAGGACTGTCACGTCTTATTCGGGACTTCGTGACAAATAAAAATAACGGAAAAGACGAACGTCTTCACCCCACAAAGGAGTTGCTCGCAATCAAGCTGCACCAGTCGCGCGGCAGACTAAAGATAAGAAGCAATGAAAATGCAGCTCGGACATATGTCTTTACGGCACTTAACTTTGTACTGTGCACATGCATAGCCATACCTCTTACTAACCCTGTTCCTGGTTCGTACTGTAAAAACTGTACTGGGAAAAACGAGGATCCGTAACTTATAGTACGTACCGAGAAAACGAGCTTAATAAGGTACTTATTTTATCTCTGACGTAATCAGAAGTGCGGGAAAGGAAACCAGTTGAAGTCAAGCGGGAGGTTCAACCGCCACAACGATTGCGCGTCAAAATTCTGAAACGAATAAATCTTCTTGGCTTTTTGAAATAGTTGCTTGCACGATTAAACAGTTTTACAAGATTGCGTGACATAAATGACATGAAAAACTTGCTAGAGAATGTTTTATCAAAATTTCACATTAAGCGGTCCGTACAGCGGCCGTACTGTAGAATAAGGTCCGCTAAATCAGCCAATCACAGCGCGCGTACTATCCCAAAGATATAATAAAATCTTGTTACTTACACAGAATTTCCTTTTATCAGGTAAATCTAAAATAAAATTACTCAGATTTGCCTGAAAAGATCAATCCTAAACATGGTTGTTTTTATCGTCACGTACTTTAGCACACAAATATGCAATACTCCTCTTTTTCAGTGCCACGAACTAATTATTCGCTTAACTAGTAATAGCTATCGATAAGTGGCAACGAAACGGTCAATATAATACATAGTTTGCAGATTTGTTTCAGAGTTTTAAAATACCCAACAGTAGTTGTAGTTTTTTATTCGAAAGTACTGCAGCTCAACTTATCTAGTTAACAATAATACAATAATAGAAATTGCACATTTTGTATTTTGTATCTCCAACAACATTATAGATGTCGACGTGTTTTGCAATAATATGGAAAGTACTGTTGTAATTTTTGAACGGCTGTAATTTTAACAGGAATATACAATAATTCAGTTGAATAAAATCAGCGCCATGTAAAAAATCGCCAAAGCATTTTCAGACTTTTCATTGTGAAACATGTAATGGGGAATCAAACTCTCAAACATGAAAGTTGTTTCACTTGTAGAATTTTTATTTTGAAAGATACAGCCAAGAATTATAAATCAGATTGATCGTTGAATTGTGTACTTGGCAGACACCATTTTTCCTTTGAAAATTAAATTAAATTGTTCACAACTCAATCGTTACAAAACGACTGAACAAACTGCTCTACTCGCGGGCCGAGGGCTGAAATTGACAAAAGCGGCCGATAAGAAGACGTACGCCGGTTTAGTTTTGAGCTCGTTCACTC
>OX421451.1:35650948-35663448 GCA_949126865.1 Montipora capitata
AATTCAATTAAACAGAACAACTTGTAATTAATTGAAGTTTTACAAATAAACGTTTCTGTTAAAAAAGTTATGGTTAAATTGTCAGCAAACTTCGGCATTTTAAAGGGGGAAATCGGAAAAATTAAGTCACCCCACACTTACAACAGCCCTCCCCTCCGTGCAACCTATTTAAACACACACTCGAATTATGCCGTTCATTTCAAAACGTAAAACAAGTAATTCCTTCATCAAAGTCTGAAGCCAGCACCCACTTTCACGTTGAAATTACTAGTTTATTTTATTTTTTTCCGTAATCTACACATTAGGTAAGGCACGAACACGAAAAAACACTCTATTCACTTCATTTTTTTGCTTGGCCAAAGGAATCTCCAACAGATTCAGGAACGTTTGACTTCTGACATTAAAAACAAAAACAAAACAAAAAAGAATAAATTTAGCATTGCGCTTGCGTGAAACGGCAAAAATGCACCTAATTAGATGCATGCCTAATTTTGGCATCCAACACGAAGTGCTTTCTCTTTGCTCCCTATTTCCAACAATAAGGTGAGGGTAAAGACTCGCGTTATTTTTAGCTTAGCTGTTTATCCTTACTTGACAAGCAACATTTGGGAGACAATTTGCGACGTTTAATTGTCTGTATTCCCAGACACGAGTGATGTTGATGTTGATGTTGGGGAGAAGAGCAAGTGGACACTTCGTGACTCTAGACTGCTAGCAGTCCCTTCTTAGTCAATCCACCCGCCGTACTATGTCATGCAATCGAGTAAAATGACCGAGGGAGGCCATTTTACTAGACTGCTTGACATAGTGCGGCGGGTAGACTGACTGCTAGCAGGACTGCTAGTAGTCTATCGTGACTCTTGTAAGGAAGATATCTGTTTACAAACATTGACGTCTAATTTCTTTCGATGTTCAGATGTGCCAACCACGGAACAAAAGAACTCTTTGTTTCGGCGTCCGATAAGGCTCTGGTTGGCACATTAATAGGGAACTTAAGCACGCGCGTTTTTGAGACGCGGATTGACTTTCGAAAAGTCCTTCGTTTCATGTAGATGGCGCGCGGCCACTTTGCGTACGAAAAATCACGTTTTGCTCACCAAAACGCGAAAGTGAGCTGTTTTCCCTTTTGACTTGTCTTCACACCACATTTACATTGCCAAGTATCTTTCCTCCATGGGAGATGATTGGTATAAAAATCTGGGAGACATCACTGTCCTGGCACGTGAAATGTTCTCTTCCGGTTGCCGTCCGCGTCTCAAAAACGCGCGTGCTTAAGCTCCCAAATATCAATAGGTGATGTCATCGATATCTTCGCTATTGAAATTCGCGTGCGTCTAAGTCTGGAAGAATCTCCAGACGGCTGTTGTTGTCAATTTCGGATTTCGGATTTCGGCCCGCGAGTAGAGCAGTTTGTTTTTCGTTTTGTAACCATTGAGTTGTGAACAATTCAATTTCATTTTCAAAGGAAATATGTTGTCTACAAAGTAAATGTTGCAGGTAAATTTGAAATTCAGGTTGAAGCGATTTCAACCTAGGTAAATTCAATTTTAAACTAGGTTGAAATTGAAAGTAAATCGGTGATGGAGGTAGGTGGGTGTGGTTCGCGTACGTTTTTCATGAGTTAGTCTGTCAAAACGGCTTTGGTCTCTATACACGAGCCCGGGGTTGGACACCGACCCGGGTCATTTCAGCGTCGAATTTTACGTTTACACGAGCCCGGGCTGGGTGAGGGTTGGGTCATTTGCGTCTGACCCGGGTCAGTTCCCTTTTCGCTGGGTTGAAAGGGCTGGTGACTACTTGTCAGTGAGGAAAATGGCGGACGAACCATGCAATCATCCGAATCATCAATTTGTGGCTAACAAATTGAACACGACCAAAACTGTCAGGAAACCGTTCAGCGATTCGCTCTCGTAAATTCGAGTACATAGTAACGACGTACTTGTTTAAGTCTATATTTTGATAGTCCATCTCGTTTTTAAATTCTTTTAATTTCGCAGTAAGTTGTCCAGTCATTGAGTGATTCCATTGCCAACTTGTTCTTTTTTCCACTTCATGCCCATCCACATCCGCCATTTTGGTACAGGCTGCGCATGGGCGAGAACGCTGAACCGCAAAAAAAGTGATGTTCAAACAATCCAGGGTCAGATGCGAAATTGAAGAAATTTCAACCCTTCTAGCCGGATCAACCCGAGTCTTGCGAAGGGTTACCCGGCAAGAGGGGCTAACCCGGTTTGACTACTGTTTTCATGTAAACGCTTATAAACATTTGACTGCAAAAGGGTTACCCGCCGCGGTGATTCAACCCGGGCTAAAAAGCAAGCCGGGCTCGTGTAAAGAGGCCCTAAGTCTAAGCACTGATTTTAAATGATTAGCATTAAGGTTGGAGTTAGGCGTATGCATGATAACCAGTTCTGCTTTTTTAATCTCAGAGCAGCAGAAAAACAAAACCTTGTTTAATAAGAATTACCTTCATGTGACTTTGTTTCATTTTTATTTTTCTGGTTTTTGAAAGGAAAAAGACATCCAAAAATTGACTTTTTATAACGTAGATTATTGAATGATGTACAGTTACTTGTGCAAATGTAGTTCAGCAGAAAACCCCTTTGTGGCTATAAGTACTTGAACAAACAAATTAAGAGTTTTTTCTGGTAGTTCACAAAGTTTGTAACCTTTATTAAACAGTCATTACTTGTATGTAGTTGAACAATGAGAAGTCATTTCCTTGTTTTTGCACCTCGTGTACATGTGTCACTGGTCAAGTGCTTTTTGCACGCGGCAGTGAAA
Organism: Montipora capitata; assembly: GCA_949126865.1. Taxonomy (NCBI): domain Eukaryota; kingdom Metazoa; phylum Cnidaria; class Anthozoa; order Scleractinia; family Acroporidae; genus Montipora; species Montipora capitata. Next base: position 35,653,733 of record OX421451.1, read on the forward strand.
TTTATTGTTTTAGTTGTGTCTAATGACACATTCAGGTCTTCAGTAATTTGTGGTCTGTTTGGTGCAAGCCAAGTGTCAATAATTCCAAATTTGGTTACAACTTTCATAAATCCGTGTTCTTTTTCAATTACTTTACTAAGAAGTGTATTTGGGTGCAATAGACTTTTGTCCACTTTATTAATTTTTATTTTGACAAAGTTGTCGACTTGGAATGAAATAGTATTGGGTTTGCTTGTTTTCATTTTGTTGTTGTATTTCCTTTGTGTGTTTCTTGCTTTTTCCTGTTGAGTTGTCCTTATCTCCCTTGTTGACTTGATAAGTGAATAACAAGCACGTTTGGGTGCAAGTTCTGCATCAACATCTTCACATTCTTCTTCTTCTTTCTAGAATGTTGATCATGTTTCTTATCTGGGGTAGTTTTGGTTTCTTTCCGTGGTGGTATGCCAAATACCAATTCATAGGGTGTTTGTTTTGTTGCTTCATGTTCCAAAATGTTCCGTCTTTTTGTAAGCAGCTTCCCCTAGTACCTGACACCAACGACTTGGACTTTGTTTCTTTTCTTTTAAGATATTTCTGATGTTTTGCTTTAATGTTTGATTGTTCCTTTCCACCAAACCTTGTGTTGATGGTTTTCTGGGAGCTCCGTGAAGTTCAGTGATGCCGTTGTTCTTGCAGAATTGGGACATCAGAGAATTCTTAAATTCCCGTCCATTTTCAGTGTGAATCCAAATTGCCAGCAAAGTTGAGACTGGCATTCCAATACGTCTTCAGCTTGTTTATTTTTCAATGGATAAAGGCATGACTATTTTGTGAAATGATCAGTCATGTGGAGAATCCAATTGTGGTTGCGGTGACATGAACATGTACATTGTAAGTTTCTAAGGTCCATTTGCAAATGCGTTAGGAATCTTCTTTCTTGAATAGGGTCTAGCACAGGCTGTTTTTGTCTAATGGTGATTGGTTAGAGTTAAGGTTAATGTACTTGTTTCTTCCTTTGTGCGCAATATTCGAATGGGTCTGGCAAAGAACTTGGTGTAGTTGACATTTTTGATCAATTTCTTTTCAGTTCTTGGATAATTGATAATTGATAATTGCTACGTCTTGACTTGTCAGATTTGTTCTGTCCTTACTGTCTTCATTACGTGTTTCTAACCACTTCACTGCATCGTTGTAAAAGTGTTATTTTGCTTGCTTTTGTCTTTTTAAAAGCTTTAACCTCACCCAATTTTTTGTAGAATATCTCTGAATCAACACAGCTTGTTTTAGCGATTTTACGAACCGTTCAGGGCCACACATTAATATTGCGCACGAGTAAACTTTTGCATAATTTACCGTGACCGAGAAGAGTCTGGGCACTCTTGCACCAGGAGAAAAGTATAGAATTAATGCATAAATGGCGGCCAAAAAATATTCTTTTATTTATGTGCTAATTAGCCTCACTAGCCTAGGTTGCAAGGACAAAATAGAACAGAAATGTTGCTTGAGAGCGAGGCTAGTGAGTTTCATTAGCACAGAAAAAAAAGAATACATTTTTGGCCGCCATTTATGCATTCGGTTAATATGCTATTAAAATTAATGATGACTGCTTGTCCAAGTCCTGTGTGGTTTAGCGGTTAGTTACAGCGAAGGACTCAATACTAAGGGATGTCAGAGGTGCTCGGTTCACATCTCGGTAAGTGCATTTTAAAGCGACTTCTTTCTCTCATGTACACAAAGTAGTGGTAGGTATGATTAATGGATGGAAGGTTAAGAGGGATAGAGCTAAACAGAAAGAAAGAAAGGAAGAGAGGAAATTGGGAGGAGGGAAAGGCGATTTTTTCCTTTTCTGTTTTGTTTTCACCCCCCCCCCCCCCCCCTAAAGAAAAGACAGTGCCCCTTTTTTTCAACCACACCCAAAGGAAAATCCCTTTTCAAACAATTGATAAATAACCTAGGTTTGATTAAAATTTACCAAGTTTGATTTATTTTCACCTAGTCTGATTTAAATGGACCTGAATTTCATTTCATCCTATAACAATTCAAGGATCAATTTCACTTGTAATTCGTAGCTGTATCTTGCAAAATAAAAATTCTACAAGTGAAACAACTTTCATGTGCGAGAGAGTTTGATTCCCCATTACATGTTTCACAATGAAGTCTGGAAACGCTTTGGCGATTTTTTACATGGCACTGATTTTATTCAACTTAATTATTGTATATTCCTGTTAAAATTACAGCCGTTCAAAACTTACAGCCGTACTTTCCATATTATTGCAAAACACGTTGACATTTACATTGTTGTTGGAGATACAAAGTGTGCAATTTCTATCATTGTATTATTGTTAACTAGATAAGTTGAGTTGCAGTGCTTTCGAATAAAAAAATTACAACTACTGTTGGGTATTTTGGAACTCTGATACGAATCTGCAAACTATGTATTATACTGATTAGAGTGTAATGTGAAGTGCCAGTTTTATCTACCCCATATAAACCATATGAGCGTTAGCCCTACCAATGGTAATGAGCCCATGGGAATTGAACCCACGACCTTTTCATGATTCAGGTAGAAAACTAGCACTTCACATTACACTCTAATCAGTTAAATCTGCTCAAATATAAGTGCTACACGGCCAACGTTTGCAAAACCGTAATCCTTCCTTGTACTTGTACATGTTCATTGCCGTGACTTTAACATTTTCAGTTCCCACGGCCTGCTCCCGTCTGACCTTTTAGCTCAGTCGGTAGAACGCCGGTGATCTAACCCGAAGGTCGTGTGTTCAATTCCCACCCTGGTCACAGTTTTTCTCTGTCCTTGTGCGGGCCCATTTCCAACAGTAGGGCTAACGCTCACATGGTTCATATGGGGTAGAAAACTAGCAATTCACATTACAAGTCTGTTCAAATATAAGTGCTACACGGCCAACGTTTGCAAACCGTAATCCTTCCTTGTATGTATTATATTGACTGTTTCGTTGGCACTTAGCGATAGCTATTACTAGTTAAGCGAATAATTAGTTCATGGCACTGCAAAAGAGGAGTATTACACAGTTGTATGCTAAACTAGGAGATGTTTAGGGTTGACCTTTTCTGGCAAATCAGAGTTATTTGACTTCAATTCCCTGATAAAAGGAAATTCTCTGAGATAGTACGCGCGCCGTGATTGGCTGATTTAGCGGACCTTATTCCACAGTACGGCCGCCGTACGGCCCGCTAAATTTGAAATTTTGATAAATTGAACATTCTCTAGCGAGTTTTTCATGTCAATTATGTCACGCAATCTTGTAAAACTATTTCAATCTTGCAAGCAACTATTTCAAAAAACCAAGAACATTTATTAGTTTTAGAATTTTGACGCGCAATCGTTGTGGCGGTTGAACCTCCAACTAGTTTCCTTTTCCGCACTTCTGATTACCTCAGAGATGGAATATATATCTTACTTACCTCGTTTTCTCGGTCTTACTTACCTCGTTTTCTCGGTCCGTACTGTAAGTTACGGATCCTCGTTTTCCCGTTCAGTGATGCGGGAGCCATAACTTACATAACTTACAGTACGGACCACGAACTGGGTTAGTAAGAGGTACAGTACAAATTTAAGTGCCGTAAAGGCATATGTCAGGGCAGAATTTGCATTGGTACTCATCTTTGGTCAGCGCGACTGGTGCAGCTCGATTCCGAGCAACTCCTTTGTGGGGTGTAGACAGTAGGACTTTTCCGTTATTTTTATTTGTCACGCAGTCCCGAATAAGACATGACAGTCCTCAAAAGTCTCTACCTAAGAAGCAAAAAAAAGGGTTGGACCGTGTTCCTTGTCCTGTACTTTCAAGAGCTTCAGAGATATGCTTATGGTGTTTTCGAATCCAGTTTGATCAGCGCTGGCGGGTTTATCGTAGCAACTAGGTTTGTTTCCCGTCCGCATAAGTTTCTGAAAAGCGCAAAAAGGGTCTTACGAAATCCTTCGTTCAGAAGTATATACAGACATGGATTGATAGCGCTGTTTGCATGACCTATCCAAAACAATACTAAGCCGACAACTGGTGGTAGTTTGTGCTTTTGATCAGGCCGCACAAACATGTAAAAATGATTGATATAAGTTGGAAACCAGCACAGCGCAAAAACAACGCATATAACAACCAACAGTCGCACGACCTTGCGCCTGGACTTCTCAACCACGGCACGGTTGCTATCGGTCATGTTGCCTGGAATTTTACGATGAACCAGTTTACGGCATATCAATGTGTATATAACGATAGTTATGAAGAGTGGCAAGACGTACACTACTGCGAAATATAATATGTGAAGGATTTTGAATACGCGATAAACTTTACTGGGCGATATGTCGCAATAGTAACCATTCGTGCCCGGATTAAATGTCACATTAGAAAGAAACGCGTAAGGGAACATTAACGCAACCGATAGAACCCATATCATCGTTGATAGGATCTTTGGTCGTTGGAAAATTGCTTCTCGAAGAGGAAAGAATACGGCGTAAAATCTCTCAAAGGAAATGAACATCATTGTTAACACTGAAGCTGCTATAGAAATAGGAATAGCGTAGCGAAGCATTTTGCAAGTAACGATTCCTAATATCCCTCCAAACCAAAGATTTCCCTTGTAAAGACGTGAGACTTGGTATGGCATAACTGTTAAGGTCAGTAATAGATCGGCAATAGCCATATTTGCTATAAAGAGGTTCGTTACACGTCTAGTAGATTTTTTCAACACTATAAACAAGCCAAAGGAATTGCCAAAAAAGGCTATCAAGAAGGTAACTGCATATGCTGATGTCAAAGCAATCTGGGCGTTCGATGATAAATAACCAGGAACTTGTCGAGTGGAACTGGAGTCACTTGTTCCTAAAAGAGAAATAATAGTAATAATAATAATAATAATAATGATAATGATAATGATAATGATAATGATAATGATAATGATAATGATAATGATAATGATAATGATAATGATAATGATAATGATAATGATAATGATAATGATAATGATAATGATAATGATAATGATAATGATAATGATAATGATAATGATAATAATAATAATAATAATGATAAGTACACAAGTGTCTGTGAAGCAAGGTGTCATGTGATACATGCATGGCTTCGAGGTCCTCGTACGATATCGAGACAAGTGGCAGTCAGCGCAAGTTGCCAGGGCATTGGAACTTATGATCGGATGGTTACGTTCGACCCCAGATAATCCGATACCGATAAATCTCTTTATGATTTAATGTCTTACCTGTGTTCTTTTTTTAATGCTATGGATGGAAATTAGTTGCCAGATGGGGAATATGGTGAGATATAATGTGCTCAAAGGACTGAGGTGGTATAAAGGATGGGGGGAGGGGGGGGGGGGGGATTGGAATAAAGGAATCCATGGTTCTGCCTCCGAATAGTCTAATGGGGAAAACGAAATAAAAGGGAGGTGATCCTGTTGAAGGTAAACTGGCACTTCGTGAATTAGACTATTGGACTAAATAAGCCATCAACAACAATAAGCCACCTCGGTAAACACCGAAAATAACAAACCCGTTTTGATTTGCTTACCGTTTGTTTCTGTGCCGTTGTTGGGGCCGTTCATTTTATTTTTAGACTCAAGGAATCTGGACTTATCTGTTGAGACAATGAGGACGAACTTGAGTACAAATCTTATAGTGGTGAGATTAAGTTAAGGGAAACTTGAAACTAACGTGATACAAAAATAACATGTACACAAGTGCATATGTCCTTCTATGTGAATGTTCCTTTCAGTTCTCCCAGAAAGGTGTCGAAGGTGTCGCTGTTTTGCCTATCTAGCTACTTTACTATGGTAGTATCCACTGAGGTTGGTCCTCAGCTCGGTTTAACCAAATGTAAGCAAAAGCAGCGAGCACGATTTGTAAATTCTGTTGTAGATCTGGATTCGGTTTGGATTCCGTACCAATATATACAAAATATCCTGGTTTTCCGCAATGTTTAGAGGCTGGTGAAGGAGAAACGTGAGGTTGCCCTTCAACGTTAACAGCGGGTTCCTCAACGAATATTCAGCTGGAGCCTCGGATTCTTCACAAGTGTGTAAGGGAAGTATTGTGAGATCTCCAATCGCTTGACGGAGGTACACCGGTAAATAAACATCACCAGATACACCGTGAAGGTCAAGAGCTACAATTTCTTTACAGAATCTTACATGGGTCTTGGTCTGGGTCGGCTTATGACTTGTATGAACCAGCTTCGACTTGAACTGTCAATTAGCTTCAACTTCAGTTTCAACTCCAAATAACCAGCTTTCACAAATTCAGTTCTTTTATAGTATGGATAGAGCAATTAATCCCAAATAGTTAAAATAATATTTTGGGGGTGGAGGCGGAATTTGACAGCTTACAAGCTATTAGCATGTTATTAGAAGGGAAGCATGTAATCCTTTGCAAACCTGTGTTTGTGTTAAAGAACCGTTATTAGAACAGTGCACTGTTATTTTCAAAGAGTTAATTTCACTCCAGTGCTGGAGTGGAAAAGTGGAGTAAAATAAAGCGGAGTAAAATGTACTCCTAAGAGGAGTTAATTTAACTCCACAAAGAGTAATTTTTACTCAGTACTAGTTAATATTCAAAGGCAATGACTTTGCAAAAGTAAATTTTACCCTCCCTACAGAGTAATATAATACGCTGGAGTTAATTTTACTCCTATTTATCGGGATACTGAGTAAAGTCTACCCCACTTACTAATTCTACTTTCTGAGAAAAAAAGTAGAAGAGGATTTTACTCCTATATATGTATTTTTGTAGGGTAAATTTAAGTTTAGCCAGTCTAAGATGTGGAATTGGGGTTGTTTTATTTTTGTGAAATCCACCGATTAATTCTTTGTTTTCAAGGAGTTGGAGTGAAAAAGTGGAGTAAAGCTAAACGCAGTAAAATGTACGCCTCTTATTTAGTACTCCACTAATTAACCATTTAACTCCCAATAGTGCCACTTATAGCTTTTACTCTGTCTAACGCTAGACGATTTTACTCGTCAATGGGGAACCCCACGGGGCTCAAAGGGTTAACAACAGCTGGATTCACTCAAAAACTATGTCCCCATTAGCCCTTTAACTCCCAATAGTGCCACTTACAGCTTTTACTCTGTCTAACGCTAGACGATTTTACTCGTCAATGGGGAACCCCACGGGGCTCAAAGGGTTAACAACAGCTGGATTCACTCAAAAACTGTCCCCATTAACCCTTTAACTCCCAATAGTGCCACTTATAGATTTTACTCTGTCTAACGCTAACCTGCGATCAGGCTCTATTTTAGTTTCGCGTGGTACGTAATGTGGAGTTGGCGAAACGAAAAAATAGAGCCTGACCAAATTCCTCTTCGATATTCCTTCCGCCCACTTTTTTTGATTGATTGACATGTCCTTCATCGGCCAATCAAATTTACCTCCATTACACCAATACACGCGTGGACGGCAGATTCACGCTATTTTGTTTTGACCAGAGTTAATTACCGTGACAGGAGTGTTATAAACGAATTCGAAGGTTACGGTGGCTTTAATTTGAGAAAAACACATTTATAGCATGGGGAATGTTACTTTCTGTACCTTTTCGACGACTATATTTCGGCAAAACGCCGGTGTAATTTCTCCTCCGAACTTCACTGAATATGCAATCTTTTAAGCTTGACATCTTAATTTGTAATTGCGATAACCTAGCATTTTGTCGTTGGACGGTTTGGCAATAGATTTTTAACGAAAAGGAAAAAAAAGAGAAATACATTATTCCTTTAACGTGTTTGCCCATGAAGGGTTTCTTTGGTGATTTTTTCAGGTAATATCTTCAGTTGCAGTGTATTTCTAGAATTGCGCGCAGTAAAATCATGATAAGTTTGGCCGTTAATTTCTTGATGGAGTACGAAACCATAAGATGGACTCGCAAAGTTTCTTTTATTTTTGTACTATTGGTCTCTCTGGAAACATGCCATTTTAGTTTCTGGAGTGCGAGTTTTAAGTTAAATCGACTGGAAATATTATGAAGCAATCTTGACTCCAAATTGTGCAAACAAACCGTGTCATGTACAGTAAGTAAATAAAGCCCTTTGATACACAGTTATTCCAAACATGCATTCGCTTAACTTGCGATTTTATCAGCATCTCCTCCTGTTGATATATATGTCCTTTGTCTCATTCAGGGAACCAATATGCATCGGCTTTCATTGCCATTTGAAAGAACCAGCTATTTAGCTTTCAAAACATCAGGGAAGTTTGCGCCAAAGTACTTTCAACCACATGGCCACAGAGCTCGACAACGGAATCGCTAATTTCACTCTTTCCAGATATTCAAACCCGATTCTGGACAAGTTATGAGATGTTTCAGATGGCATATCTCCATTTATACAAATAAAATCAAGTTGCACCGTCCACGTCATTGTAAGAACAAAAGGCAGCAAATTTTTGCGCACACTTATGGCGGATTAGTCTCGAGGACTTCGCGAGAGCTCCGCGCAATTACGATGGCATTTTCACTTCCGGCGTTTCAACAGCCAATCAAAATTTGGCCGACGTCCGGAATTCTTGAGAGACTTTTTTAGCGACCGACGACATAAGAGAATATATGGGCGAGGCTAAAAATGGGCCTGATCGCAGGTTAGTCTAACGCCAGACGATTTTACCCGTCAATGGAGAACCCCAAGGGGTTGAAAGGATTAACAACAGCTGGATTCACTCAAAAACTATGTCCCCATTAACCCTTTAACTCCCAATAGTGCAACTTATAGATTTTACTCTGTCTAACGCCAGACGATTTTACTCGTCAATGGGGAACCCCACGGGGCTCAAAGGGTTAACAACAGCTGGATTCACTCAAAAACTATGTCCCCATTAACCCTTTAACTCCCAATAGTGCCACTTATAGATTTTACTCTGTCTAACGCCAGACGATTTTACTCGTCAATGGGGAACCCCACGGGGCTCAAAGGGTTAACACAGCTGGATTCACTCAAAAACTATGTTCCCATTAGCCTTTTAACTCCCAATAGTACCACTTATAGATTTTACTCTGTCTAACGCCAGACGATTTTACTCGTCAATGGGGACCCCCACGGGGCTGAAAGGGTTAACAACAGCTGGATTCACTCAAAAACTATGTCCCCATTAACCCTTTAACTCCCAATAGTGCCACTTATAGATTTTACTCTGTCTAACGCCAGACGATTTTACTCGTCAATGGGGAACCCCACGGGGCTCAAAGGGTTAACAACAGCTGGATTCACTCAAAAACTATGTCCCCATTAACCCTTTAACTCCCAATAGTTTTACTCTGTCTAACGCCAGACGATTTTACTCGTCAATGGGGAACCCCACGGGGCTCAAAGGGTTAACAACAGCTGGATTCACTCAAAAACTAATCAGTAAACGAGTGCTATATTCTTCAGACAATCTCATAAAAAGTGTGGTTAACCAAACCGAAAATTGAAAGCTAAAATTTGAAAGGAGTGCTTCGACCTAATCACTGAAACAAGCGCTTAGGCTTAATCAGTAAACGAGTGCTATATTCTTCAGACAATCTCATAAAAAGTGTGGTTAACCAAACCGTAAATTGAAAGCTAAAATTTGAAAAGAGTGCTTCGACCTAATCACTGAAACAAGCGCTTAGGCTTAATCAGTAAACGAGTGCTATATTCTTCAGACGATCTCATAAAAAGTGTAGGTAAGCAAATCGTAACTTGAAACAAGCGCTTAGGCTTAATCAGTAAACAAGTGCTATATTCTT
>OX421451.1:35675948-35698448 GCA_949126865.1 Montipora capitata
TTGGGCTATAGTGGTACTTTGTAAAAACTCTGGAGTGTTTCACGGAGCTTTGTGAACTCTTTGAAGTGTTCAAGGGACTTCACAACAGCAAGTTCTATCTTGTGGGCACCACACCAGAACTCCTTGAAGTTCTTCGCTGAGGGGTCATTTCGCAGTAATCCCCAAACACCATTTTTGCGACCAGTCATGACAGCACAACCATCACTACCAAATGCAGTCAGCTTCTCTTTCCATTGACTGTCAGCCATTCCCGTTGTGTTGTCAAAACAAACAGCGCTGTTCCTTTGTTTACATTTGCTGTTTCTGTATGAATTTTACATGACTGATACAGCAGCAAGCAGCAATTCAAACTTTGTTAACCTTCAACCTTTTTTTTTAATTATTGCAAACCTCACCAGTAAATTCAATACATGTACCAAAAATAGCAACAATTTCGGGACCACGAACGAACGAACGAAGCCTACACATTTTGTTTTGTGGGACTTGTGTGAGGTAATAAAAGAAAAACTATATTTCTCATTCTTTTCTGTGGCTGCTTATCGTTACATAGTTTACTTTGTTTCTTTGTGGTAAGGAAAGTAAACTGAGGCCGAAGGTTGACAACGAGCAGGCGTAACGTAACATGAATATTTTTGAAAACCGCAGTAAAATTTGCGTAAATGAGGACTGTTGTTTTGTTTTCAAATCTCTCAAACAAACATCAACGCCTGGAACTGTCAGCCCGTCAACAACGTCTGAGACTCTATTAAAATTAAAACAAGAAATAAACTATTTCATGAGAAGATTGTACATAACCCATTTTGTTATACTGAGTTACAATTATCCAAGAACGTGGTATGCTTTAGTTTTTTGTAATTGAAGTTATTTTGCAGCCATTCATTGTTGCAATCTGTAATCAAAACACAAACACTCAATTTATCTTTGTTTAAGGCAAGAACACATTCAGCTGATTGCCATTTTATTATTGCCCGAATAATTAGAATAAAGATAGCTTTGATTTTTGTGATGTATTTGTATGTGTATACAGATTGTATTTATCATGCATATCGATGTGCATTCTTTGTAATCTTATGATTAACATTACCAGTATTAGATGCTTCATTGTAAACCTGGTCTTTTCTTTACATAACATTAAAAAAAATGAACTTTTCATGGTTTTATGAGAAATCTGACTATAACTGAAGGGACAGTAGATCTAGTGAGGGTGAATGTGTTCTGTAGAAAGAGTAAATATTACTCTGACAAGGGGAGTAAAGTTTAAGAGGGTAAATTTTACTCTTGAAAAGGAGTGGTTTTGTACCTTTTTGTCTCACTTCAGTTTTGGAGTTAATTTAACTCTGTCAAGGGTAAATTGAACTCCATTTAAAGAGTTCAATTCACTCCACTAGAAGGATAAAATTTACTATTGCATTAGAGTGAATTTTACACCACTGGAGGGGTAAACAATACTGGAGTAAATTTTGACCCCAACAAAAGAGTAAAAGATATAGCAGTACATTTTACTCCAAAAACGGAGTAAGCATTACCGGAGTGAATTTTACTCCAAAAATGGAGTGGTTTTGTACCTTTTTTTAAACTCCCTATTTGGAGTTAAATCTACTCCTTGAAAATAACAGTGATGTCACCGGTGGCGCGTGCGTGACAGCTTGCCAAATATTTTATAGTATAGATAGAGTTAATTAAGCCCAAATAATTAAAATAATATTTTGGGGGTGGAAGCCCAATAATCGGATCTCAGTTTTTCATTACTGATTTCTTCCATTTTTTTTCGAGGTTATTAGAATTTTTAATCGATATTCATTTTTCCGTATTCGTCCGTCTTTAACGAAAACGATAAAATTCTTTATTCCGCATGCTCGAACCGCTAAATATTCCTTATTCATTTTCTTTTTTAAGCCGTCTTTCATTATTCCGCTTCCACCCCCAATAAAGTTAAGTAAACACAAAGTAATAACTAAGTTTGAGAGTTTACAATTTATTGGCATATCAATAGAAGGAAAGCACCTGTGCTGAGAAAAGTAAGGAAAAGAATGAAAAAGTAACAACAGTAAGTTTAAGGAAGTTCGCGCAAAAATCTTCCCACATCGAAATGTTTCATTTCTCGCCTGAAGCTAGGTCATAAATTACTTATTCCAAAAATGAAAAAAAATTGGTGGGTCGCCGACTTTGTTTCGGAGAAAAAGGCAAGGGAAAAATGCCCTAATATCGCTAGATAAGTCATCATAACTAGATGTAGCCTCATTTACTCATCTGTCGAAAATCATCATAACAATAATATGTTTAGAGTGAAGGTTTCTGTGCATAGAAATATAGTAGTGGGTTTTTACGATAGCAAACAGTAGAGTTAATCCTCAACGAGCGTTTTCGCAAGTGCTACCCGTTGTAACCACTTCCCGAATTCAGGACACAAGGAAAGAAAAAAAAAAAAAAAAAAAACTTCTTACATTGTGATTTTTTTCATTTCATCACATTTCGTAGATTGTAAGAAGACCAAGTGATTCATTTCTTAAAAAGAAGGGGTCGCCGATGACCTAAACGATTAAAATCGATGTGATGTTGCGAAGCTCTTGGAAAATTTAAACAGACTTATATAATGTGAAGTGCTAAGTTTTTACCCCATATGAACCATGGAAATAGCTCGCACAAGGACAGAGAAAAACTGTGACCAGGGTGGGAATTGAACCCACGACCTTCGGGTTAGATCACCGCCGCTCTACCAACTGAGCTACAAGGTCAGACGGGAGCAGGCCGTGGGAACTGAAGATGTTAAAGTCAAGGCAATGAACATGTACAAGTACAAGGAAGGATTACGTTTTTGCAAACGTTGGCCGTGTAGCTCTTATATTGGAAAATTTAGTTTGTCACGATTTTGCCTGACCTGCCGGGGAAGGACTGGACCCAAGACAAGATCGATCGCTTAAAGTTTTTGTAAAAAAAAAAAAACTTTGTCGAGCTTAGCAACGAAGTTTCAAGGAGGCGTTATCTTTATTTGGTTAGTGTTTTGTATCATATCTCTCCAATGCCGTCTTTCTCATCTTCTGGAGTGTGGTGTTTGTGAAATAATCTCTGGCTGTTTCCTCACAGGTCCGCACTATTCAAGGGGATTAGGAAGAGAAGATGATTCTGCTTTATGGTCATGAAAGTAAAGGAAAAGAACTTCAAAAACATGCATTCATTTTGAACTAAGAAGTTCGTAACGCAGTAAAACACTTTAAAAAACCAACACCATTAAATTTTAATACGCAACGTCGCTGACTATTAAACTAAACCTTCCTCGAGTTTCCAAAACTTTCAACCACTACTCGATTAGCGACCTTTTCCAGCCTCGCGGTCCTTTCTCTTTAACGTTTCATGATTGTGATAGATTTTTTGTCTTCTCCTTTAATGGACCTCAAACTCCAACGAATATCTGACAAATCCAGCTAAATACATGCGGAATTCCAAACCGCCCGAAATGTAACTTTTTGATCTCAAATCTGAACGATCTCAAATCATACACAAAATCACATGTTCAAATTCAAAAACGTGACAGTCCGCGTGACAGAGTTCAAAGTCCTAGATTCACGAAACTAAGCGAAAAAGTCTATGACAATGATGAATTGGAAATAAATCTGCCATTCTTTAGCCGATCTGGAAATTTCCCCGTCGTTTTTGTCACCATAAGATCTTAACTAATGCTTGAAGTAATGCGTCACGTATTACAGTCGCGTTACCTGCGCAGTAAAAGTTGCGCACAAACAATTAGCGCGAACGTCCTTAAAACAAAGTTAGTTTTTCCAAAACATCGAACTCGCGCATATTGTGTAAAAGAACACTTGAGTTCGTAGGGTGACGCATAGTAAACCATAAAACCATGCAGAAGTCGCACAGAAACTCCACCCTATTTTCAAGGGATGTGTTCTTCTATTATCGAAACAAATAAGGAAATAAAATCGTAAAGAAATCTTGGTTGAACGGCGAAAGCCAAAAAGCAATTTCCCAAAAGCCATTTTACAAAGAACGGGATGAAAGATGTCACGTGGTCAACTAAAGGTGTCTCCGGTGTTAATTTTGAAGTTTCATCTCACGTAGAAACTTCTAGAAACACATAATTACTTTTAGTATATACTAAAACAGTGGATAGCGTTGAACGCGGGCGCTGATTGGCTCGTCAAACTCCGAATATCCTGTGCTATTTACCTTTGAGCAACTCGGGAAAAAATGGCGTCCCGATTTGCATCCGTGACAAGTGAAGAAAACATCCAAATTAATTTTTTGTGCTGTATATTATCTCATTGTTTTAGTATATACTAAAACAACTATTCACCTCAGTTTCGGTGGCTAGCGTGGGATATTTACCAGGCCGCTCCGCGGCTCGGTAAATATCCACCGCTAGCCACCTCCACTTCGGTGAATAGTTGTTAAATATTCAAAACTGAATGACATAGAATATATGAAACATTTCGTATATTTGAACCGTGCGAATTGATATGTCAGAGAGAGATTATCACTGACATTTATCGTTGTTATTGAAATACGTCAGACTGAGATATAGATCACAGTTATCGTTGTTACAAAGAACGGAACGAAATATTCCAAGTAGATACCTAAATGCCTGCGGTGTTAAGTTAGAGGTTCATGATCTCGTGTAGAAAGTTCGGATTATTGTCCGCAGCTGTGCACGAGGCCCTATGTAAATGCAAAGATAACTTGAAACATAAAACGCCCTAAATAATTCTAGAAACAGGCAAGCCCAAATAGTAAAATAAGATAAACACAAACATTTAATCTACGAAGAATTATTGTATGGACCAGCTTCGACTTGAACTGTCAATTAGCTTCAACTTCGGTTTCAACTCCCATGATAACCAGCTGTCACAAATTGAGTTCTTTTATAGTATAGATAGTGTTAATTAAGCCCAAATAGTTAAAATAATATTTTGGGGGTAGAGGCGGAATAATTGGATCGCAGTTTTTCATTATTTCTTCCATTTTTTCACGAGTTTATTAAAATTTTAATCGATATTCATTTTTCCGTATTCGTCCGCCTTTAACGAAAACAATAAGATTCTTTATTCCGCATGTTCAAACCGCTAAATATTCCTTATTCATTTTCTCTTTTAAGCCGTCTTTCATTATTCCGCTTCCACCCCCAATAAAGTTAAGTAAACACAAAGTAATAACTAAGTTTGAGAGTTTACAATTTATTGGCATATCAATAGATGGAAAGCACCTGTGCTGAGAAAACTACTCAGAGAATGAAAAAGTAACAACAGCAAGTTTAAAACAAAGTTAGTCCAATTTCAAATTGTGAATATTGTGTCAAAGAACACTTAAATTAATAGATCATAAACCATAAAACCGTACAGAAGTCGCACAGCCTGGAGACACCACCCTATTTTCTATAAAGAGAAAGATATAAATTCTTAAAAAAAAACTCGCTTGAACGGTAAAGGCAAAAAACAATTTCCCACAAGCCATTTTGCACAGGACGGGACGAATATCTTTAAAAAGTCGTTAATTAAAAGTGTCTCCGGTGTGTTAAACGATAAAAATTGTAGCTACTTCATGGCGGTTTACTCTTTAGTGTAGTTGCGATCAGAGTGTGTCTTCTCCCTAGGTCGTGAATTTGGTTTGGATTGGAACGGGTGTCGAGAAAGGTGTTTGGTACACTAGGCCAACTAAGTTTTCCATTAGGAATGTTTTAATTAGTATTTGGTGTCATTACGGTTATTTGTGGTTCACTCGGTGGTGTTTTTACCCTAACGAAGTCTTTTACTGTGTTTTTGGAAGCAACATATTTTCAGTTCACCTCTGGGCCTTTTTGACTTGTTCTCGCGGTTCCAGATCACATTCATGACAACAGCGGTCTGTTTTGGGTTTTCAATAGGTGTTTTTAATCTATATTCTAATATTTCTAAGTAATTGAAAATAACACCTGTAATTGTAGTTATTGTCCTGTTCTGCCTTGGAAGATGCCAGATAAATTTATGGAAAAGGCGGCGCTTACGCTCGTCCTTTCCTCCTTTTTGTCTATTGTTTAATTTTGTTATGTAATAATCGTAAATCGCCATTTTCTCCGTAAATTTGCTGTGTAACAATTCTAGATATTGTAACTCGTTCCTTGTAATTTTTGTAACTTGTCGTACTCCGTTCGTGCTAGTCTGGTGTTAACAAACCTGTAAGATCTCCTCAAGACAAGCGACTTTCTTTGTTGTGGAAAAAGTATGTTAATGTGCTGATGCGCAGGCGTAGTGCGTCTTGTGCGCGTCATTTTGACGTGTGATTGGCGCTTGATTGTTCAGTCGAATCAGGAACATATAAAAAGAGCTGTATTTTTAACAAATAAGAGAGTGGAGCAAGGACTAGTCGAAGATCGACCCGAGAAGACCAATAAAGATAAGAAACAACCGGAGGGTTGAGGAGTCTTTTCTTCCCCCGAAAGATTTTCCTTTAACAGGTGTTAAGTTTGAGCTTTTATTTCATGCAGAAACTTCTAAAAACACATAATTACTTATATTCAAAACTGAATGACATTTAGACAGAGTGAAATTTGTCAAATGAACCAATGTGATAGACATGCACGGTCTACCTTTTGTGGTTACAGATAATTATGAAACCCCGCAATTCACAGTTTTGCTTTAACAGACATTCACTTCAGTAATCTTATTTTCTTGTATGATATTAAATGTAATATCTGGCGGTTTACCCTGCTAGTAGAGTCTCTTTCGATCTTCCTAGATAAGTCGGGAAGAGGAAAGTAGAATCTGCCAGCCGGCTCAACATTTCGTGTTGAGCATGCGTTAAGAATTCAAACGTATTCAGGAGTCAGTCACTCGTGACTAGTAACCATAAAACCACAAAACCAAAACAAACAGTAGGGATATTTTCGAAACGAATCATTTCCCTCGAAACTCAAGATAGTCCAAGTTTTTAAATTGCCATTTCAATTTTTACTAAGAAAATTAATAGGTTTCTCAATTCTGGCAAACTAGTTTCTGTAACCGACATACGGAGGAAATACTCATGGCAATTTTAATAGACAGTTACAAATTGTCACACTGTTGTAAATTTAAAAAATATTGACGACGCGTGGCGATTGATCATGCGCACAAATAAAAAAAACAGGTTTGACAAGCCGAAACTGTACTGACTCATCCATTTCTTTGGATGAGCGGCAAATCATAGAAAGTCGAGGCGGCTGGCAGAGTCTACTTTCCTCTTTCCAACTTATCTAGACTCTGCTCGCAGGGTACTGGCGGTTGAATGATTGAATGAATTATTCAGAAATTAGTATATTGTCGGCGCAAAAGAAAGGCTCCTAGGGTATCATGGGAGCTGTTAGGAGTGTCAAGGATTTTTAGCGGGAGACTTAACTTTGCTCGTTTTCGGTCGGTCAGTCTCTTTGTTCAATTGTTTTTCTGTTTCGTTCGATCAGTTTTGCATATGCCGTTTAGTTGCCCTTTCATCGGGATCTTTCTTGGCTGCTGCATTAGATGAAGTTCCCACATATGCTTTTGGCCAGTTCTAAAGGGTGGTTTGTAGTGGTTTTTTGTATCTGGCATAGTACTTCTTCTCATAAGATTATAAACCTTCACGTGTTATTTATATAGACCTAGGCTGTAATCAGGATTTATTTGCATTGTATGACTGTCTGACGCGCCCTCAATAAACAAACTTTCATGTTGAAACTCGGGCTTGTGTAGTCAGAATAAGAGGTTAAGTCATAGTCATAATTTATATTTATTTACCCACGAGGAGCTTAGGAGTGGTTACTCGTTGAAACGCTGTCGTGAAACCAAAATGTACCACAGAGAACAGACCACATAGGACCAGGAACTCCATGATGGTTATGAGACGGGCCCTACGTTTATCGTCCCTATCCCAAAAAACTAGAGGGTCTCTGAACCAAATGGTATTTGACCAGAATTATAAAGGCAGCACTTTCTTCGTCAGTTATTTAAAGACCCTGAGGGTTGATCCAGCCGGAGTCGAACTCACGACCTCCTGCATGGCAGCTCGGTGTTCAACCATTTGAGCCAATGGTGCGTGTCTGCCAGCAATGGCTGGTTTTGAATGAAACTCCAGTTGTGCACCAGTATTGTAACACTGCTGGGTTGTACGTTGTGACACACTGATGGTAAGATTTTGTCGCTAGTTTTTTAACTTTTTTCAAGTGCCGACTGCCTTCCAAAAAGAAAAAAATGACCTCAGATGATGTTCTGTCGATAAGATGCTTAAGGCCTAAACCCGCTCTTCAAGGCGAGTTTTTAATGGAGATAGTGCTTCCTCAAATGTTATTTTTGAACAGTTTGTTCGAAGAAACGTACCGGCCTCTCTTTTGATAAAAACCTTTTAACACCTGACGGGTGACAAGAAGTAAAATGCGCGTATTGGAAGATTTCTGTCGGCTTATGACATGGCTTGATGTCGAAGGCACTCGGTCTCGGAAAGTGATCTCCTTCTTTGCCAACTTTATTGGTGGGATGGAAGGTCTTAGCTTGTGCAATGAACAGGTTGATTTCTTGTTTATCTACGTTTCATTGTGAGAAAACATCATCAATGAAACCTTTCCATGTTGTTGGTTTAACTTTCCGATGGTTTACGTTTTGTTTCACTTTCTGCTTTGAAAATGTTGGCAAACGATACTGCCATTTTTGTTCCATGGCTGTTCCGTGAACTTGGAAGTAGGTTTTACCGTTAAATTCAAAATAGTTTTATCGGAGAATGTCGTTGCTTATAATGAGTGAGTTGCCAGTAATCGGATCCCTGTTTATTCGCAAAGGGTTCTGGGATCGCCAGGGGGCAAAAATTGCAAGTCGCTGTAAGAAAGTGAATGGCAGAAACATTTGTCGACGTACAAAAGACGATTTTGGAGAGAGATTTGGGCAATGTTGATACGCAGCAAGTGTAAGTTTTTGTTTGAATAACTCGGATTAACCTTGTTCGTGTAAGGTTTATTGTGAAATTGATATCTTGTCATGGCCTCCTTGTGACAATCCGGGAATTTGAGACGTCGCTTAAATTGCATTCAATCAGGCAAATAACCAGACAAAAAGCGAGAAATTTACTACGACAATAAAGTACGGCTTTTTTACAGATAACTTTTGCAGGTAAATATCTTTTTCAGTTTGTTATCGATAATTCCCATACAAGTCGTTATAATTTTTTTTTACCCTCCGAGTCTGGGTCGCCTGTTACTTGTCAAGCTCCACTATGACTTCGACCAGTACAAAAGCGTCATCTTCATATACTAGTTCTGTGTAGATTTGATCTTTGGAGCAGGTCTTTAAGGTTTTCATACTCTCTCAATCCCACAACCCTTTGCGTATAAACCAGGGATCCGATTACTGGCAACTCATTCATTAGCATTTGTTCCAGAAAACTTGTGGGGACTTGAGGGTTGCTATTGTAGAAGTCGTCGTATGCTCTGCATACTATTCTTATACCCTCCTCTTGTGCTATGTTTGTGTACAAGCTGGTACAACCAAAATGGTATCGTTTGACACCTTAGTTTTCTGTATAAAATAGATAAAATCAATGGCGTCTTTGAGATACAATTTTTGTTTTTGAGCAATAGCTGGAGCTTATAATTATGAGATCCTGGCAATAGCGGGAGTTCCCTGGCAATCAGCCTGTAGAGGGAGATCCACAAACGATGATATTCTTTCGGTTGGACCCTCGCAACCCGAGATTATCGGTCTCTCGACCGGTATTAGTTTGTGAATTTTGGTTAAGAACCAAAATTGGGATTAGGGATTTGTTGAAGCCATTTTCTCATCAATGATATCGTGCATGCTTTCCCTGTAAAGCTGATAGATGATGTCATTGGCTGTATGAAGTGCTTCTTTAACCATGGGCTTTTGAAGAGGTTTACTGATAGTGATCCAGGTGGTTGTTGAGTTGAACCCTTGGCCTCTTGTATTTTTTCATTTGTTGTTAAGAAGGACAGTTGTAGTGCCTTAATCAGCTATCTATTTAATGTTGATTGCGGCATTGTTCTTATTTATTTCCTTTACTGTGTTGCACTCTAATTTAGGCAAGTTGTATTTAGGTTTCGTTAATTGTGTCTCGAATATTTCAGTCTTTACTGTTTCCAAGTAGCTTTCGAGGGCAACTGATCGTTGGACTGGCGGCACCCAGTCACCTTTTACGTGTAACGGATGTGGTTGCTTATCTTCCCTATGAAATATATATTGAAGACACAGCAGTCGTCTTCCGAAAACTTCAAAGTCCCGCAAAAATTGACGTCTGATTTTGTTTTCGTTTGTCACGGGTGTAGGTATGAATTTTAGCCCTTTAAATAGCAAGCTGACTTGGCGGCTATCAGTTAAAACCGAGTTTGAGAGGTTTTATGTATTTTTTATTAGTTTCGCCCTCTTTGTCAGTCGGCCTTTTTGCAAGGGTGGTTCTTTGTATCTGGTTGTTTTTGATAAAAGGAAAGGAAAGGAAAGCAACTTTATTTAAGTGTCTAATCTTCTAGCGCTGTAGAACACTAGTTATCGGGGACACTGTAAATTGAAATTAACAAGTTAACGCAAATGAAATCAAATTTTGGTTTTTGAGGAGAGGGGAAAACTGGAGTATCCGGAAAAAAACCTGTCGGTGCAGAGTAGAGAACCAACAAACTCAACCCACGTATATTACGCCAAGTCCGGGCCGCATTGGTGGGAGGCGAGTGCTCTCTCCACTGCGCCATCCCATCGCCCAATGTTCTTTGGTTCATCTCAGATCTCTAGGCGGTTTAAGTGGGTTTACGTTGTTGTTGTTTACAATGCTCCCACAAACGTATTCAAAATACCTCCTTTAATATCATACAAGAGGAGAAAATCATTCAAGGAAATTAATTATAGGTTTTATAATTAGCTGTATCACATTATTTCAAATTTCACTATGTCCAAATTTGCGGTGGATTTTACAATCTGCAACTTGCCGGATGTTAGGTTGACGGATTTTCAAGTCGGATGTCGGATTCTCACAACTTTGTTGTCGGATTTTCACAAGTTTTTTGTCAGGTTTTTAGTAACTCGGATGGCACCTGCAAGCTTCTGTAGATTATCACAGTTATCATTGAGTTACAAAGAACGAGACGAAATATGTCAAGTATAGAGAAGGAAAAAGTAACAAAAGTAAGTTTTAAAGAAAGTCAGTCTTTCCAAATTGCGAATATTGTGTTAAGAACACTTAATTTATAGTCCGGTCTGTTAGGTCGGAAAATTACGAAAATCGTGACAAGACGCGTAAAAACACCAAACTTGGAACAAATGTAATTTAGAGTATAACTAATCATTTCAGAAGGGGTGCCACAAAAAATTACCTCGGGGGGAGGGGAGGGGAATTTTTTTGTAAATAAATCTCAGTTGTGGTGTGTCCAAAGGAGCGTGCCATTATGAGCTATGAAAGAATTTAATTTGTTGATTACAGTGTAAAATAAGTGTTGGTATAGGTAAAATAAAGACCAAGTATGAAATTTAATAAGCTGTGCTCAAATGTAAAAATTTAATGCCTTTTTGTAGTAGAAAAAGGCGAAAAAAGAACAAAATATATACGTAGTCATTATAAAGCTCAATTCCACATGAATTTCACTTCTTTTATGATATTAATGTTTTAGCGAGAAGATGTTTACTAAGTTCCTTTTATTTAAATTTGTTGTAACTTAAAGAAAAGTGCTTACCAGGCCCCGTTCAACAAAGCCTCAGAGAATGCTGGGTCATTTCGAAGTCATCAAACACTTTTTCAAGCATCCCAATCGACCAGGCACACGAGCAAAATAACGCAAGGGTGAAGGGATCAGGTGGAGCTGTAGGACTAATGGAAAGTCCTGTCGCATTTAGAAGATGGATGGTGGCCGGACCAGAAACTGCTCGATGTTGCAAGAGTTCGAAAGTCAGTTGAAAGGTGAAACAAATTTTGATGAAAAGAACAAACACCACGAACAAGGACTTTCTACACAGAAAACCTTTCAAAGTCATGTCAAGCAACTTGTAAGTACAATTTCAGAAATGACTGCCCTGAATTACTTGCCCTTGACACACGCAATTGCGCAGATGCCTCAGTCGTGGATACAATGCATATAGAGTCCAGGAACATGGATTACGCCAGTACAAGAAATTCGTAAAAGACGTCATCGATGAAAGGACTGTATCGATTCACGATACGATTTCAAAGAATACCTTGCCACTGTTCAAGCGCCAGCAGCCGAAGCAAATCTCCAAAGCGTCGTTAAAGGTGACAGCGGTAACAAGTGACCGTTACCTCTTCAGTCGTTTGTATATTGCCAGCCAACAGCGCGACGGAGATCTTGAAGAGTTCTTCAAGCATGAAAATCAGCCGTATCCACCTTCTTTGTCAGAGTTTGGCAATCTCCGATTCGGGAAATAGTCTGATTTGATTTCATGCGTCAACAAAGAAACACCGCCACCTCTACCACCAGCATCTTACGATGTCAAAGTTTTTGATGGAGCAGCTATTGTGCATGCGCTTCCAGTTTCATCTGTCGCTACGTTTGCTGAATATGCAGATTCCAAGTTCTTACCTTTTCTGGAAAACCACTTGAAGAGTACCAAACGAATTGACGTTGTGTGGGATCAATACCGAGTGGCAAGTCTGAAAGAATCTGCCCGTGAGAAGAGAGGAAAAGGCGTGAGTGAGACGAAAGGTAGCTGGGCATGTCATGTTACCTCAGAACTGGCAGGCATTTCTCGAAGATTCCTCTAACAAGAAGGACAGCTTCTTTTCCAGCTGACAGAGTTGTCTACATAACATCAGGTAAGATGCTAACCACGTTTTGGGAAGGACTATATAGACACCGTTCAAACTTCTTTTTTATGTCCATCAAGTCTTGATGAACAGTTATACTGACTGTATCGTCTTTTATTTTAGGTGAAAGTTGTCCCCAGAAACCAAAATGCGTAGCTGCAACCATGAAGAAGCAGACACTTGTTCGCACTGTTGACACAGATGTTCTTGTTATTCCACTTGCGCAGTTCCACACGTTGTCTTCAATTTGGACTGGATTGAGCTTTTGGGTCGCCTTTGCAATGGGAAAGAATTTTCAGCTGCTTTCTGTTAACACCATTTGTGAGTATTTGGGCAAGCAGAAATGCCGTGCGCTTCCATTTTTTCACGCGTTTACCGGTTGCGACACTACGTCAGCATTCCTGGGGAAAGGAAAGAAATCTGCGTGGGAGGCCTGGAAAGCGTACCCTGAAGCCACAGAGGCTTTCCGTTTTGTGAACGATAGCCCCTTCCTTCTTCTTGAGATCAACGCTCCTGTATTTGATGTCCTTCAGCGCTTTGTGGTGATACTTTATGACAGGACCAGTCTTGCTACCGATGTGAACACTGCTCGACGAGAACTCTTCACAAAAAAGAATCGGGCGCTAGAAAACATTTCCCCAACAGAGGTAAGAACCTATCATACACAAATTTTTAGTTGTTTTTGTGTTTGATAGGCTAAATTTGTGATAGGTAAACACCTGTGAGGACAACGCGAAAAAAAACCAGTTTAGCGAAAAGACGAGAACCATTTCAACTAACCCAACGTTTTCTTGTATTAAATCCAATTATCAATTTTATCTTAGCTAACCAAAGCCTATCATAAAGCTATGCTGGACTTGAACCTATAGTTATTCTACTTGGGCTATTAGAGAGCTTAATTTATGAAGTACATGGAAATAAGCGGTGCGCGTTTGTTTAAAATTATACTTGTGTAAAGAATTTATATATAATTTCTATTGTTTATAAGGATGCCCCTCTGAATCAAGCAAGCAAGCATCTGGACGTCCCTCGATGAGCAACAATTTTACCCATCCCCGTCTGATTTTGGATGAAAAATGGAGAACTTCCAGAATCCTCTAAGGCGTGCAGTGAATTGCTGAAGTGTGGATGCAAGAAAGGTTGCAAAAGTGGTCGTTGCAAATGTTTCAAAGCCAATCTACCGTGTACTGAGCTCTGTAGTTGCTCTGGAGGCTGCCAGAACACAAATCCTTAGAAATAGAGCAACAAATAACAACAATTTACAATATCCAGCCGAAGAGGTTAAAAATTAAATGTGTAAAACGCAACAAAAACACTCCTTGATATAAGTGCGCTCAAAGAATTATGGGAATGTCACGTGATCAAGGCAAATGACCTTTTATGGATACAAACACAAAACTGAGTCTGATTAATGTAGTTTAGTCATTTTGTAACGGCATTCGTCAAACCCGGTACGTAATAAACACATTAAATGCTACAGCCTCGCTTTCATGCCAGCACTTGAGTATTGCGAAATTTCTATGAACCTCATGCCCCCCCGGAAAGCCAAATCACGTGGCACCCCTTCTAAATTCGTTTCTTACGTCAAAAGGAACATCTGTACCTAATTTGGTGCTTTTACGCGATTTGTCACGATTTTCGACCTAACAGACCGAACTATTATAGACCCATCAGTAAACCAAAAAACCATACAAAAGTTGCACAGAGACACCACCACCCTATAGCAGTCTTCTTTTATTCTAAACAAATAAGGAAATAGAATCCTAAAGAAATCTTACTAGAACGGCAAAAGCCAAAAAGGGAATTTCCCTAAAACCTATTTTACAAACTCAAACGGCACAAAACATCTGAAATGGTTAAATTAGTGTCTCCGATGTTAATTTTGAAGTTCTATCTCGTGTAGAAACGTCTATGTAGAAACACATAATTACTTATATTCAAAACTGAATAACATAGAATACATGAAACGTTTCGTACATTTGAACAGTGGGAATATATTGAAATACGTCATAGATAGAGATTATCAGAGTTACTGTTGTTACAAAGAACGGGAGGAAATATGTCAGAAGGAAAGGAACGAACTTTATTTAAATGTCTAGTCGTTCTAGCGCTGGAGCACTAATTGGGGACACTGTAAACTGAAATATGAATTAACTCAAATCAAGTCAAATGTTGGTTTTTGAGGAGAGGGGAAAACCGGAGTACCCGGTTATAACTAAATGTCGATAACTACGTGTAGGTAACTAAATGTCTGCGGTGTTAAGTTAGAGGAAAAGATACTTTAATCCTTTACAGAATTAATACTTTTTCAATGATATAACTTTAACAAAACTATGCCTCTATTGTAGTAGCACCTAGTCCTTACAAATTATTTCATTTTACCTTTGCCTTTCAAGCGTTCCTCGATAAGTTCATTGCGTGTTTCTATCACAAACCAATGACAAGAATGCTTTAAACTTAAATTCCGTCATTCCATTACACACGAGTTTGAACCTGTTCAGAAAGCGATTGCTCTGTTCAGCGCATTCGGTGTTTGTTCCTCTGATTTCTTTGAATACTTCCAAATGAGGGTGATAGCGGCAATTTGGATTGTTTAGGGGCATACAGCACTCCTCTTTATGCTTCATAACATGAAACATATCCACTAGAAACTTAACGTGATCTAGGAGAATTCTGGCACCCACATTTCCTTTCTTACTCAGGTTACTTGAACATTTAATAGCCTTTAAGGATACTTCGTTACCTGAGTGACACTACTCCCACCGTAAATAAACATGTCAGCGTTTACTGTTTTTGCAAAGCAGCATTGTAATGGTACAACGAACTGTCGTTAAGTATTATCATAGAAAACGGCGCAATAACATAGGATATTTGTTCCATTTACAGTCTTACAATAAAACTTGTTTACTGTTGAATTTAATAGAAAACGGCGCAATAACATAGGATATTTGTTCTATTTACAGTCTTACAATAAAACTTGATTACTGTTGAATTTAATATCGAACAGTCATTTCTGAAGCATCTTAAGGTCAAATCGTAGAACCGGAAGAATCGGAGAATCGGAGAGTGAATTCTGCTTTCTGAAACATCTTTTTAACGTAAACTCTTAAAAGGTAAAATCATCTTCAAGGTCTTAAGGTAAAATCGTAAAATCGGAAGAATCAGAGAATCGGACAAAGATTTCTGAAATATCTGAAAGTACAATCGTAGAATAGGAAGAATATAGGACGGTATATTCGTAAAACATCAAAAACTGTAGTGGTTAAATCGAATAATAGTACTCCTAAATCGGTATATACTATTCTACGATTTAGCCGTAATCGCACTCTTTCTCGTGTAACGGATGTGGTTCCTTATCTTCCCCATGAAATATATATTGAAGACACAGCAGTCGTCTTCCGAAAACTTCAAAGTCCCGCAAAAATTGACGTCTGATTTTGTTTTCGTTTGTCACGGGTGTAGGTATGAATTTTAGCCCTTTAAATAGCAAGCTGACTTGGCGGCTATCAGTTAAAACCGAGTTTGAGGGGTTTTTATGTATTTTTTATTAGTTTCGCCCTCTTTGGCAGTCGGCCTTTTTGCAAGAGTGGTTCTTTGTATCTGGTTGTTTTTGATAAAAGGAAAGGAAAGGAAAGCAACTTTATTTAAATGTATAATCTTCTATCGCTGTAGAACACTAGTTATCGGGGACACTGTAAATTGAAAATTAACAAGTTAAGGCAAATCAAATCAAATTTTGGTTTTTGAGGAGAGGGGAAAACCGGAGTATCCGGAGAAAAACCTGTCGGTGCAGAGTAGAGCACCAAGAAACTCAACCCACGTATATGACGCCAAGTGCGGGCCGCATTGGTGGGAGGCGAGTGCTCTCTCCACTGCGCCATCCCATCGCCCAATGTTCTTTGGTTCATCTCAGATCTCTAGGCGGTTTAAGTGGGTTTACGTTGTTGTTGTTTACAATGCTCCCACAAACGTATTCAAAATACCTCCTTTAATATCATACAAGAGGAGAAAATCATTCAAGGAAATTAATTATAGGTTTTATAATTAGCTGTATCACATTATTTCAAATTTCACTATGTCCAAATTTGTGGTGGATTTTACAATCTGCAACTTGCCGGATGTTAGGTTGACGGATTTTCAAGTCGGATGTCGGATCGTCACAACTTTGTTGTCGGATTTTCACAAGTTTTTTGTCAGGTTTTTAGCAACTCGGATGGCACCTGCAAGCTTCTGTAGATTATCACAGTTATCATTAGGTTACAAAGAACGAGACGAAATATGTCAAGTATAGAGAACTCAATGTCTGCTGAAAAAAACAGAATTATGGAAAACGTAACAACAGTAAGTTTTAAAGAAAGTCAGTCTTTTCAAATTGCGAATATTGTGTTAAGACCATTTAGTTTATAGACCCATAGTAAACCAAAAAAACCATACAAAAGTTGCACAGAGACACCACCACCGTATAGCAGTCTTCTTTTATTCTAAACAAATAAGGAAATAGAATCCTAAAGAAATCTTACTTGAACGGCAAAAGTCAAAAAGCAGTTACTCAATTACTCAATTACTCAATTACTATGGGTCCATGAAGTAAGCGTTCTTTAACACAATATTCGCAATTTGGAAAGACTGCATGACTTTGAATATAAGTAATTGAGTGTTTCTAGATAGAAGTTTCTACACGAGATGAAACCTCAAAATTAACACCGGAGTCGTTTTAGTTCACCATTTGAGATATTTTGTTTCGTTCGTGGTAAAATGGCTTTTGAGAAGATGCTTTTTGCGTTTGCCTTTCAAGGTAAGATTTCTTAAGGATTTTATATCCTAATTTTTTTTAGATAAAATCATAATAATAGAAGCCGTGACTCCTTGAAAATAGGGTGGTGTGTCTGTGCGACCTCTTTATGGTTTTAGGGGTTTTGATTCTAAAAACTTAGGTGTTCTTTTACACAATATTCGCAATTTCAATGATTTGGAAAGGCTAACTTTGTTTTAAACTTACTGTTCATTACTTTTTATTCTGTTCCTTAGTTTTTTCAGCACAGGTTTGTAAAAATACGTGCTTTCATAGTGTTGCTGTGGTCTTTTACACCAAGCAATAATCGAGCATTCCTTTGTTCGATCGGGTGCATATTTCTTTAAGATCGCGGAGTAGTACTCGAGTAGGATAAAGTTTGTTGGTTATGCCATTGTAAAATAAAGGTGAAAATGTAGAAGTTTACTTTGAAATATTGTTGCTTTGTGGCGCTACGCTTATAGAACGAAGAATATATAACATTGTGTTTGGCGTGTTCATGTGGCGTGACGCTTACAGAACGAAGAATATACATTGTGTTTGTCTCGTTTGTGGTATCATCGGGGAATAAAAATTGGTAAAATAGGAGAATCGGAGAATAAAAATTGGTAAAATAGGAGAATCGGAAAAATCGTAGAATCAGAGAATGAAAATTGGTAAAATAGGAGAATCGGAAAAATCGTAGAATCAGAGAATGAAAATTGGTAAAATAGGAGAATCGGAAAAATCGTAGAATCGGAAGAATCGCAGAATCTGAACAAGCGGAGAATCTGAAGAATCGGAAAAGTCATATTTACTATTGTACGATTTAGCCATAATCGCACCCTTCTGGGTTCATTTGACAAATTTCACTCTGTCTAAATGTCATTCAGTTTTGAAAATAAGTAATTATGTGTTTTTAGAAGTTTCTGCATGAGATAAAAGCTCAACTTAACTCCGGAGACACTTTTAATTAACGACTTTTAAAAGATATTCGTCCCATCCTGTGCAAAATGGCTTTTGGGAAATTGTTTTTTGCCTTCACCGTTCAAGCGAGTTTTTTTAAGATTTTGTATTCTTATCTTTTTGGAAAATAGCGTGGTGTCTCCAGGCTGTGCGACTTCTGTACGGTTTTATGGTTTATGATCTATAATAAATGTAAGTGGTCTTTGACACAATATTCGCAATTTGAAATCGGACTAACTTTGTTTTAAACTTGCTGTTGTTACTTTTTCATTCTCCTTAGTTTTCTCAGCACAGGTTTGTAAAGTTACGTGCTCTCCTCTAACTTAACACAGCAGACATTTAGTTATCTACATTTAGTTATCTCCGGGTAATCCGGTTTTCCCCAGTTAGTGCTCCAGCGCTAGAACGACTAGACAATGAAATGAACTTCCTTCCTTTCCTCCAGGCTGTTCAACTTCTGTATGGTTTTATGGTTTATGGGTCTATGAATTTAAGCGTTCTTTAACACAATATTCGCAATTTGGAAAGACTAACTTTGTTTTAAACTTGCTGTTGTTACTTTTTTATTCTGTTCCTTAGTTTTCTCAGCACAGGTTTGCAAAGTAAAGTGTTTTCCTCCCAATAATATGCTAATAAAATGTAATATGTGAAACTTAGTTATTACTTTGTGTTTACTTTAATTTAACTATTTGGGTTTAATTAACACTATCTATACTATAAAACACCTGAATTTGTGAAAGCTGGTTAGTTGGAGTTGAAAGTTAAAGCTAATTGACAGTTGAACGAAAATCTGGTTCAAACAAGTCATAAGCCATCGCAGACCAAGACCCATGTAAGAATCTGTTGAAGAAACTGTAGCTCTTTTTACATTTATGGCTAGTATTACATTTATGGTTGATTATTACATTTATGGGTGATGCAGCTCTTGACCATGTATCTGGTGATGTTTATTTACCGGTGTACGTCCGACAGGGGAGTGGAGATCTCGCAACACTTTCCATACACACTCGGGAAGAATCCGAGGCTCCAGCTGAATATTGGTTAAGAATCGCGCTGTTGACGTTGACGGAAAACTTTACGTTTCTCCCTCACCGGCCTCTAAACACTGCGGAAGATCCGGATATTTTGTACACTTTGGAAAGGAATCCAAATCAAATCCAGATCTTCAACTGAATTTACAAATTGCACTTGCCGCTTTTGCTTACATTTGGTTAAACCGAGCTGAGGACCAACCTGGATACTAACATAGTAAAGTAGCTAGATAGGCAAAACAGCGACAGCTTCGACACCTTTCTGGGCGAACTGAAAGGAACATTCACATAGAAGGACATATGCACTTACATACATGTTATTTTTGTATCAAGTTAGTTACAAGTTTCCCTTAACATCTCACCGCTGTAAGATGTGTACTCAAGTTCGTCCTCGTTGTCTCAACAGATAAGTCCAGATTCCCCGAGGCTAAAATGAACGGCCCCAACAACGGCACAGAAACAAACGGTAAGCAAATCAAAGCGGCTTTGTTGTTTCCCGACGGTGTTGAACTACTGTAGGTAGCTCATTGTGTTTGATAGTCTAATTTTCCCCGTAATAGCCAGATTCGGAGGCAGAAACATGGATGTCTTTATTCCATGGACCCCCCGTTATACCTCAGTCCTTTGAAGACATTATATCTCACCATATTCCCCACCTGGCAACTAATTTCCATCCATAGCGTTGAAAAAAGACAAAGATAAGACATTAAATCATGAAGATCTCGATTTATCGGTTATCAGTGATGATTCAGATTCAAAAATCCCAGTACTCCTGAGCTGGGGTCGAACGTAACCATGCCATCATTATTTCCAATGCTCTAACAACTTGCGCTGACTCGCCACTTGTCTCGATTTCATACGAGGTCCTCGAAGCCATGCATGTATCACATGACACCTTGATTCACGGACACTTGTGCAGTTATTATTATTATTATTATTATTATTATTATTATTATTATTATTATTATTATTATTATTATGCAGTATGTTGTACGTAAGTATGCTTACAGATATAAGTAGGAAAAGGCACTATTGTGTAACAATCCCTACTGTTAAACCTATTTACAAACCAATTGGTAATAACTAACGAACCAACATTTGAGAAAGGAACAAGAGTTTATATTCCTTAATAACTCGTCGAAACCTTGAAAGACCTTTCTATGTTTAGGGTGTACGATAAAACTGCCTTCTGCATATTGAATAAAACCTGGTTCCCTCTATCCAAACCTAAAAACTTCCTAACTTTCTCCGCCGTCTCCATAGAGTAGCCTCCCAGTACATCAACTATCACATTAAGCTGTGTGATAGTGTGGCCGGGGAACTGTTGGCACATCTCCCATCTCAACGGCGCATACTTGTCAGTTTTCGCCTGTTCCTTCTGTTCTCTGTTGGAAACCCAAGGGCAGCTCATCTCAATAAGGATCACCTTCTTCTCCTTTCTGTCCACAATTCTCGCATCAATTCTCTTAGCCTTGACTTCCGTATTTTCAGCGAATACTGGCACATCCCAGTACAAATACGCGCACGCTCGGACATTCCTGTACTCGGGTTTAGGTGAGACTGGAGAGTACCAAGGGGGGATACTCTGGATAAGATCTAAGTCTTTCAGGAACTCGAAGAAAAGGATTTTCAAGGCTGCATTGTGTCTCTGCATGTACTTAGTCTGTGCCAAGGCACCACAACCACTAATTACGTGGGCCATAGATTCACATAGATTATTATTATTATTATTATTATTATTATTATTATTATTATTATTATTATTATTATTATTATTATTATTATTATTATTATCACTTGTAATCCTTGGCTTGCTTGTTTAGCATCGGGTCCAACCCATGGGCCTTAGGTACCAAAGAGTTCACTTCATTAACAGAACCTTTCTAAAGATGCGAGCTGATCCCAGAAGAGTGATTTTTTGGAGCTCATCAATGCTGACTGTGCCTGGAATCTTGTCAACGTACTTTTCCAGTCCTTTCTTAATGACCCCAAGTGCACCAATGACAACTGGTATCGTCTCTTTTCCCATTTTCCACATTCTGGCGATCTCAATATCTAAGTCTTTATACTTAACGAGTTTCTCGACTACCTTATTGGATGTATTTCTGTCTGATGGGACTGCCATATCTATAATCTGAAATTTCTGAATAGTGTGATCTCTGATTATGATATCTGGTTTATTAGCCGCTATTTCCCTGTCAGTACAATCTCGTACCCAGAGTCCTCGGGCTTATTGGCCAGCGGGTGAGCACCCGGAGAGACTCTGGGATAATCGACTCCATTTTCCCAGAAAACGTGGGTTCCGGTCTTATGACGTATGTTTGAGTTTAACCGGAAACAGACTGAGAGAAAACCGTAAACAGTAGAAATGGCGGGTTGAAAGTGTTCGAGAAACAAGAATTTTAGCCTTACACACAAAGAAACTGGAGAAATGATCATTGGCTTGCTGTAAGAGCAAGTGAAGATGAAACCTCTGACGCTTTCGGAAAGTGTATTTTTAGTGTTTCAGCGTACATTCCATCGTTCAGAATGCCATCGTGCAAGCAACACGATCGGCAAATTTTTGTGGAAACGACACAAATGTCCTCTTCTACTACGATTTGATGTTTCCGTAATTCTGAATGGCTTCGACAAGACCTTATGCCACGGATTTCTCCTCAAAGAGACTGATATGTTTTCCCACGGTACTTTTGCAGCAGCAACAGTAATCACTTTTGAGCAGCGTGGGAAAATTCCCGTACATTATAAGACATAATTCAAACCTCGTGGTTTTTTATTTCTGTGATTTATGTATTTCTGAGGTAGAAAAACACAAACAGCACTGAAACTTGTTTTAGATTTTGAATCTCCCTTCAAATTCTGGGGCTTCCGAATTACTTACCGACTTCCTGTCGGACTGCCATTGTTACGCAAGCGGCCAATCAAAAATATAGTTCAAGTCGATTATCCCAGAGTCTCTCCGGGCGCTCACCCGCTGACCAAGAAGCCCGAGGA
>OX421451.1:35703448-35725948 GCA_949126865.1 Montipora capitata
CTTTTAGGTGACACAACCACCGGGCTACTTTTAGTCTGGCCTCTAACCATTGACCTGTCTGGCTTGGGTGGCCCTAACAGGAGCTTTAGCTCCCGCCAGCTTAGCTCTCCGGATCATCGAGGCAGATAAGCCCCCCACCACGCCAAGGTATTAGCCCGGGGGGATTATTATTATTATTATTATTATTATTATTATTATTATTATTATTATTATTATTATTATTATTATTATTATTATTATTATTATTATTATTATTATTATGCTCAGTAAAACTATCTGTATGCGCAGTGTCAGAAAGCAACACAGGGCGTATAGCGTAACATGTGAGCTAGGCGAAACTTAAAATAGTACGTAAATAAATAAGTAAAATGTATATACATATATAACAATCATAATCTAAGTGTCTAAAACGTATGCCGATAATTAGACTATCAACTCAGTCTTGATATTAACATCATCATCTTACTACTTTGAAAGTTCTTGCAATGTTCAGCGTCGCCGATGAAACCACCTTCTGCGTTCTCTCTAAGACTTGAGTAGTCTTTCACCCAACCAGTGATTGCACACTAATCGATCTCTGTCTCTTTCTCCACCCGCCAAGCACATCCATGATGGTATTATACTGGTGCACCTCGTATTCTTTGTATTGCTCCTTCAGTTCCCACCTTAACGGACCATACTTCATAGTTTTTTTCCTCGCTCTTCTTCTCTCGATTACTGACTGATCCATGGGCAAGTCATCTCTATGGTCGTGACTTTCTTGCTCACATGATCCACAAACCTCGCATCTACCCGGTTGGCTCGCACCTCCTGATGATCTGCATACACAGGTACATCCCACCAAGCTTCTACTTGTTCTGACTTGTACACCGGCTAGCATCTCTTTCATATTAACATACACTCGCCCTGCATCATCTTTAAACTGTTGATTTATAATCCTCGCTTCTTCGTTTTTCTCTTTCCTACCAAAAGGTCTCTTCAACTTCCTCAACGCACATTTCTGTCGTTCCATGTAGTTCACAAAATGAAGCTATGGATAACACTTTGCACTCTCTTTGTAGGATCTCTCTGTTCCTTTTCCCTCTCTTCGTCACTTTTCTGTTTTCTTTCAAGCGATCGGTTTCCGCTTTAGCGATTGAAATATTTTCCCGAATGGATCCCGCCTTTTCCTCGTAAACTATTTGCCACTTTGATCTTTTGCTCTTGTGACCTGACGATCTATTTGACCCTTGTTTTTTCCATCCCTTGTACAAAAGAAATGCCGTGACAACAGAATAAAGCACACCATTAGCAATCCAAAGATAGATAAATGGATTGTCCGTTGGGGATACTTTGCATTGCTTCATTAACTCCATTATCACCTTGTTAATATTTTCAAGGTCGCCGCTTATTGGCTTTCCTTTTGTTCGTGTATCAAAAGTACGATTTCTAAAATCACCTTCGCACGGATGGATCGAAGTGTAAATATGGACCGATGATTCTAAAAGCTCGCGTGCCTCTGAGCTGAGGGTATTAGGCTGTTCATCCGGAACAGGTCTACTTTCTTCCATATGCAAATCCTGGTCTCCTGCATTTGCATTCTGAAAACACTCGAGATTCTTCGTTCCTTCCACTTTCTCTTGTTCCAGCACTTTCGCTTACTTTCTGTCCGGCGTTCCCTAGTGTTTTCTCCAGTTTTGCCGCTTGGTCCCTTAAATTCTGCCCCGAGAGATTCAGATAACCATAGCCCTTCTCTTCCCATAACCCTTTCATGATCCGCATATAACCTTTCCTTTTCCCATTGTCAAAACGCTTGCTTGTTAATAACGACCAAGTCGGGTCTCCTTGCACTAATTTTGTGTTCAGTCTGGATGTTATAATCCCATAGCAGTTTGTAGTCGTGGTTCTCAAGGACAGTTTCTGGTTGATGTTAAAACCATTTGTCTACTCTACTAAAGCAGCACTTCCCCAGCAAGTCCCAGTGTACCACCCCTGCAACATTATCGTGCCTCCTTTTATACTATTGCTGTGCCAGTTTGGAGCACCCACTGTCTCACTGTCTCCTTTGCCTGGTGGCACATTCTGCAAATGTCACTTTCTTGAGTCTTGTCGATGTTGGCTTTGATGCAGTTTGTTCTTATTGCCTGGTCTTGGGCAGCAGTGATCAGGGCTTCTGTTTCTCGTTTAAGGTCCCCTCTTTGCAACAATGCCCAGGTCTTGTCATTTCGTTCACTATCCGTTTGTCTGAGGAACGGACCACATAAAGCCTTCTCCTCCCTCTCTGTCTTTCTCTCAGCCTTTCTTCGTTGTTTGAAGTCCTTTGGGGTTTCTAAGTCGTTCCCCCTTCCTAGCTGCTTGAATCAGTTTCTAGTCACTGTGCAGGATG
The DNA here is from genome assembly GCA_949126865.1 of Montipora capitata. Classification (NCBI taxonomy): domain Eukaryota; kingdom Metazoa; phylum Cnidaria; class Anthozoa; order Scleractinia; family Acroporidae; genus Montipora; species Montipora capitata. The sequence goes on from OX421451.1 coordinate 35,705,814, forward strand.
TAACTTTGTAACGAGTTCTTGGCCTGTCCAATGTATTCTTCCACTGATATTAGGCCTCTCCCTCCTTCTGCTCTTGGTACATAAAGCCTGGCCACACAGTCCCTTGGGTTAAGTGCTCTGTTCATTGTTAGGGTCTTCCTTGTTCTTGTGTCTAAATTTCTTAATTCCTTTTTGGGCCAGTTAATTATACCACCAGCATATCTTATCATTATTATTACAATTACTACTATTATATTTGTCTTTTAGGAACAAGCGACCCCAGTTCCACACGACAAGTTCCTGGTTATTTATCATCGAACGCCCAGATTGGCTTGACATCAGCATATGCAGTTACCTTCTTGATAGCCTTTTTTGGCAATTCCTTTGGCTTGTTTGTAGTGTTGAAAAATTCTTCTAGACGTGTAACGAACTTCTTTATAGCAAATATGGCTATTGCAGATCTCTCATTAACTATAACAGCTATGCCATACTCAGTCAAATTTATTTACAGCGGAGGTCTTTGGTTTGGAGGAAAACTGGGAATCGTTACTTGCAAAATGCTTTTCTACGCTATTCCTATTTCTATAGTAGCTTCAGAGTTAACAATATTGTTCATTTCCTTCGAGAGATTTTATGCCGTATTCTTTCCTCTTCAAGAAGCAATTTTCCAACGACCAAAGATTCTCTCAACGATGATAAGGGTTCTATCGTTTGCATTAATGTTCCCTTACGTGTTTTTTTCTGATGTGGCATTTGATCCGGTCACGAATGGTTACTACTGCGACCTTGGTATGCTTAGTAAAGATCTCGATGAAAGTTATCGCATATTCAAAATCTTTCACATATCTCTTTTCGTCATAATGTACGCCTTGCCACTTTTCATAACCATCATTATATACACTTTGATATGCCGTAAACTGGTTCATCGTAAAATTCCAGGCAACATGACCGATAGCAACCGTGCCGTGGTTGAGAAGTCCAGGCGCAAGGTCGTGCGACTATTGGTTGTTATATGCGTTGTTTTCGCGCTGTGCTGGTTTCCAACTTATATCAATCATTTTTTCTTGTTTGTGCGGCCTGATCAAAAGCACAAACTACCACCTGTTGTCATCTTGGTATTTTTTTGGATAGGTCATGCAAACAGCGCTATTAATCCATGTCTGTATATACTTCTGAACGATGGTTATCGTAAGGCCCTTTTTGCGCTTTTAAGAAACTTATGCGGACGGGGAACAAACGTAGTTGCTGCGATAAACCCGCCAGCGCTGATCAAACTGGATGCGAAAACACCATAAACATATCTTTGAAGCTCTTGGAAGTACAGGACAAGGAACACGGTCCAACCCTTTTTTTCGCTTCTTAGGTAGAGACTTTTAAGGACTGTCACGTCTTATTCGGGACTGCGTGACAAATAAAAATAACGGAAAAGTCGAACTGTTTTCACCCCACAAAGGAGTTGCTCGCAATCGAGCTGCACCAGTTGCGTAGACCAAAGATAAGTACCAATGCAAATGCAGCTGGGACATATGTCTTTACGGCACTTACCTTTGTACTGTGCACGTGCACAGACATACCTCTTACTAACCCTGTTCGTGCGTCCGTACTGTAAGTTATAACCCGCGCATAAATCAAAGGGAAAAACGAGGATCCGTAACTTACAGTACGGACCGAGAAAACGAGCTTAGTAAGGTATTTATTTTATCTCTGACGTAATCAGAAGTGCGGGAAAGGAAACTAGTTGAAGTCAAGCGGGAGGTTCAACCGCCACAACGATTGTGCGTCAAAATTCTGAAACGAATAAATCTTCTTGGCTTTTTGAAATAGATGCTTGCTCGATTTAAACAGTTTTACAAGATTACGTGACATAAACGACATGAAAAACTTCCTACAGAATGTTTTATCAAAATTTCACATTAAGCGGTCCGCACAGCGGCCGTACTGTAGAATAAGGTCCGCTAAATCAGCCAATCACAGCGCGCATACTATCCCAAAGATATAATAAAATCTTGTTACTTACACAGAATTTCCTTTTATCAGGGAAATCTAAAATAAAATTACTCAGATTTGCCTGAAAAGATCAATCCTAAACATGGTTGTTTTTATCGTCACGTACTTTAGCACACAAATATGCAATACTCCTCTTTTTCAGTGCCACGAACTAATTATTCGCTTAACTAGTAATAGCTATCGATAAGTGGCAACGAAACAGTCAATATAATACATAGTTTGCAGATTTGTATCAGAGTTTTAAAATACCCTACAGTAGTTGTAGTTTTTTATTCGAAAGTACTGCAGCTGAACTTATCTAGTTAACAATAATACAATAATAGAAATTGCACACTTTGTATCTCCAACAACATTGTAGATGTCGACGTGTTTTGCAATAATATGGAAAGTACTGTTGTAATTTTTGAACGGCTGTAATTTTAACAGGAATATACAATAATTCAGTTGAATAAAATCAGCGCCATGTAATCAGACTTTTTATTGTGAAACATGTAATGGGGAATCAAACTCTCACACATGAAAGTTGTTTCACTTGGAGAATTTTTATTTTGCAAGATACAGCCAAGAATTATAAATCAGATTGATCCTTGAATTGTGTACTTTGCAGACAACATTTTTCCTTTGAAAATTAAATTAAATTGTTCACAACTCAATCGTTACAAAACGACTGAACAAACTGCTCTACTCGCGGGCCAAGGGCTGAAATTGACAAAAGCGGCCGATAAGAAGACGTACGCCGGTTTAGTTTTGAGCTAGTTCACTCAATATAGAACACGCCGGTTCGAAAATAAATATTAAAGAACACTCAAAGCAAGTGTACACAACACAATGGTCAGGGAAATGGGAAAAAAATGTGTTTTCACTCACCTCCGAACACAAAATCATCAATAGTCGCGCGCGTCATGCAAGTTGGTCTAATGACATCACACATCAAAACACGCGCTTTCATTGGTCCCTACTAAAATCTCCAGCGAACCTTACATTACACTACTTAAACTTACATTAAACTTAACTTTCACAGCATGATCGAGAATTTTTCTGCCTGCTGCAATACTTCGCGCGGCATTAAGCTGGCTGCCTAGCGTCTTCGCTCGGGTTGCTCGTTGGCAATTAAGACCAAACACCATCTGCAGACAAATTTTTCTACTCAAGCTAGACGGGCTTTCGCCACAAATTCTTAAATCCTATATTTTCGCAGTAAACCCCTTCAGCTGAACCAAATGTACGGAGGGTGGTACCGTAGATTCAGGACTAAGGATCGTGTTCACGGCATTTGAAGTTTGTCCAAAACGGACTGAAAAAATTGTTTCACATTAGCTCATTTCTTGCTTCCTTGCTAGCAGAGGTCTCTTTTCTTTTACGTCCGCTAGGCTGACGAGTATGAGAAGAAAGACCTCTGCCATGGGTAGAAACTCACTGTGTTGAACATGTGCGGCGGTTACTTAGCGACCGAATCCTCACGTGATTCTTCGTGTTGTGTGGGCTCACTTAACAACAGCGGAATCACCATAAAGAAATGCGCGGGACACAGCGAGCTCAAGTCACAGTCAGCAAACATGTCATGGGGCATGCGGTTTGACAAGCGCCGTCGAAGGCTCTGGACGGCGGTTGGATCAAAGTGAGTTTCCACCCATGCCAGAGGTCACTTTTCGCGTACCCGTCATCCCAGCGAACGCAAAAAGGAAAGAGACCTCTGGTAGCACGGAAATTGCTCGCCTGTCAGCTACAGATATCGACCAACCTCTCGAAAGAGAGAGACATGCCAGTTAGAATAAGAAATTTTTCATGCAAGTATGACACGAAGTAGCCTGCCGTTTGGAGAATTTCACGCGAATTTCAATAGCGAGGATATCGATGACGTCACCTATTGATATCACTGTGCCAACAAGAGCCTTATTGGATGCCGAAACAAAGGGTTCTTTTGTTCGGTGGTTGGACCATTTGAACATCAAAAGAAATTTGACATCAATGTTTGTAAACAGATATCTTCCTTACAAGAGTCACGTTAGACTGCTAGCAGGCACTCCTTGGTCAGTCGACCCTTCCACACTATGTCAAGCAATCTAGTAAAATGGCTCCCTCGGTCATTTTACTCGATTGCGTTACATAGTACGGCGGGTGGATTGACTAAGAAGGGACTGCTAGCAGTCTAGAGTCACGAAGTGTCCACTTGCTCTTCTCCCCAACATCAACTTTACTCGTGTCTGGGAATACAGACAATTAAACGTCGCAAATTGTCTCCCAAATGTTGCTCGTCAAGTAAGGATAAACAGCTAAGCTAAAAATAACGCGAGCCTTTACCCTAACCTTATTGTTGGAAATAGGGAGCAAAGAGAAAGGCTTACTAGACCTAAAGAGAAACTTCGTGTTAGATGTCAAAAGTAGGCATGCATCTAATTAGGTGCATTTTTGCAGCTTCGCGCAAGCACAATGCTAAATTTATTCTTTCTTTGTGTTTTTTTGTGTTTTTAATGTCAGAAGTCAAACGTACCTAAATGAGATTCCTTTGCCCAAGTGAAAAAATGAAGTGAATAGAGTGTTTTTTCGTGTTCGATGCTGGCAATTGGAATAACTTTGCACTTAAAGTTGATTACCTGTACGCGAGTCGCTAAAAGAAGAAATACTAAAGGATTGGGGTGGTTTCTCATTTGAAAGAATTATGGCAAAACAGGAAAAATGATAAATATCGCAATGACACCTTGGATTATCACGACCACCTTTATAACAATTAACGACGAGAACGTTATTGCAAATCATAAGAACTGTTATTCTAAGATAGGACGGCTGTTGCAATTTACAACGACTTTTGTTGCAATTAGAGACAGCCATTGAAATTCACAACATTAGGGAGGGCAACAACAAGAAAAACAGCATCGTTCTAACCTCTGGCCATGGGGCCCGTTTCTCGAAAGTCCCGAAACTTTACGGGCCATTTTCGGGTGTCACAATTTCCCTCTGTATCTCAAGAACGGAGTTGATTTTTAAGTCGTCAAACTTCACAGTTATTTTTCTTACCGTTACCTTGAAAACACGTTAAAAGATTGGCTTCTCAAAACAAGTGGTTGGCAGTCTCAACCACTGGAGAGTACCGTGTCACCTTTGAGCACTATTGTAAGCATTCGGCGGCTTTGTTCGAAGAAGGAGTAGGTTTTAATCTTATCCGATAACATAAAAGTAAGTGAATGAAGAGATGCAAAGGCCTGTCCGAATTCCAGTTGTTAATGTCAAAGTGTGGATAACCTATATACTTACTTTATTTACTTACTTTATTTTTTTCCGCAATCTACACATTAGCTAAGGCACGAACACGAAAAAACACTCTATTCACTTCATTTTTTTGCTTGGCCAAAGGAATCTCCAACAGATTCAGGAACGTTTGACTTCTGACATTAAAAACAAAAAGAAAACAAAAAAGAATAAATTTAGCATTGCGCTTGCGTGAAAGGGCAAAATGCACCTAATTAGATGCATGCCTAATTTTGGCATCCAACACGAAGTGTCCCTCTAGGTCTAGTAAGCCTTTCTCTTTGCTCCCTATTTCCAACAATAAGGTGAGGGTAAAGACTCGCGTTATTTTTAGCTTAGCTGTTTATCCTTACTTGACGAGCAACATTTGGGAGACAATTTGCGACGTTTAATTGTCTGTATTCCCAGACACGAGTGATGTTGATGTTGATGTTGGGGAGAAGAGCAAGTGGACACTTCGTGACTCTAGACTGCTAGCAGTCCCTTCTTAGTCAATCCACCCGCCGTACTATGTCATGCAATCGAGTAAAATGACCGAGGGAGGCCATTTTACTAGACTGCTTGACATAGTGCGGCGGGTAGACTGACTGCTAGCAGGACTGCTAGTAGTCTATCGTGACTCTTGTAAGGAAGATATCTGTTTACAAACATTGACGTCTAATTTCTTTCGATGTTCAAATGTGCCAACCACGGAACAAAAGAACTCTTTGTTTCGGCGTCCGATAAGGCTCTGGTTGGCACATTAATAGGGAACTTAAGCACGCGCGTTTTTGAGACGCGGATTGACTTTCGAAAAGTCCTTCGTTTCATGTAGATGGCGCGCGGCCACTTCGCGTACGAAAAATCACGTTTTGCTCACCAAAACGCGAAAGTGAGCTGTTTTCCCTTTTGACTTGTCTTCACACGACCACATTTACATTGCCAAGTATCTTTCCTCCATGGGAGATGATTGGTATAAAAATCTGGGAGACATCACTGTCCTGGCACGTGAAATGTTCTCTTCCGGTTGCCGTCCGCGTCTCAAAAACGCGCGTGCTTAAGCTTCCAAATATCAATAGGTGATGTCATCGATATCTTCGCTATTGAAATTCGCGTGCGTCTAAGTCTGGAAGAATCTCCAGACGGCTGTTGTTGTCAATTTCGGATTTCGGATTTCGGCCCGCGAGTAGAGCAGTTTGTTTTTCGTTTTGTAACCATTGAGTTGTGAACAATTCAATTTCATTTTCAAAGGAAATATGTTGTCTACAAAGTAAATGTTGCAGGTAAATTTGAAATTCAGGTTGAAGCGATTTCAACCTAGGTAAATTCAATTTTAAACTAGGTTGAAATTGAAAGTAAATCGGTGATGGAAGTAGGTGGGTGTGGTTCGCGTACGTTTTTCATGAGTTAGTCTGTAAAAACGGCTTTGGTCTCTATACACGAGCCCGGGTTGGACACCGACCCGGGTCATTTCAGCGTCGAATTTTACGTTTACATGAGCCCGGGCTGGGTGAGGGTTGGGTCATTTGCGTCTGACCCGGGTCAGTTCCCTTTTCGCTGGGTTGAAAGGGCTGGTGACTACTTGTCAGTGAGGAAAATGGCGGACGAACCATGCAATCATCCGAATCATCAATTTGTGGCTAACAAATTGAACACGACCAAAACTGTCAGGAAACCGTTCAGCCATTCGCTCTCGTAAATTCGAGTACATAGTAACGACGTACTTGTTTAAGTCTATATTTTGATAGTCCATTTCGTTTTTAAATTCTTTTAATTTCGCAGTAAGTTGTCCAGTCATTGAGTGATTCCATTGCCAACTTGTTCTTTTTGCCACTTCATGCCCATCCACATCCGCCATTTTGGTACAGGCTGCGCATGGGCGAGAGCGCTGAACCGCAAAAAAAGTGATGTTCAAACAATCCAGGGTCAGATACGAAATTGAAGAAATTTCAACCCTTCTAGCCGGATCAACCCGAGTCTTGCGAAGGGTTACCCGGCAAGGGGGGCTAACCCGGTTTGACTACTGTTTTCATGTAAACGCTTATAAACATTTGACTGCAAAAGGGTTTACCCGCCGCGGTGACTCAACCCGGGCTAAAAAGCAAGCCGGGCTCGTGTAAAGAGGCGCTAAGTCTAAGCACTGATTTTAAATGATTAGCATTAAGGTTGGAGTTAGGCGTATGCATGATAACCAATTCTGCTTTTTTAATCTCAGAGCAGCAGAAAAACAAAACCTTGTTTAATAAGAATTACCTTCATGTGACTTTGTTTCATTTTTATTTTTCTGGTTTTTGAAAGGAAAAAGACATCCAAAAATTGACTTTTTATAACGTAGATTATTGAATGATGTACAGTTACTTGTGCAAATGTAGTTCAGCAGAAAACCCCTTTGTGGCTATAAGTACTTGAACAAACAAATTGAGTTTTTTTCTGGTAGTTCACAAAGTTTGTAACCTTTATTAAACAGTCATTACTTGTATGTAGTTGAACAATGCGAAGTCATTTCCTTGTTTTTGCACCTCTTGTACATGTGTCACTGGTCAAGTGCTTTTTGCACGCGGCAGTGAAACTTATTGTTTTAGTTGTGTCTAATGACAGTAATTTGTAGTCTGTTTGGTGCAATCCAAGTGTCAATAATTCCAAATTTGGTTACAACTTTCATAAATCCGTGTTCTTTTTCAATTACTTTACTAAGAAGTGCATTTGGGTGCAATGGACTTTTGTCCACTTAATTAATTTTTATTTTGACAAAGTTGTCGACTTGGAATGAAATAGTATTGGGTTTGCTTGTTTTCATTTTGTTGTTGTATTTCCTTTGTGTGTTTCTTGCTTTTTCCTGTTGAGTTGTCCTTATCTCCCTTGTTGACTTGATAGTGAATAACAAGCACGTTTGGCTGCAGGTTCTGCATCAACATCTTCACATTCTTCTTCTTCTTTCTAGAATGTTGATCATGTTTCTTATCTGGGGTAGTTTTGGTTTCTTTCCGTGGTGGTATGCCAAATACTAATTCATAGGGTGTTTGTTTTGTTGCTTCCTGTTCCAAAATGTTCCGTCTTTTTGTAAGCAGCTTCCCCTAGTACCTGACACCAATGACTTGGACTTTGTTTCTTTTCTTTTAAGATATTTCTGATGTTTTGCTTTACTGTTTGATTGTTCCTTTCCACCAAACCTTGTGTTGATGGTTTTCTGGGAGCTCCATGAAGTTCAGCGATGCCGTTGTTCTTGCAGAATTGGGACATCAGAGAATTCTTAAATTCCCGTCCATTTTCAGTGTGAATCCAAATTGCCAGCAAAGTTGAGACAGGCATTCCAAGACATCTTCAGCTTGTTTGTTTTTCAATGGATAAAGCCATGACTATTTTGTGAAATGATCAGTTATGTGGAGAATCCAATTGTGGTTGCGGTGACATGAACATGTACATGGTAAGTTTCTAAGGTCCATTAGGTCCATTTGCAAATGCGTTAGGAATCTTCTTGCTTGAATAGGGTCTAGCACAGGCTGTTTTTGTCTGCTGGTGATTGGTTAGGGTTAGGGTTAATATACTTGTCTCTTCCTTTGTGCACAATATTCGAATGGGTTTGGCAAAGAACTTGGTGTAGTTTACATTTTTGATCAATTTTTTTTCAGTTCTTGCATAATATTTTGCCACCCTCCAGTTTCCATCCTTTTCTTTGATAATGGCTACGTCTTGACTTGTCAGATTTGTTCTGTCCTTACTGTCTTCATTACGTGTTTCTAACCACTTCACTGCATCGTTGTAAAAGTGTTATTTTGCTTGCTTTTGTCTTTTTAAAAGCTTCAACTTCACCCAATTTATTGTAGAATATCTCTGAATCAACACAACTTGTTTTGGCGATTTTACGAACCGCTCAGGGCCACACATTAATATTGCGCACGAGTAAACTTTTGCATATTAATTTACTGTGACCGAGAAGAGACTGGGCCCTCTTGCACCAGGAGAAAAGTATAGAACGAATGCATAAATGGCGGCCAAAAAAATATTCTTTTCTTTATGTGCTAATTAGCCTCTCTAGCCTCGTTTGCATGGACAAAATATAACAGAAATGTTGCTTGAGAGCGAGGCTAGTGAGTCTCATTAGCACATAAACAAAAGAATACATTTTTGGCCGCCATTTATGCATTCGGTTAATATGCTATTAAAATTAATGACGACTGCTTGTCCTAGTCCTGTGTGGTTTAGCGGTTAGTTACAGCGAAGGACTCAATACTAAGGGGTGTCAGAGGTGCCCGGTTTCACATCTCGGTAAGTGCACTTTAAAGCGACTTCCTTCTCTCATGTACACAAAGTAGTGATAGGTATGACAAATGGATCAGGGAATGGAAGGTTAAGAGGGATAGAGACAAAAAGAAAGAAAGAAAGAAAGAGAGTAGAGAGGAAAGTGGAAGGAGGGAAAGGCGATTTTTTGCTTTTTGTTTTGTTTTCACCCCCCCCCCCCCCCCTAAAAAAAAGACAGTGCTCCTTTTTTTCAACCACACCCAAAGGAAAATCCCTTTTCAAACAATTGATAAATAACCTAGGTTTGATTAAAATTTACCTATAGTTTGATTTATTTTAACCTAGTCTGATTTAAATGGACCTGAATTTATTTCAACCTATAACAATTCAACGATCAATCTGATTTATAATTCTTGGCTGTATCTTGCAAAATAAAAATTCTACAAGTGAAACAACTTTCATGTGCGAGAGAGTTTGATTCCCCATTACATGTTTCACAATGAAAAGTCTGAAAACGCTTTGGCGATTTTCTACATGGCACTGATTTTATTCAACTTAATTATTGTATATTCCTGTTAAAATTACAGCCGCGCGTTCAAAACTTACAGCCGTACTTTCCATATTATTGCAAAACACATTGACATCTACATTGTTGTTGGAGATACAAAGTGTGCAGTTTCTATTATTGCATTATTGTTAACTAGATAAGTTGAGTTGCAGTGCTTTCGAATAAAAAAATTACAACTACTGTTGGGTATTTTGGAACTCTGATACAAATCTGCAAACTATGTATTATACTGATTAGAGTGTAATGTGAAGTGCTAGTTTTATCTACCCCATATGAACCATATGAGCGTTAGCCCTACTAATGGAAATGGGCCCAAGGGAATTGAACCCACCACCTTTTCATGTTTCAGGTAGAAAACTGCTACACGGCCAACGTTTGCAAAACCGTAATCCTTCCTTGTATGTATTATATTGACTGTTTCGTTGGCACTTGGCGAACGAATAATTAGTTCATGGCACTGCGAAAGAGGAGAATTGCACAGTTGTGTGCTAAACTACGTGATGATAAAAACAACCATGTTTAGGTTTGACCTTTTCTGGCAAATCAGAGTTATTTTATTTCATTTCCCTGATAAAAGGAAATTCTAGATAGTACGCGCGCCGTGATTGGCTGATTTAGCGGACCTTATTCTACAGTAGGCCGTCATTTATGTCACGCAATCTTGTAAAACTGTTTCAATCTTGCAAGCAACTATTTCAAAAAACCAAGAACAATTATTAGTTTTAGAATTTTGACGCGCAATCGTTGTGGCGGTTGAACCTCCAACTAGTTTCCTTTCCCGCACTTCTGATTACCTCAGAGATAAAATAAATATCTTACTTACCTCGTTTTCTCGGTCCGTACTGTAAGTTACGGATCCTCGTTTTTCCCGTTGAGTGATGCGCTGGCCATAACTTACATAACTTACAGTACGGACCACGAACAGGCTTAGTAAGAGGTACAGTACAAATTTAAGTGCCGTAAAGGCATATGTCCGGGCAGAATTTGCATTGGTACTCATCTTTGGTCAGCGCGACTGGTGCAGCTCTATTGCGAACAACTCCTTTTTGGGGTGAAGACAGTTTGTCTTTTTCGTTCTTTTCATTTGTCACGTAGTCCCGAAATAAGACGTGACTGTCCTCAAAAGTCTCTACCTGAGAAGCGAAAAAAAGGGTTGGACCGTGTTCCTTGTCCCGTACTTTCAAGAGGTTCAGAGATATGTTTATGGTGTTTTCGCATCCAGTTTGATCAGCGCTGGCGGGTTTGTCGTAGCAACTACGTTTGTTCCCCGTCCGCATAAGTTTCTTAAAAGCGCAAAAAGGGTCTTACGAAAACCTTCGTTCAGAAGTATATATAGACATGGATTGATAGCGCTGTTTGCATAACCTATCCAAAAAAATACTAAGATGACAACAAGTGGTAGTTTGTGCCTTTGATCAGGCCGCACAAAGATGTAAAAATGATTGATATAAGTTGGAAACCAGCACAGCGCGAAAACAACGCATATAACAACCAACAGTCGCACGACCTTGCGCCTGGACTTCTCAACCACGGCACGGTTGCTATCGGTCATGTTGCCTGGAATTTTACGACGAGCCAGTGTGCGGCATATCAAAGTGTATGCAATGATGCTTATGAAGAGTGGCAAGGCGTACACTACTACGAAAAATGATATGTGAAGGATTTTGAAAAAGCGATGAACTTCATTCTGTGAGAGATCTTTACTAGGTGCTATGCCACAATGGTAACTATTTTTGACCGGAACAAATGTCACATTACAAAGAAACACGTAAGGGAACATTAATGCAAACGATAGAACCCATATCATCGTTGATAGGATCTTTGGTCGTTGGAAAATCGCCTCTCGAAGAGGAAACAATACGGCGTAATATCTTTCAAAGGAAATAAACATCATAGTTAACACTGAAGCTGCTATAGAAATAGGCATAGCGTAGAAAAGGATTTTGCAAGAAACGATTCCCAATATCCCTCCAAACCAAAGAGTTCCTTTGTAAAGATATGCGACTTGGTATGGCATAACTGTTAAGGTCAGTAATAGATCGGCAATAGCCATATTTGCTATAAAGAGGTTCGTTTCACGTCTAGTAGATTTTTTCAACACTACAAACAAGCCAAAGGAATTGCCAAAAAAGGCTATCAAGAAGGTAACTGCATATGCTGATGTCAAAGCAATCTGGGCGTTCGATGATAAAGAACCAGGAACTTGTCGTGTGGAACTGGAGTCACTTGTTCCTAAAACAGAAATAATAGTAATAATAATAATGATAATGATAATCATAATGATAATGATAATAATGATAATGATAAGTACACAAGTGTCCGTGAAGCAAGGTGTCATGTGATACATGCATGGCTTTGAGGCCCTCGCACGATATCGAGACAAGTGGCCAGTCAGCGCAAGTTGTCAGGGCATTGGAACTTATGATCGGATGGTTACCTTCGACCCCAGATTATCAGATACCGATAAATCTCTTTACGATTTATTGTCTTACCTTTGTTCTTTTTTTAACGCTATGGATGGAAATTAGTTGCCAGATGGGGGATATGGTGAGATATAATGTGCTCAAAGGACTGAGGTGGTATAAAGGATGGGGGGAGGGGGGGAGGGTGGAATAAAGGAATCCATGGTTCTGCCTCCGAATAGTCTAACGGGGAAAACGAAATAAATGGGAGGTGATCCTGTTGAAGGTAAACTGGCACTTCGTGAATTAAACTATTGGACTAAATAAGCCATCAACAACAATAAGCCACCTCGGTAAACACCGAAAATAACAAACCCGTTTTGATTTGCTTACCGTTTGTTTCTGTGCCGTTGTTGGGGCCGTTCATTTTATTTTTAGCCTCAAGGAATCTGGACTTGTCTGTTGAGACAATGAGGACGAACTTGAGTACAAATCTTATAGTGGTGAGATTAAGTTAAGGGAACTTGTAACTAACGTGATACAAAAATAACATGTACACAAGTGCATATGTCCTTCTATGTGAATGTTCCTTTCAGTTCTCCCAGAAAGGTGTCGAAGGTGTCGCTGTTTTGCCTATCTAGCTACTTTACTATGGTAGTATCCACTGAGGTTGGTCGTCAGCTCGGTTTAACCAAATGTAAGCAAAAGCAGCGAGCACGATTTGTAAATTCTGTTGTAGATCTGGATTCGGTTTGGATTCCGTACCAATATATACAAAATATCCTGGTTTTCTGCAATGTTTAGAGGCTGGTGAAGGAGAAACGTGAGGTTGCCCTTCAACGTTAACAGCGGGTTCCTCAACGAATATTCAGCTGGAGCCTCGGATTCTTCAAGTGTGTAAGGGAAGTATTGTGAGATCTCCAATCGCTTGACACCGCACCGGTAAATAAACATCACCAGATACACCGTGATGGTCAAGAGCTACAATTTCTTTACAGAATCTTACATGGGTCTTGGTCTGCGTCGGCTTATGACTTGTATGAACCAGCTTCGACTTGAACTGTCAATTAGCTTCAACTTCAGTTTCAACTCCAAATAACCAGCTTTCACAAATTCAGTTCTTTTATAGTATGGATAGAGCAATTAATCCCAAATAGGTAAACACAAAGTATAACCACATCTGACAGCTTACAAGCTATTAGCATATTATTAGAAGGGAAGCAGGTAATCCTTTGCAAACCTGTGTTTGTGTTAAAGAACCGTTATTAGAACAGTGTCACCGGTGGCGCGTGCGTGACAGCTTGCCAAATTTTTTATAGCATAGATACGGTTAATTAAGCCCAAATAATTAAAATAATATTTTGGGGGTGGAAGCCCAATAATTGGATGTCAGCTTTTCATTACTGATTTCTTCCATTTGTTTTCGAGGTTATTAGAATTTTAATCGATACTCATTTTTCCGTATTAGTCCTTCTTTAACGAAAACGATAAAACTCTTTATTCCGCATGCTCGAATCGCTCAATATTCCTTATTCATTTTCTTTTTAAAGCCGTCTTTCATTATTCCGCTTCCACCCCCAATAAAGTTAAGTAAACACAAAGTAATAACTAAGTTTGACAGTTCACAATTTATTGGCATATCAATAGAAGGAAAGCACCTGTGTTGAGAAAAGTAAGGAAAAGAATGAAAAAGTAACAACAGTAAGTTTAACGAAGTTTGCGCGAAAATCTTTCCACATCGAAATTTGTTTCATTTCTCGCCTGAAGCTAGGTCATGAATTACTTATTCCAAAAATGAAAAAAAATTGGTGGGTCGCCGACTTTGTTTCGGAGAAAAAGGCAAGGGAAAAATGCCCTAATATCGCTAGATAAGTCATCATAACTAGATGTACCGTCATCTACTCATCTGTCGAAAATCATAACAATAATAGGTTTAGAGTGAAGGTTTCTGTGCATAGAAATATAGGAGTGGGTTTTTAAGATAATTGCATGCGGCTGGGGATGTAGTAAACAGTAGAGTTAATCCTCAACGAGCGTTTTCGCAAGCGCTACCCGTTGTAACCACTTCCCGAATTCGGGACACAAGGAAAGAAAAATTTTTTAAAAAAAAAATTCTTACTTTGTGATTTTTTTCTTTTTATCACATTTCGTAGATTGTAAGAAGACCAAGTGATTCATGTCTTAAAAAGTAGGGGTCGCCGATGACCTAAACGATTAAAATCGATGTGATGTTGCGAAGCTCTTGGAAAATTTAAACAGACTTATAATGTGAAGTGCTAAGTTTCTACCCCATATGAACCATGTGAGCGTTAGCCCTATTGATGGAAATGGCCCGCACAAGGACATAGAAAAACTGTGACCAGGGTGGGAATTAAACCCACGACCTTCGGGTTAGATCACCGCCGCTCTACCGACTGAGCTACAAGGTCAGACGGGAGCAGGCAGTGGGAAGTGAAGATGTTCATGAGGAGCTTAACTTGGGTCAGGAATGTGGGTTCCCGCTGTTTAGGTAAAAAAAAATTACCAAAATCTCAGTGGGAGTTGTAGCAAGACTCACACTAAAAAGGCAGAGCGAGAGACAAAGGGAGAGAGAGGTGTTAATCTCGACACATTTGTTGGGCCGACTTCGTCATAAAGTTTTAATGACGACAAATAACTCAAATTACTTTAAATTAATTTTGAGTGATGTGTCAAAATAGTCCAGAGGCACAGTAAATCAATCTGAAATATTTTCTAAAACACAGTTCACAGCGGCGAGCATCATGCAATTAAAAAATGGAAAATTATTTCTTTATTCTCTTTATTTCAAATTAATTTAAACACAGGCAAATTATTTTGTCAGTTAACTTTCAGGCTACCGAGATGCAACTTGTTTTGCCCGGCATACACTTTTCTCAACTGCAACGGTGAATTGGTTCTTTTCTGATTTTAAAGCAATCCATTTTTAAGTTTTATACTTATGGAACTCGATAACTGAGGAATAAAACTCAACAGCTATTACACCTTCGTACATCTGCTTCCCTAACTCTCCGGTTAAACATGAAACGTTAGTGATGTATTGGTATATTTGTTAATTTAAACACAGGCAAATTATTTTGTCAGTTAACTTTCAGGCTACCGAGATGCAACTTGTTTTGCCTGGCATACACTTTTCTCAACAGCAACGGTGCATTGGTTCTTTTCTGATTTTAAAGCAATCCATTTTTAAGTTTTATACTTATGGAACTCGATAACTGAGGAATAAAACTCAACAGCTATTACACCTTCGAACATCTGCTTCCATAATTCTCCTGTTAAACATGAAACGTTAGTGGTGTATTGGTGTATTTGTTAATTTAAACACAGGCAAATTATTTCTTAACTTTCAGGCTACCGAGATATAACTTGTTTTGCCTGGCATACACATTTCTCAACAGCAACGGTGACTTGGTTCTTTTCTGATTTTAAAGCAAACCATTTTTAAGGTTTATAGTTATGGAACTCGATAACTGAGGAATAAAACTCAACAGCTATTACACCTTCGTACATCTGCTTCCATAATTCTCCGGTTAAACATGAACGTTAGTGATGTATTGGTGTATTTGTTAATTTAAACACAGGCAAATTATTTCTTAACTTTCAGGCTGCCGAGATATAACTTGTTTTGCCTGGCATACACTTTTCTGAACAGCAACGGTGAATTCAGTGAATTGGTTCTTTTCTGATTTTAAAGCAATCCATTTTTAAGTTTTATACTTATGGAACTCGATAACTGAGGAATAAAACTCAACAGCTATTACACCTTCGAACATCTGCTTCCATAATTCTCCTGTTAAACATGAAACGTTAGTGGTGTATTGGTGTATTTGTTAATTTAAACACAGGCAAATTATTTCTTAACTTTCAGGCTACCGAGATATAACTTGTTTTGCCTGGCATACACATTTCTCAACAGCAACGGTGACTTGGTTCTTTTCTGATTTTAAAGCAAACCATTTTTAAGGTTTATAGTTATGGAACTCGATAACTGAGGAATAAAACTCAACAGCTATTACACCTTCGTACATCTGCTTCCCTAACTCTCCGGTTAAACATGAAACGTTAGTGATGTATTGGTATATTTGTTAATTTAAACACAGGCAAATTATTTCTTAACTTTCAGGCTGCCGAGATATAACTTGTTTTGCCTGGCATACACTTTTCTGAACAGCAACGGTGAATTCAGTGAATTGGTTCTTTTCTGATTTTAAAGCAATCCATTTTTAAGTTTTATACTTATGGAACTCGATAACTGAGGAATAAAACTCAACAGCTATTACACCTTCGTACATCTGCTTCCCTAACTCTCCGGTTAAACATGAAACGTTAGTGATGTATTGGTATATTTGTTAATTTAAACACAGGCAAATTATTTTGTCAGTTAACTTTCAGGCTACCGAGATGCAACTTGTTTTGCCTGGCATACACTTTTCTCAACAGCAACGGTGCATTGGTTCTTTTCTGATTTTAAAGCAATCCATTTTTAAGTTTTATACTTATGGAACTCGATAACTGAGGAATAAAACTCAACAGCTATTACACCTTCGAACATCTGCTTCCATAATTCTCCTGTTAAACATGAAACGTTAGTGGTGTATTGGTGTATTTGTTAATTTAAACACAGGCAAATTATTTCTTAACTTTCAGGCTACCGAGATATAACTTGTTTTGCCTGGCATACACATTTCTCAACAGCAACGGTGACTTGGTTCTTTTCTGATTTTAAAGCAAACCATTTTTAAGGTTTATAGTTATGGAACTCGATAACTGAGGAATAAAACTCAACAGCTATTACACCTTCGAACATCTGCTTCCATAATTCTCCGGTTAAACATGAACGTTAGTGATGTATTGGTGTATTTGTTAATTTAAACACAGGCAAATTATTTCTTAACTTTCAGGCTGCCGAGATATAACTTGTTTTGCCTGGCATACACTTTTCTGAACAGCAACGGTGAATTCAGTGAATTGGTTCTTTTCTGATTTTAAAGCAATCCATTTTTAAGTTTTATACTTATGGAACTCGATAACTGAGGAATAAAACTCAACAGCTATTACACCTTCGAACATCTGCTTCCATAATTCTCCTGTTAAACATGAAACGTTAGTGGTGTATTGGTGTATTTGTTAATTTAAACACAGGCAAATTATTTCTTAACTTTCAGGCTACCGAGATATAACTTGTTTTGCCTGGCATACACATTTCTCAACAGCAACGGTGACTTGGTTCTTTTCTGATTTTAAAGCAAACCATTTTTAAGGTTTATAGTTATGGAACTCGATAACTGAGGAATAAAACTCAACAGCTATTACACCTTCGTACATCTGCTTCCCTAACTCTCCGGTTAAACATGAAACGTTAGTGATGTATTGGTATATTTGTTAATTTAAACACAGGCAAATTATTTCTTAACTTTCAGGCTGCCGAGATATAACTTGTTTTGCCTGGCATACACTTTTCTGAACAGCAACGGTGAATTCAGTGAATTGGTTCTTTTCTGATTTTAAAGCAATCCATTTTTAAGTTTTATACTTATGGAACTCGATAACTGAGGAATAAAACTCAACAGCTATTACACCTTCGTACATCTGCTTCCCTAACTCTCCGGTTAAACATGAAACGTTAGTGATGTATTGGTATATTTGTTAATTTAAACACAGGCAAATTATTTCTTAACTTTCAGGCTGCCGAGATATAACTTGTTTTGCCTGGCATACACTTTTCTGAACAGCAACGGTGAATTCAGTGAATTGGTTCTTTTCTGATTTTAAAGCAATCCATTTTTAAGTTTTATACTTATGGAACTCGATAACTGAGGAATAAAACTCAACAGCTATTACACCTTCGTACATCTGCTTCCATAACTCTCCGGTTAAACATGAAACGTTAGTGATGTGTTGGTATATTTGTTAATTTAAACACAGGCAAATTATTTTGTCAGTTAACTTTCAGGCTACCGAGATGCAACTTGTTTTGCCTGGCATACACTTTTCTCAACAGCGACGGTGCATTGGTTCTTTTCTGATTTTAAAGTAATCCATTTTTAAGTTTTATACTTATGGAACTCGATAACTGAGGAATAAAACTCAACAGCTATTACACCTTCGAACATCTGCTTCCATAATTCTCCGGTTAAGCATGAAACGTTAGTGATGTATTGGTGTATTTGTTAATTTAAACACAGGCAAATTATTTCTTAACTTTCAGGCTGCCGAGATATAACTTGTTTTGCCTGGCATACACTTTTCTGAACAGCAACGGTGAATTCAGTGAATTGGTTCTTTTCTGATTTTAAAGCAATCCATTTTTAAGTTTTATACTTATGGAACTCGATAACTGAGGAATAAAACTCAACAGCTATTACACCTTCGAACATCTGCTTCCATAATTCTCCGGTTAAACATGAACGTTAGTGATGTATTGGTGTATTTGTTAATTTAAACACAGGCAAATTATTTCTTAACTTTCAGGCTGCCGAGATATAACTTGTTTTGCCTGGCATACACTTTTCTGAACAGCAACGGTGAATTCAGTGAATTGGTTCTTTTCTGATTTTAAAGCAATCCATTTTTAAGTTTTATACTTATGGAACTCGATAACTGAGGAATAAAACTCAACAGCTATTACACCTTCGAACATCTGCTTCCATAATTCTCCGGTTAAACATGAACGTTAGTGATGTATTGGTGTATTTGTTAATTTAAACACAGGCAAATTATTTCTTAACTTTCAGGCTGCCGAGATATAACTTGTTTTGCCTGGCATACACTTTTCTGAACAGCAACGGTGAATTCAGTGAATTGGTTCTTTTCTGATTTTAAAGCAATCCATTTTTAAGTTTTATACTTATGGAACTCGATAACTGAGGAATAAAACTCAACAGCTATTACACCTTCGTACATCTGCTTCCCTAACTCTCCGGTTAAACATGAAACGTTAGTGATGTATTGGTATATTTGTTAATTTAAACACAGGCAAATTATTTCTTAACTTTCAGGCTGCCGAGATATAACTTGTTTTGCCTGGCATACACTTTTCTGAACAGCAACGGTGAATTCAGTGAATTGGTTCTTTTCTGATTTTAAAGCAATCCATTTTTAAGTTTTATACTTATGGAACTCGATAACTGAGGAATAAAACTCAACAGCTATTACACCTTCGTACATCTGCTTCCATAACTCTCCGGTTAAACATGAAACGTTAGTGATGTGTTGGTATATTTGTTAATTTAAACACAGGCAAATTATTTTGTCAGTTAACTTTCAGGCTACCGAGATGCAACTTGTTTTGCCTGGCATACACTTTTCTCAACAGCAACGGTGCATTGGTTCTTTTCTGATTTTAAAGTAATCCATTTTTAAGTTTTATACTTATGGAACTCGATAACTGAGGAATAAAACTCAACAGCTATTACACCTTCGAACATCTGCTTCCATAATTCTCCGGTTAAGCATGAAACGTTAGTGATGTATTGGTGTATTTGTTAATTTAAACACAGGCAAATTATTTCTTAACTTTCAGGCTACCGAGATATAACTTGTTTTGCCTGGCATACACGTTTCTCAACAGCAACGGTGAATTGGTTCTTTTCTGATTTTAAAGCAAACCATTTTTAAGTTTTAAACGTATGGAACTCGATAACTGAGGAACTGGGAAATTTAGAATGCCCAATTGTAGCTGTGTAAAATTTTATTCC
>OX421451.1:35733448-35738448 GCA_949126865.1 Montipora capitata
TTACCTTCAACTTCGGTTTCATTGCAACTCCAAATAACCAGCTGTCACAAATTAAGTTATTTTATAGTATAGATAGAGTTAATTAAGCCCAAATAGTTAAAATAATATTTTGGGGGTGGAGGCGGAATAATTGGATCGCAGTTTTTCATTATTTCTTCTATTTTTTCACGAGTTTATTAGAATTTTAATCGATATTCATTTTTCCGTATTCGTCCGTCTGTAACGAAAACGATAAAATTCTTTATTCCGCATGTTCAAACCGCTAAATATTCCTTATTCATTTTCTTTTTTAAGCCGTCTTTCATTATTCCGCTTCCACCCCCAATAAAGTTATGTAAACACAAAGTAATAACTAAGTTTGACAGTTTACAATTTATTGGCATATCAATAGATGGAAAGCACCTGTGCTGAGAAAAGTAAGGAAAAGAATGAAAGAGTAACAACAGTAAGTTTAAGGAAGTTCGCGCGAAAATCTTCCCACATCGAAATTTGTTTCATTTCTCGCCTGAAACTACGATACTCGTCACAAATCGTTGAAACAGACACCGTTTCTCTCGAATTTTCTGGAAAAATCCTGACATTTCTACTTGACACTGTTTCCCCCTCCCCCCCGAAATGTGCCTTCTCCCTTCCCAATGTTGAGCCACGCGTGTTTTGAAGCACTGAGACCACTGTGATACCCAAATCAATATTGGGGATGGGGAAACAGACACAAGTGTTTCAAGATTTTTGACGAGTATTGAAGGTCATAGATTACTTATTCCAAAAATGAAAAACAATTGGTGGGTCGCCGACTTTGTTTCGGAGAAAAATTAAAGGCAAGGAAAAAATGCCCTATTTTCGCTAGATAGGTCATCATAACTAGATGTAGCCTCATCTACTCATCTGTCGAAAATCATAAAAATAATAGGTTTAGAGTGAAGGTTTTTGTGCATAGAAATATAGGAGTGGGTTTTTAAGATAATTGCATGCGGCTGGGGATGTAGTAAACAGTAGAGTTAATCCTCAACGAGCGTTCTCGCAAGCGCTACCCGTTGTAACCACTTCCGGAATTCCGGACACAAGGAAAGAAAAAATTTAAATAAAAACTTCTTACATTGTGATTTTTTTCATTTCATCACATTTCGTAGATTGTAAGAAGACCAAGTGATTCATGTCTTAAAAAATAGGGGTCAGCGATGACCTAAACGATTAAAATCGATGTGGTGTTGCGAAGCTCATGGAAAATTTAAACAGACTTATAATGTGAAGTGCTAAGTTTCTACCCCATATGAACCATGTGAGCTTCAGCGCTACTGTTGGAAATGGTCCAGTTAATTATACCACCAGCATATATTATTATTATTATTATTATTATTATTATTTATTATTATTATTATTATAATTATTATAATTATTATTATTATTACTATGACTACTATTATATTTGTCTTTTAGGAACAAGCGACCCCAGTTTCACACGACAAGTTCCTGGTTATTTATCATCGAACGCCCAGATTGCCTTGACATCAGCATATGCAGTTACCTTCTTGATAGCCTTATTTGGCAATTCCTTTGGCTTGTTTGTAGTGTTGAAAAAATCTTCTAGACGTGTAACGAACCTCTTTATAGCAAATATGGCTACTGGCGATCTATTACTGACCATAACAGTTATGCCATACCAAGTGGCATATCTTTACAAAGGAACTCTTTGGTTTAGAGGATTATTCGGAATCGTTACTTGCAAATTGCTTCGCTACGCTATTCCTATTTCTATAGCAGCTTCAGCGGCAATGATGTTCATTTCCTTTGACAGATCTTACGCCGTATTCTTTCCTCTTCGAGAAGCGATTTTCCAACGATCAAAGATCCTATCAACGATGATATGGGTTCTATCGTTTGCATTAATGTTCCCTTACGTGTTTCTTTCTAATGTGACATTTGCTCCGGTCACGAATGGTTACTATTGCGACATAGCGCCCAGTAAAGATCTCTCACTGAATGAAATTTATCGCGTATTCAAAATCCTTCACATATCAATTTTCGTCGTAGTGTACGCCTTGCGACTCTTCATAACTATCGTTATATATACTTTGATTTGCCGTAAACTGGTTCATCGTAAAATTCCAGGCAACATGACCGATAGCAACCGTGCCGTGGTTGACAAGTCCAAGCGCAAGGTCATGCGACTGTTGGTTGTTATATGCGTTGTTTTCGAGCTGTGCTGGTTTCCAACTTATGTCAATCATTTTTTCATCTTTGTGCGGCCTGATCAAAAGCACAAACTACCACCTGTTGTCATCTTAGTATTTTTTTGGATAGGTCATGCAAACAGCGCTATTAATCCATGTCTGTATATACTTCTGAACGATGGTTATCGTAAGGCCCTTTTTGCGCTTTTAAGAAACTTCTGCGGACGGGGAACAAACGTAGTGTCTACGATAAACCCGCCAGCGCTGATCAAACTGGCTGCGAAAACACCATAAACATATCTCTGAAGCTCTTGAACGTACAGGACAAGGAACACGTCCCAACCCTTTTTTTCGCTTCTTAGGTGGTAACTTTTGGGGGCCGTCACGTCTTATTCGGGACTGTGTGACAAATAAAAATAACGGAAAAGACGAACTGTCTTCACCCCACAAAGGAGTTGCTCGCAATCGAGCTGCACCAGTCGCGCAGACCAAAGATAAGAACCAATGCAAATGCAGCTCGGACATATGCCTTTACGGCCCTTAACTTTGTACTGTGCACGTGCACAGACATACCTCTTACTAACCCTGTTCGTGGTCCGTACTGTAAGTTATGTAAATTATGTAAGTTATGGCCCGCGCATAAATCAACGGGAAAAACGAGGATCCGTAACTTACAGTACGAACCGAGAAAACGAGCTTAGTAAGATATTTATGTTATCTCTGACATAATCAGAAGTGCGGGAAAGGAAACTAGTTGAAGTCAAGCGGGAGGTTCAACCGCCACAACGATTGCGCGTCAAAATTCTGAAACGAATGAACTTCTTGGCTTTTTGAAATAGTTGCTTGCACTATTTAAACAGTTTTGCAAGATTACGTGACATAAATGACATGAAAAACTTGCTAGAGAATGTTTTATCAAAATTTCACATTAAGCGGTCCGTACAGCGGCCGTACTGTAGAATAAGGTCCGCTAAATCAGCCAATCACAGCGCGCGTACTATCCCAAAGATATAATAAAATCTTGTTACTTACACAGAAATCTAAATTAAAATTACTCAGATTTGCCTGAAAAGAGCAACCCTAAACATGGTTGTTTTTATCGTCACGTACTTTAGCACACAAATATGCAATACTCCTCTTTTGCAGTGCCACGAACTAATTATTCGCTTAACTAGTAATAGCTATCGATAAGTGGCAACGAAACAGTCAATATAATACATAGTTTGCAGACTTGTATCAGAGTTTTAAAATACCCAACAGCAGTTGTAGTTTTTTATTCGAAAGTACTGCAGCTCAACTTATCTAGTTAACAATAATACAATAATAGAAATTGCACACTTTGTATCTCCAACAACATTGTAGATGTCGACGTGTTTTGCAATAATATGGAAAGTACTGCTGTAATTTTTGAACGGCTGTAATTTTAACAGGAATATACAATAATTCAGTTCAATAAAATCAGCGCCATGTAAAAAATCGCCAAAGCATTTTCAGACTTTTCATTGTGAAACATGTAATAGGGAATCAAACTCTCACACATGAAAGTTGTTTCACTTGGAGAATTTTTATTTTGCAAGATATAGCCAAGAATTATAAATCAGATTGATCGTTGAATTGTGTACTTTGCAGACAACATTTTTCCTTTGAAAATTAAATTAAATTGTTCACAACTCAATCGTTACAAAACGACTAACAAACTGCTCTACTCGCGGGCCAAGGGCTGAAATTGACAAAAGCGGCCGATAAGAAGACGTACGCCGGTTTAGTTTTGAGCTCGTTTACTCAATATAGAACACGCCGGTTCGAAAATAAATATTAAAGAACACTCAAAGCAAGTGTACACAACACAATGGTCAGGGAAATGGGAAACAAATGTGTTTTCACTCACCTCCGAACACAAAATCATAAATAGTCGGCGCGTCATGCAAGTTGGTCTAATGACATCACACATCAAAACACGCGCTTTCATTGGCCCCTACTAAAATCTCCAGCGAATCTTACATTACACTACTTAAACTTACATTACACTTAACTTTCACAGCATGATCGAGAATTTTTCTGCCTGCTGCAATACTTCGCGCGGCGTTAAGCAGGCCGCCTCGCGTCTTCGCTCGGGTTGCTCGTTGGCAATTAAGACCAAACACCATCTGCAGACAAATTTCTCTACTCAAGCTAGACGGGCTTTCGCCACAAATTCTTAAATCCTCTATTTTCGCAATAAACCCCTTCAGCTGAACCAAAGGTACGGAGGGTGGTGGCGTAGATTCAGGATTAAGGATCGCATTCACGGCATTTGAAGTTTGTCCAAAATGGACTGAAAAAAAAATTGTTTCACATTAGCTCATTTCTTGCTTCCTTGCTGGCAGAGGTCTCTTTTCTTTTACGTTCGCTAGGCTGACGAGTACGAGAAGAAAGACCGCTGCCACGGGTCGAAACTCACTGTGTTGAACATGTGCGGCGGTTACTTAGCGATCGACTCCTCACGTGATACTTCGTGTTGTGTGGGCTCACTTAACAACAGCGGAATCACCATAAAGAAATGCGCGGGACACAGCGAGCTCAAGTCACAGTCAGCAAACATATCATTGGGCATAGTAGGTACTTGGTGTATCTTTTTCTATTGCTTGAATTTTTTTTAAACAAGGTATAAAACGTTCAGTAATTATACAATTACCCTAACGCTAACCCTAACGCTAACCCTAATCCTAACCCTAACGCTTCCCCCGTGCATACAGTCATCTTCATCCACCTTGCATACGGCGAGAGCTACTGAAATTTTAACTGACCAATCAGAATTCAGCGAGCGGGAAAAACTGTGCTATCCTTGTG
>OX421451.1:35745948-35753448 GCA_949126865.1 Montipora capitata
ACCCAAGTTTAATGAGCGCGCAAGTGGCACTTGTGATCACGCATTTTTGATCATTGCATTTGAAAGCGATCACACAAACGCAGATTTCAGATTTAACTTCCTTTTTTTCATTACCGATGTTGAACGAAGGAATAATTAATTCGAACCAGGGATAATAATAATAATAATAATAATAATAATAATAATAATAATAATAATAATAATAATAATAATAATAATAATAATAATAATAATAATAATAATTTATTACTATAGTGCGCCTGTTACATTGAGAGATGCTCACAGGCGCATTACAATATCCAAAGAAAAATTACAATATCGAGAGAAACTTAATATACCTTAATTACAAGTTGTTATAATATATAAGGCTCATTAAACTTATTTACAAAACCTATTTACAAAAGATAATCTATATATAATTAAGAATGAGTCACATAGTTACTGTTTCTCGTAGCAGCTGAATGCATCGCGGAAAAGATGCGTTTTCAGGAGGCGCTTAAAAGTGTTTACATTGTTCGCATATCGTATTGCCTTGGGAAGACTGTTCCAGAGTTTTGGTGCCGCACATGTAAATGAGCGGTCACCAAGAGTGGTAAGACTCTTGAACGCAGGATACTTCAATAAGAGTGTGTCCGAGTTGGTTCTCAGGTTGTATCTCCCAGGCTTTTTCAGTTCTATGAGTTCTGATAGGTACAGGGGTGCAAGGCCATTAAGAGTTTTATATACAAGCAATAATATCTTAAACTGGATTCGGTAGCTGATAGGCAGCCAGTGGAGATTGTATAACGAAGATGAAATATGCTCAAGGCGGCTGATGTTACAGATGACACGGGCAGCCGCGTTCTGGACGCGCTGAAGTTTTTGTAGTTGGTTACCTTTCAACCCATAGAGCAGGCTGTTGCAGAAATCTAATCGACTGGTAACAAACGCATTCACTAAAGTCTGTGCGCAGTCAGAGCTAAGATATTTTCTTATTCTCCTAATATTGTAGAGATGAAAAAATGCAGATCTACAGATGTTATTAATGTGCGTGTCCATCTTGAGTTGGTCATCGAATCAGCAGCCTAGATTTCTTACTTTGCTGGCTACTGTAACTATGCTCGCTCCAACCTGTAAGGAATCTACGTTGACTTTGGCAAGTTGTTGTCTGGTGCCAATTACGATAAACTCGGTCTTGTCATCGTTTAGCTTTAATCTGTCTTGGAGCATCCATTTCCTTATGTCCACGATACAACTTTGCATGGCCTCTAATGCTGCTGACTGCTCAGAGCCTGAGTCTGCGCTGAATGATACATACAGTTGTGTATCATCCGCATAGGTATGCACATCAGGAAGGTGATGTTCGATGATTTTGAACAGTCTACTTGTATAGAGAACAAACAGAAGAGGCCCAAGACAGGAACCCTGTGGGACGCCGTACTTTGTATGGAACTTGGTCGATGTCTTGCCGTTGATGGAGATAGACTGAAATCTGTTAAGAAGATAGGAGTCGGACCAAGAGTAGGCTTGCCCTGATATGCCAAAGTCAGAGGACAGACGGTCCAGCAATATGGTGTGATCGACAGTGTCAAATGCTGCGCTAAGGTCAAGAAGCACGAGTAATGTGACACGCTGCTGGTTCATGTTGAGTAGGATATCGTTTTTGACTCGCAACAGGGCAGTTTCTGTACTGTGATGTTCACGATAGGCAGATTGCGCCTTCGGGTAGAGTCTGTTTATGGTAAGATGATCGTGGATTTGACAGAACACTGCCCCCTCAGTCAGTTTTGAAGCAAATTGAAGATTGCTGATTGGTCGCAGGTTGGTGAAGAGTGCTTCAGCGGCAATCTTTGGTCTAGGTCGAACATCTGCTAGCTTCCAGGTATCAGGGAAGTTGCCATTTTGAAGAGAAAGATTTAACATCCGAGTAATGACTGGCAGGAGTACATCTAGACTTTCGACCACCAAGGAGGTGGGCATGGGGTCTAAACTGCAGGTCTTCTTGCTTGATCTCCCAATTAGGCCCTTGACGTCTTCTTCACTCAGTTCTGTGAAGGAAGTCAACTGAGTAGGACATGATGTGTATAGTGGTTCTGTCGCTGTTGGACAAAGGTTTGAGGCAGCTGTATCAAGTGCAGTGCGAATGCGCTCAATCTTCTGTGCAAAAAACTTCCCGATGTCATTGGCTAGTTTTGTTTTATCATTATAGCCTGGGAAGGTGAGGTCGGCTTCTTGATTAAACAGCGATTTTGCACATTTGAAGAGCTAACGTGAGCCATCACTGCTTCCTTGTATAAGGTCTGTGTAGTAGGTTGTACGATCTCTTTTCATGACACAGGTGGCAATGTTCGTTTTTGCCTTAAAGTCGATAAAGCACTCGATGTAGCTCACATGAGCTTCCATACATTTCAATGTAGCACACGTAAAATCACTCAACTTGACAACAAATTTCTCTTCCGACTCGCAATGAAGGTATAACATATATGCTTTAGAGCCGAAGCCTTGACACCAAGGTCTGTTTGTAAACACAACATACAACATACCTCTGCATTGTGGCTGGAAGATACTGATTATTGCTCGCCTGTCAGCTACAGATATCGAACAACCTCTCGAAAGAGAGAAACATGCAAGTTAGAATAAGAATTTTTCATGCTTATATGACACGAAGTAGCCTGCTGTTTGGAGATTCTTCCAGAAATAGATTCATGCGAATTTCAAGCGAAGATATCGATGACGTCGTCACCTTTTGATATTACTGTGCCAACCAGAGCCTTATTGGATGCCGAAGCAAAGGGTTCTTTTGTTCGGTGGTTGGACCATTTGAACATCAAAAGAAATTTGACATCAATGTTTGTAAACAGATATCTTCCTTACAAGAGTCACGATAGACTGCTAGCAGGCACTCCTTGGTCAGTCGACCCTTCTGCACTATGTCAAGCAATCTAGTAAAATGGCCTCCCTCGGTCATTTTACTCGATTGCGTGACATAGTACGGCGAGTGGATTGACTAAGAAGGGACTGCTAGCGCTCTAAAGTCACGAAGTGTCCACTTGCTCTTCTCCCCAACATCAACATCACTCGTGTCTGGGAATACAGACAATTAAACGTCGCAAAGTGTCTCCCAAATGTTGCTCGTCAAGTAAGGATAAACAGCTAAGCTAAAAATAACGCGAGCCTTTACCCTCACCTTATTGTTGGAAATAGGGAGCAAAGAGAAAGGCTTACTAGACCTAGAGGGACACTTCGTGTTGGATGCCAAAATTTGGCATCCATCTAATTAGGTGCATTTTGCCCTTTCACGCAAGCGCAATGCTAAATTTATTCTTTTTTGTTTTCTTTTTGTTTTTAATGTCCGAAGTCAAACGTTCCTGAATCTGTTGGAGATTCCTTTGGCCAAACGAAAAAATGAAGTGAATAGTGTGTTTTTTTCGTGTTCGTGCCTTAGCTAATGTGTAGATTACGGAAAGAAAATAAAAAATAAGTATATAGGTTATCCACACTTTGACATTAACAACTGGAATTCGGACAGGCCTTTGCATCTCTTGATTCACTTACTTTTATGTTATCGGATAAGATTAAAACCTACTCCTTCGAACAAAGCCGCCGAATGCTTACAATAGTGCTCAAAGGTGACACGGTACTCTCCAGTGGTTGAAACTGCCAACCACTTGTTTTGGGAAGCCAATCTTTTAACGTGTTTTCAAGGTAACAGTAAGAAAAATAACTGTGAAGTTTGACGACTTAAAAATCATCTTCGTTCTTGAGATACAGAGGGAAATTGTGACACCCGAAAATGGCCGGTAAAATTTCGGGACTTTCGAGAAACGGGCCCCATGGCCAGAGGTTAGAACGATGCTGTTTTTCTTTTTGTTGCCCTCCCCAATGTTGTGAACTTCAATGGCTGTCTCTAATTGCAACAAAAGTCGTTGTAAATTGCAACAGCCGTCCTATCTTAGAATAACACTTCTTACGATTTGCAATAACGTTCTCGTCGTTAATTGTTATAAAAGTGGTCGTGAATTGTGATAATCCAAGGTGTCATTGCGATATTTAGCATTTTTCCTGTTTTGCCATGATTCGTTCAAATGAGAAACCACCCCAATCCTTTAGTATTTCTTCTTTTAGCGACTCACGTACAGGTAATCAACTTTAAGTGCAAAGTTATTTCTGTGCTGGCCAATTGCCAGCATCGAACACGAAAAAACACTCTATTCACTTCATTTTTTCGCTTGGCCAAAGGAATCTCCTACAGATTCAGGTACGTTTGACTTCTGACATTAAAAAAAAAAAAAAAAACACAAAAAAAAGAATAAATTTAGCATTGTGCTTGCGCGAAGCTGCAAAAATGCACCTAATTAGATGCATGCCTACTTTTGACATCCAACACGAAGTTTCTCTTTAGGTCTAGTAAGCCTTTCTCTTTGCGCCCTATTTCCAACAATAAGGTGAGGGTAAAGGCTCGCGTTATTTTTAGGTTAGCTGTTTATCCTTACTTGACGAGCAACATTTGGGAGACAATTTGCGACGTTTAATTGTCTGTATTCCCAGACACGAGTGAAGTTGATGTTGGGGAGAAGAGCAAGTGGACACTTCGTGACTCTAGACTGCTAGCAGTCCCTTCTTAGTCAATCCACTCGCCGTACTATGTAACGCAATCGAGTAAAATGACCGAGGGAGGCCATTTTACTAGATTGCTTGACATAGTGCGGAAGGGTCGACTGACCAAGGAGTGCCTGCTAGCAGTCTATCGTGCCTCTTGTAAGGAAGATATCTGTTTACAAACATTGATGTCAAATTTCTTTTGATGTTCAAATGGTCCAACCACCGAGCAAAAGAACCCTTTGCTTCGGCATCCAATAAGGCTCTGGTTGGCACAGTGATATCAATAGGTGACGTCATCGATATCTTCGTTATTGAAATTCGCGTGAAATTCTCCAAACGGCAGGCTACTTCGTGTCATACTAGCATGAAAAATTTCTTATTCTAACTGGCATGTCTTTCTCTTTCGAGAGGTTGGTCGATATCTGTAGCTCACAGGCGAGCAATTTCCGTGCTACCAGAGGTCTCTTTCCTTTTTGCGTTCGCTGGGCTGACGGGTACGCGAAAAGAGGCCTCTGCCATGGGTCGAAACTCACTTTGATCCAACCGCCGTCCAGAGCCTTCGACGGCGCTCGTCAAACCGCATGCCCCATGACATGTTTGCTGACTGTGACTTGAGCTCGCTGTGTCCCGCGCATTTCTTTATGGTGATTCCGCTGTTGTTAAGTGAGCCCACACAACACGAAGTATCACGTGAGGAGTCGGTCGCTAAGTAACCGCCGCACATGTTCAACACAGTGAGTTTCGACCCGTGGCAGCGGTCTTTCTTCTCGTACTTGTCAGCCTAGCGAACGTAAAACAAAAGAGACCTCTGCCAGCAAGGAAGCAAGAAATGAGCTAATGTGAAACAATTTTTTTTTCAGTCCATTTTGGACAAACTTCAAATGCCGTGAATGCGATCCTTAATCCTGAATCTACGCCACCACCCTCCGTACCTTTGGTTCAGCTGAAGGGGTTTACTGCGAAAATATAGGATTTAAGAATTTGTGGCGAAAGCCCGTCTAGCTTGAGTAGAAAAATTTGTCTGCAGATGGTGTTTGGTCTTAATTGCCAACGAGCAACCCGAGCGAAGACGCGAGGCGGCCAGCTTAATGCCGCGCGAAGTATTGCAGCAGGCAGAAAAATTCTCGATCATGCTGTGAAAGTTAAGTATAATGTAAGTTTAAGGAGGCTCGAAATAGTTTCTTCTTTTTTCAAACAAATAAACATATTCTGTTTTTAGATACAGTTAGGGTAATGACATCAAGACAAAATTTGGCCAGGGTATTAAGTACCCATCATAGATTTCTCACATCACATTTTTCTCCAAAATAACGTTACCATGGCAACGATATAAGGCATTTCTTTGAGCCTTATAATCAAGATATATATATTTTTTTTGAAAAAACGGGACGGTGAAATCCTCCCATTCAGCGTTACTAGATAATGTTAGAAATAATCTCTAAAATATTCAAAATTCAACAAAATCTGTAGGTCAGTTTTTCAGAAAAATAAGTTTTTTTGAAATGTGTTGCTAATTTCTTTTTTTACCTACAGATTTTTTTTAAATTTGAAAGACAAACGTTTTAAATTAATTTAAGCTAACATGCAAAAAATTAAAAAAAAATTCGCCGTCCGGAAGCAGAGATATAAGCTAGTAAAGTTGCAAAATCAGGAAAAATGAGGGGGTTACAAGATCGGCATTTACGCATGCGTCACCCGCTCATTCGAGTGCACGCGCGAGTGAAGCTACAGGCCAACACAAACGGATTTAAGTGACCATTAAACCGTGTGTGTACAATTTTCGTTGTTTTTGTGAATAGATGTCTATTTATTTGCCATATATATAGGAATTAGAAGAAAGGTGAGCGAAATTAGCGGTATTTGTTTATTTTTAGTGACCCATTTTGAATCGTGAGCTGAGGCGAGCAGCTTTTAGAATTCCTTGTGTGGCTTACGCGGGCGCACTCAGCTGAAAACCCTTTCGAGCTTAAGTAGTGTAATGTAAGGTTCGCTGGAGATTTTAGTAGGGGCCAATGAAAGCGCGTGTTTTGATGTGTGATGTCATTAAACCAACTTGCACGACGCGCACGACTATTGATGATTTTGTGTTCGGAGGTGAGTGAAAACACATCTTTTTCCCATTTCCTTGACCATTGTGTTGTGTACACTTGCTTTGAGTGTTCTTTAATATTTATTTTCGAACCAGCGTGTTCTATATTGAGTGAACGAGCTCAAAACTAAACCGGCGTACGTCTTCTTATCAGCCGCTTTTGTCAATTTCAGCCCTCGGCCCGCGAGTAGAGCAGTTTGTTCAGTCGTTTTGTAACGATTGAGTTGTGAACAATTTAATTTAATTTTCAAAGGAAAAATGTTGTCTGCAAAGTACACAATTCAACGATCAATCTGATTTATAATTCTTGGCTGTATCTTTCAAAATAAAAATTCTACAAGTGAAACAACTTTCATGTGTGAGAGTTTGATTCCCCATTACATGTTTCACAATGAAAAGTCTGATTACATGGCGCTGATTTTATTCAACTGAATTATTGTATATTCCTGTTAAAATTACAGCCGTTCAAAAATTACAGCAGTACTTTCCATATTATTGCAAAACACGTCGACATCTACAATGTTGTTGGAGATACAAAGTGTGCAATTTCTATTATTGTATTATTGTTAACTAGATAAGTTGAACTGCAGTACTTTCGAATAAAAAAATTACAACTACTGTTGGGTATTTTAAAACTCTGATACAAATCTGCAAACTATGTATTATATTGACTGTTTCGTTGCCACTTATCGATAGCTATTACTAGTTCAGCGAATAATTAGTTCGTGGCGCTGCAAAAGAGGAGTATTGCATATTTGTGTGCTAAAGTACGTGACGATAAATACAACCATGTTTAGGGTTGATCTTTTCAGGCAAATCTGAGTAATTTT
>OX421451.1:35758448-35765811 GCA_949126865.1 Montipora capitata
TTGGAAAATTTAGTTTGTCACGATTTTGCCTGACCTGCGGGGGAAGGACTGGACCCAAGACAGGATCGATCGCTGAACGTTTTTGTAAAAAAAAAAAAACTTTGTCGAGCTTAGCAACGAAGTTTCAAGGAGGCGTTATCTTTATTTGGTTAGTGTTTTGTATCATCTCTCTCCAATGCCGTCTTTCTCATCTTCTGGAGTGTGGTGTTTGTGAAATATAATCTCTGGCTGTTTCCTCACAGGTCCGCACTATTCAAGGGGATTAGGAAGAGAAAATGATTCTGCTCTATGGTTATGAAAGTAAAGGAAAAGAACTTCAAAAACATGCATTCATTTTGAACTAAAAAGTTCGTAACGCAGTAAAACATTTTAAAAAACCAACACCATTAAATTTTAATACTCAACGTCGCTGACTATTAAACTAAACATTCCTCGAGTTTCCAAAACTTTCAACCACTACTCGATTAGCGACCTTTGCCAGCCTCGCGGTCCTTTCTCTTTAACGTTTCATGATTGTGATAGATTTTTTGTCTTCTCCTTTAATGGACCTCAAATTCCAACGAATGTCTGACAAATCCAGCTAAATACATGCGGAATTCCAAACCGCCCGAAATGTAATTCTTTAATCTCAAATCTGATCGATCTCAAATCATACACAAAATCACATGTTCAAATTCAAAAACGTGACAGTCCGCGCGACAGACTTTAAAGTCCTAAAGTCACGAAACTAAGCGAAAAAGTCTATGACAATGATGAATTGGAAATAAATGTGTCATTCTTTAGCCGACCTGGAAATTTCCCCGTCGTTTTTGTCACCATAAGATCTTAACTAATGCTGGAAGTAATGCGTCACGTATTACAGTCGCGTTACCTGCGCAGTAAAAGTTGCGCACAAACAATTAGCGCGAACGTCCTTAAAACAAAGTTAGTTTTTCCAAAACATCGAACTCGCGCATATTGTGTAAAAGAACACTTGAGTTCGTAGAGTGACGCATAGTAAACCATAAAACCATGCAGAAGTCGCACAGAAACACCACCCTATTTTCCAGGAGTGTGTTCTTCTATTATCAAAACAAATAAGAAAATAAAATCGTAACGAAATCTTGGTTGAACGGCAAAAGCCAAAAAGCAATTTCCCAAAAGCCATTTTACAAAGAACGGGATGAAAGATGTCAAGTGGTCAACTAAAGGTGTCTCCGGTGTTAATTTTGAGGTTTCATCTAACGTAGAAACTTCTAGAAACACATAATTGCTCTTAGTATATACTAAAACAGTGGTTAGCGTTGAACGCGGGCGCTGACTGGCTCGTCAAACTCCGAATATCCTGTGCTATTTACCTTTGAGCAACTCGGGAAAAAATGGACGTCCCGATTTGCATCCGTGACAAGTGAAGAAAACATCCAAATAATTTTTTGTGCTGTATATTACCTCAATGTTTTAGTATATACTAAAACAACTATTCACCTCAGTTTCGGTGGCTAGCGTGGGATATTTACCTCGCCGCTTCGCGGCTCGGTAAATATCCACCGCTAGCCACCTCCACTTCCGTGAATAGTTGTTAAATATTCAAAACTGAATGACATAGAATATATGAAACATTTCGTATATTTGAACCGTGGGAATTGATATGTCAGAGAGAGATTATCACTGACATTTATCGCTGTTATTGAAATACGTCAGACTGAGATATAGATCACAGTTATCGTTGTTACAAAGAACCGAACGAAATATTTCAAGTAGATACCTAAATGCCTGCGGTGTTAAGTTAGAGGTTTCATGATCTCGTGTAGAAAGTTCGGGTTATTGTCCGCAGCTGTGCACGAGGCCCTATGTAAATGCAAAGATAACTTTAAACATAAAACGCCCTAAATAATTCTAGAAACAGGCAAGCCCAAATAGTAAAATAAGATAAACACAAACATTTAATCTGCAAAGAATCATTGTATGGACCAGCTTCGACTTGAAGTGTCAATTAGCTTCAACTTCGGTTTCAACTCCAAATAACCAGCTGTCACAAATTAAGTTATTTTATATTATAGATAGAATTAATTAAGCCCAAATAGTTAAAATAATATTTTGGGGGTGGAGGCGGAATAATTGGATCGCAGTTTTTCATTATTTCTTCCATTTTTCACGAGTTTATTAAAATTTTAATCGATATTCATTTTTCCGTATTCGTCCGTCTTTAAGGAAAACAATAAAATTCTTTATGCCGCATGTTCAAACCGCTAAATATTCCTTATTCATTTTCTTTTTTAAGCCGTCTTTCATTATTCCGCTTCCACCCCCAGTAAAGTTAAGTAAACACAAAGTAATAACTAAGTTTGAGAGTTTACAATTTATTGGCATATCAATAGAAGGAAAGCACCTGTGCTGAGAAAAGTAAGGAAAAGAATGAAAAAGTAACAACAGTAAGTTTAAGGAAGTTCGCGCAAAAATCTTCCCACATCGAAATTTGTTTCATTTCCAGCCTGAAGCTAGGTCATAAATTACTTATTCCAAAAATGAAAAAAAATTGGGGGGTCACCGACTTTGTTTCGGAGAAAAAAGGTAAGGGAAAAATGCCCTAATTCCGCTAGATAAGTCATCATAACTAGATGTAGCCTCATTTACTCATCTGTCGATAGATCTGTGCATAGAAATATAGGAGTGGGTTTTTTAGATTATTGCATGCCACTGGGGATGTCATAAACAGTAGAGTTAATCCTCAACGCGCGTTTTCGCAAGCGCTACCCGTTGTAACCACTTCCGGAATTCAGGACACAAGGAAAAAAAAATTGTTAAAAGATAACTTCTTACATTGTGATTTTTTCATTTCATCACATTTCGTAGATTATAAGAAGAGCAAGTGATTCATGTCTTAAAAAATAGGGGCCACCGATGACCTAAACGATTAATATCAATGTGATGTTGCGAAGCTCTTGGAAAATTTAGTTTGTCACGATTTTGCGTGACCTGCCGGGGAAGGACTTGAACCCAAGACAGGATCGATTTCGCAAAGAAAAAAAAAAGAGAAACTTTCTCGAGCTTAGCAACGAAGTTTCAAAGAGGCGTTATCTTTATTTGGTTAGTGTGTTGTATCATATCTCTCCAATGCCGTCTTTCTCATCTTCTGGAGTGTGGTTTTTGTGAAATATAATCTCTGGCTGTTTCCTCGCAGGTCCGCACTATTCAAGTGGATTAGGAAGAGAAGATAATTCCGCTCTATGGTCATGAAAGTAAAGGAAAAGAACTTCAAAAACATGCATTCATTTTGAACTAAGAAGTTCGTAACGCAGTAAAAACATTTTAAAAAACCAACACCATTAAATTTACGCAACGTCGCTGAATATCAAACTAAACCTAAACCTTCCTCGAGTTTCAAAACTTTCAACCACTACTCGATTAGCGACCTTTTTCCAGCCTCCCGGTCCTTTCTCTTTAACGTTTCATGATTGTGATAGATTTTTTTCTTCTTCCTTAATGGACCTCAAATTCCAACGAATATCTGACAAATCCAGTTAAATACATGCGGAATTCCAACCGCCCGAAATATAATTTTTCAATCTCAAATCTGATCGATCTCAAATCATACACAAAATCACATGTTCAAATTCAAAAACGTGACAGTCCGCGTGACAGAGTTCAAAGTCCTAGAGTCACCAAACTAAGCAAAAATTCTATGACAATGATGAATTGGAAATAAAAGTGTCATTCTTTAGTCGACCTTGAAATTTCCCCGAAGTTTTTGTTACCATAAGATCTTAACTAATGCTTGAAGTAATGCGTGACATGTTAGAGCCGCGTTACCTGCGCAGTAAAAGTTGCGCACAAACAATTAGCGCGAACGTCCTTAAAACAAAGTTAGTTTTTCCGAAACATCGAACTCGCGAATATTGTGTAAAAGAACACTTGAGTTCATAGAGGAAGAGCACAAGGGCCTATGTAAATGCTGAGATAACCTTAAACCTAAAACGCCCTATATAATTCTAGAAACAGACAAGCCCAAGTAGTACAATAAGATAAACACAAACATTTAATCTTCAAAGAACCATTGACTGTATAGAAATTGTGAAAACAAGCCAATTCTGCTGCCGTCACAAACTTAAAGAAAAGCTACCCTCCCCACCCCTGTGCTTTGGTCAGACAACTGCCAATCACCCACCCACACCACAGTGTGGGTTCACTCTAATTGGTGATCAAAATTAAACTATCATTCAGGCCTACACTGGTGCAGGGAAAATTGCCAATGAAGGCATGCTACACTGCAAAGTCTCACTTAACAAGGCCACAAACTCTAATTGCAGTTAAAGTCTCAAAGCAGCAACCTTCCCCCCCCCCCCCCCCCCCCCCAATTCAAGCGAATCATGTCAGGGAGGGAAAAAACCTCTTGCCCCTCAGAATCAAAGACAGAGGAGACGGAGCCTTTCTCGTGTCTCTCATTTTCAAGACCGAGAAAGAAACCAGAGGGAGACTCCCCCTCCTCTGCCCACTTAACCCTGCTGCGAATCTTAGAACCCTCGAGCTCGGAATCTAAAAGCGACCGCAGAGCAGCCTCTGAAGTCAGAATTTCAGGACTAGCAGAAACATCGCCCGAAGCCAAACGATTCTTCAGGGCAATTAAGCGATTGGTGAGAAAAACCTTCTGGGACGAGAGTGAATTAACGATGTTTACGACGAGAAAAGGCGATCGCAGTGAGCTTAATGTCACACTTTAAAGACTCCCAAAAATCGCGGTGAGAAGCAAAGCAATGCCGAAAGACCAGAAACTGCTCAATTAAATCCGAAATCTCTAAACAAAAGGATTCGTCATCGAGGAGAGAATTGTTAAACTTCCAAACCCCCGGGCCTCGCAGGGGGAGAGCCGCAATATCATAGTCTAAAATAACAAAGTCATGATCTGAGAAAACGCATGGGAAAATATCGCACCTAGTGACTTGATTACACAGAAGCCGCGGGACCAAAAAGGTATCCAGTCTGCTGGCAATTGAATGGTCTGGGCTGAACCAGGTGAACTGCCTGTCTCGGGGATGCAAAAGACGCTAAGCGTCACGGAGGTTACAGCGAGATTTTAGGTCCGAAAAGCCGGAGTCGAGGGAAACCGACCTCCCCAATTTGTCAAGCGCCGAGTCAAAACAATTCATATCCCTCCCAATCAGGAGCCGGGAGCACATAAAGGTTAACTAGATTAAGATTGAAATCGTCAAACTTAACAAGTAAGCTGAGAATGCGCCCACTTTGATCCTTCTGCCAAACAGAAACATTATTACGAAAAACATCAGAACATAAGATAGCTACCCCCCCTGTCCTCCCGACAGCAGGGGCCCAGAAGCTGGGGCCCGGCCACGAAGAGGAGAAGGAGCGCAGAACAGCGTCATTCGAAATCATAGTTTCTTGAATGAAACAAAAGTCTAGGCGTGAGGCACGAAAGAAATCAGAGACCAGCGAAAACTTACGTTGACTTAAACCCCTAACATTAATCGTAGCGCACTTTAAGAAGGCTAAACTAAGTGGGCGCATCCTCACTTACTACAGACAGACGAGACGACTTGCCCAAAGCAGCGCGTCGGGACGAGCCATGTCGAGATCTCTTCCTTCGGCGAGAGGACCGCTCAGACACAGGAGACATATTATCAGGCACAGCGTCGGAATCCATCAGTTCAGATGTGGCAATACTCTCAGGCTCAGACTCGTCACTCTCAACACTCGTATCGGTCAGGGAAGAAACGGGAAATTCCTGCACTCCGGGAACTTGAACATCAGGGGCATCCTTGATGAGGCCTTGAGAAGTTAAAAGGTCAGGTGCAGGCTCAGAAGAAAGGGCCGAGGCCAAGGGCTTGTCAAATTCAGCTTCCAGGGAATCGTCCTCAGACCCTGCCGAATCTTCCTCTGCATTCTCTACTGGGGGGCTATCAAGATCCACGTCACCTGAATCAGCATTCTCAGCATCTAGAGTAGTTGGGGGGGGGGGGGGGACATCCACGGGAGGGGGTCAGCAGCAGGCTGGCTCTGGGGCTCAGCATCAACGGCATCACGATGCGAAAGCGGGCGGCGATTCCAAGAGTGGCGGCAGTCAATGGCCATGTGGCCAGGTTCTTTACAAATACAGCATCGAACCCCAGCAGGACAATCACGGGCATGATGGCCAATTACTTCACAGTTAAAGCAGAGCATCTGACGACACTCTTGGGCCTAATGACCTGGCTCGTTGCATCTTCTACAGGTCTTCACCTGGCCTTCGTACTGTACACGGAGAAGATACTTACCAAAACGAAGGTATGACGGGATGGGGTCATCGATACACATGCGAAGAGTACGGATACCATTCTGGACCTGGGGGAAGCCCTGGACGGAGGAGCGACGCTGGGAGTAAACAGTGCCATACTTCGACAGACGGAAGGTCAAAGCCGAGTCAGGTAACTCAAAAGGAGCGTCGTACACAACA
The DNA here is from genome assembly GCA_949126865.1 of Montipora capitata. Lineage (NCBI taxonomy): Eukaryota > Metazoa > Cnidaria > Anthozoa > Scleractinia > Acroporidae > Montipora > Montipora capitata. The sequence continues at coordinate 35,764,873 of OX421451.1, forward strand.
ACATAAGACAAGGCTCTGCCCGCAAGATGAGCTGCATGAGGCTGGTTTCCAACAAAAGAAAGTCGACTGCTGCAGAAATTTGTTTCGGATCTCCTCTATCGTAAAGGTGAGGACTACTGACCCATTCTGGGATCTCTGAAGGCAACGGACTGACGTCGGAGGAAAGCCATCTCTCACCAAGCTATCACAGATTTGCTTGGTCGTAACTGAGCTGTCAGGGAGTGTGAAGTATGCAGAAGCAGGACGGTCAGGCATGACATTCAAAACATCAAAATGCTCTCTTTCAAAAGAAGACAAATAATACCTGCGACGAGGAGCTACACTGGAAACTTTTGGACAAGAATCAACAGCAAAAAGAGTCACTCTATCAGCATAAGAGCCACCAGGACTGGTATCCATATGGGATGGCGAATCAGATTGGCAGGCTCCAGAAACAGGCGTATTCACAACAATATCAGACCACAGAGGGGACACATGCGTAGGCTGAGACATACCGAAAATAATTTAGGGTAGGACCCACGCCGTTCCCTCCCGGCAGGTACTTAGGACAGGGTCCAACAAAAAAAGATAAAAGCCAATTAGTCTACCACAAATCTGGTAGGAAAGGTGCTATGATGGGCTTCTGGGCCTCATCAGTGCAGTGCTGACGTCTAGGATGGAGGTTAAGCTTATAAAGCCACCCCAAATGTCCCACGCATGTGGTACATCTAAGCCATGCCAGAGTGCTCAAACTAGCGAGCTAGTGAGCATGCGCAATTGCTAGCGGCAATGACTCATCCTAGTAGAATGCTCAATTTGGACATGAAAGCAAAAGCTTTGTAATGCCAAAGAGTTATATCTAACTGCAGACAGTACTGTTTCGGCCTTCTGGGCATATATATATATGCCCATATATATATATATAGTCAGTTAAGTAGATCCCTTGAGCCAACAGCGCAT
>OX421451.1:35776011-35786011 GCA_949126865.1 Montipora capitata
AGTACGACTATCTTATTATGATTGAAACCAGAAAGCTCTTCACGTCAATATTTTAATCAATTTCTGTTTCCTAATTGCCAAGTACTTCACTTGGTGCTGTAAAATGAGGGAAACCCCTCCAAACATTAACGGTTTTCTTCCCCCACTGTCTTCTCAATGTAAGATGGAATCATACCCTTACACCAAGGAGAATAAGGAATGGGATCCTTTGACGGAACGTTAAAAGTAAAGTAAGAGAGAAAAGTTAGTCTCGCAGTATTTTTTATTTATTTTTTAATTTACTTTTAATGACACTAGATTTTACAATACTGAACAGTACAGTACAATACACTACAATACATTACTTACAATACTGTTTACTTACACCAATAACAATACAATGTATCACTTACGGCTAATTACATACATTACTTACGGTACTTACAATACTAGTTATTTATTTGATCAATTATAACTACATTAAATACCAATTCTATAATTTCAACAGAACACGAAAAAAGAATAACACTCGAGGAGGTTTGTTAACAATTTTTGTGCTTGACTACCTTAAGTTAAATTCTCAATTTTCCATTGCATTTTTATCTTGTTTATAAATTGTAAGTTATTAAGATTTTTCTCGTTAATTTTGCAAATATATATGGACCTTTTTATTAGTAAGATAAGCAGATCCAGTCGGCGTCGGAGGTCATTACTGATAGCAGGAGGGGGATAATTCTGAAGTAAAATTTCGTCAACCGATAAATTAATGTGAGTGTTATTCGAAGCATTGAACCACGATAAGATTTCTTGATAGAATTGAACACTCATAGGGCACTCCAAAAATGTGTGCTCTAATGAATAAGGATTTTTACATTGAAAGCATAGGTCATCGTTCCTGATTTTAAATTGCTTGAGCTCCTTATTAGTAACTAAAGTTCTGTGGAAAGCCTTATAACCAAATTCTCTTAACTTTTTGTCACTCGTCGTTTTGTAAATTTTGTGTAAGATCTGTTTCCAACTAGAATCAAAGTTCGGAAAACGTCTACACCATCTTTTTACAGCGGTAGGGTCTGTCCTAATCTTTTCCTGGAATAATTTGCAATAGTCTTTACATTTACATTTAGTTAAAGAAATAGCTTTGTCTTTAGACGGATGAAAAATATCCCATTCCTCAAGTGTATTTCTGTTTGTCACAGCAGTTGCCTGCGCTTTTCTCTTCAAATAATTTGGAATTGCAGCAATAAGTTGGAAATATTTTAAGTAATTTAGTTGCACATTGTGTTTCCTTTGCATATTTTCTAGAGATAGAAACTTACCGTCTTTATTTAATAAATCCTGTACGAAATAAATTCCTTTCTCAAACAAATATTTCCAAAAAATAGATTTGCTCTCTATTGTAATTTCTTTATTGTTCCAGAGAATAAACTCACCTTTGTAAACATCAGGATAACCACTGCGTAATTCCTTGAAATACTCTAACATTTCACTATAAAAAAGCGCAATTTCTTGTCAAAGTGCTTAGAGTCAAAATTGCATTTTAACAGGAATGGTAATCCTCTATATTTTTTAAAATAACTATTAGGGATAGCTTGCCAGTCTCGCTTCATAGTCTCGCAGTATCCCTTTTTCTCCTTCACAATGAGCGACAATTAAACAAATAGACTTACGTAAAATAAATATACTTGAGACAGTTCCGCCTTACCGTAATATAAGATATCAATGCACTTTTCAGACATGTATTTAGCTACCATAAACTTTTAATTTACTGTACTCTCTATTTCTGTTCACTAGTTTGATTTTGTAACTGTATACCTTTTTTCCCTTTAAAATAAAAATAATTATAAATATATTTATTTAAAAAAAAAACAAAACATTTTGTTCTAAGTGTGCAGGAACGCACGACTAGGAGCTCACAACTTCATTGTATTTTTGGAACCGTGCGTTTTTACAGACCGAGTTATTTCTTTCTAGCTAATTACAATAGCCCACCTTCGATATATTAAAATTCATTCCTACACAAAAGGCATCACCTCGAGCCTCTGGCAAATAAATATAAGGGGATTTGTATGAGCCTAGAGATGATGCCTTTTGTTTAGGACTGAATTTTAACATATCGAAAGTGGGTTATTGTTGCATGAGAAATTATTATCCATGCCATTGAGAGTGGTCACTCTTGCAAGCCAAATCATGTTTAAGAACTTGTCAAAAAATAGCTTGATGTGTGAAAATGAAGTTACATAGACTTCGTATTGGAGTTGTAGGGTCCTTACTATCAGCTCCTGACGTTTGTCAAACTCGTCTGGGATAAAGACGGGCACGGGACGCATTTTATGCGTCTGGACGAACGTACTATCCAGTTTAGTGCGTCTTCGAAGACGTGCTACCGGTGGCTCAGTTGGTTGAGCACCGGGCTGTCGCGCGGGAGGTCGTGAGTTCAACTCCGGCCGGACCAACACTCAGGGTCTTTAAATAACTGAGGAGAAAGTGCTGCCTTTGTAATTACATCTGCAAATGGTTAGACTCTCTAGTCTTCTCGGATCAGGACGATAAGCCGGAGGTCCCGTCTCACAACCCTTCAATGTTCATAATCCTGTGGGACGTAAAAGAACCCGCACACTTGTCGCTAAGTGTAGGGCATGTAGTTCCCGGTGTTGTGGTCTGTCTTCTGTGATGTATCATGGTTGGGAGGGTAAATGCTCGGAGAAATTAGCTACATCAAGCTACTCTAAAAATCCGAGGGTAAATAAAGATATATGATGTTACGATGATGGTGTAGGTCGTCCAGACGCATTCGAGACCCTAAAAGATAGCTCTGCACGCACGTTTTACATTTTGATACATTTCTTTGCCATTCTCGTCTTGACAACGACGTGAAATGATCACGTTTGAAGTCATGTGGAGGACGCGAGCACCTGACGCAGACTTTTCAATTTTCTCTCTAAATATCCACACCGTTGTCGCCAATTTTATTCTTGGAATGTGAACTCACATTTTCCATGCCGAGAAACTTAGAGTAATCACAAAATTATGACAATAACGGGAAATAATATTTTTAGACGACTTTCTTGTAGCCGTCGTCGTCGTCTTTGCTTAAGGTCCCTATTACGTGTCTTTTGCCGCCCGCCCAAGTTCGACTCAGACGGACAATGCGTTTTATATTGTTCGTCCTGTCTTTACACTAAACGAATAAGACGAAAAACGAATAATTTGTCTTGACGGATTATGCGTCTCTCGTATGAAAACGGCCGTTGTCTCTGCGCATTCGACAACGTATCTTTTTTCTTTTCGAAAATAGTAACATTAAGGTTTCAACACTCCGGCATATGTTCGAACGGCACAATATTACAGATCATTGGTCCTGATGGTTTTAACACTCCAGCATCGGTAGACACGATTATCGCTGCTCCACCTTGGTTGGCACATTTCTGATCTTGTGCACCGAGTCTTCCTCCTTTCTGTGTACGCTTGTAGGACCGACTCTGGGAAGATCCACTAAACGGCGAATTTTGACCAGGCTTTGTGACCACATTCCAAACGGCGAAAGTGATTTAGTAGTCTAAAATGGCGGAGACCGATCACGAAACAAAAAAAGACTGAATTGTAGGAAATTAGATATCACTAGAAGCTCATGACCTTGAGGCGCTTAATTCTGCTTCAGAGCTGGGGTTTTTTTAGTTTGAAATTTTACCTATTTGGATGTATACATGTAAACGCAGCTTTGCATTTTCCCGCGCGTGCAGCTTCGATGTTATTTTTGTCCATATTTGGGCATAAAATTGGTGTCCTAAAATCCCCAGGTTTATTCCAAGGAAAAGAGATGCGTGTTACACGATTTGTGTCCTTCTGATATCACAGAAAGATTCTCACATAATTATTTATAAAAAAAAATCGGAGTAGTTCAAGGATATTTAGCATTTCTGCAGTTACGTTTTCACTTCAACTGGTGCAAAAACTGCAAAAGTGAAGCTCAGAGCCCTTCTAGAAAATTACAAAATAATATTAACTAATAGGTCACCAGAATTCGAGAGAAAGGTGCTTCGCTTGTTTATATATTTTCTTCCACGATAAAACCAGAATACTACCCTCCGTTGCGCACCTTTCGTCCATCCAGCGCAGATACCCAAAATCGCTGCATTGAAGTAACGATTCTGCTTGGTGTCTGCCAAACCGCAACGCAGGCTGCAACCAATTGCCTTCAATGCTTAACTCTTTGTTAATGTTAGCATTGGTAAATTCAATTAATCTTACGTTATGCAGCATTTTTTGCACAAATCTCAAGATCAGTTGTTTGGATTTTCGCATGCAAGGTTCTTTTGGAGTCTTAATAAACTGCTTTCAAGTTGGATTTCACAGACACTGAGGTGATCATGAATAGTAAGTTGTATTGGTGTAAACTAAAACAGTGGGATAATATCATCACAAAAAGATGATTTAACTCATTTATTCCTGCAACGATTACAATATTTTCGGGCGCAAATCCCGCGGGAGTTGCTCGGAGGTAAATAACAGAGGACATTCGGCGTTCGAGTAGCCAATCAGAGCGTGTCTTTAACGCTATCTAATGTTTTAGTATATATTACTAATGTTTTTTATTCAGCCTAGATGGAAAAGCAGTAGATCGATATTTTCCTTGACATAAATAAACTAATTGATGTTAATTTGTCATATACATATACGATTATGTAATAATGAAACTCTTTCTACATTTTAAAAAGTGTGTTTTCCACATAGTTTCCTGGCAATATTTTAAGCCAAAATTACTAGTAAATACTGAAGGAGAAAATAATTCTTCCACTCATCAGTTTAAAAGTGAGGTGTATTATTTTATAACTACACAATTAGGAATAAAAGTGAGATGATCTTGCGCGCGTAAGGCATACCGTGTACTCGACACTGATATGTTGAGAAGTATCTCTAAACTTAGCTCGGTGCCCTACTCTGAAATTATTTTTATAGAAGATTCGTTCCACGAAAATATTGTGGAATTTTTTACATGATACAACTGCGTCTTTACAAATAACTCAAGGGATGCTTACTATTAAGCCAATGGATTTTCGATTGGAGGTCAATTGGAACCTTCCGGTCCGGTGTCTTGAATTTGTGTTAAATTTCAGTTGGTGGAGACAGAAGAGCAGTACTGGAAATAACAACTTGGGTAATTTCGGTCCAACCGATCCCACCGGTCAAAGTGGACTTTTTTTTTTTTATTTTTTCCGGACATTTTCCGGTTGGACCGAACAAGCTAGGTCAATAAAAACGGAAAATCGCTTTTACCATCATGCAAAGCTCACAAACCGGCAACGCCAACCGGTTTTTTCGACAAATGGTAAGCACCCAAGTTCAACTAAATATTTTTTTCTTATACCACGCATTAGATAAGAGAACTTATACGGTTTACGAAGTCAAAGAAAACAACAACTTGGTCTCCGAACTAAGTTTTAAGATATTTCACTTGAAAAATGGAACAACCGTTACCGTTGCCATGGTGATCGTTGGGGACTCGCAGACATCCTTAAAACAATTGCCTGACAATAGAAATAGACAAATACCAAAACGTTTTCCAACTGAGAGCATCGACAGTGTTGTAATCCTTGTCCATGCGAAACCCACTCTTACCTTAAAAAAAACGCTTTCGAGTTTCGTTCATATCTAGGAATCATGAGTTACATTTTAATCTCTCTGGTTTTTAGAGTTTATATAGAAAGATTTTTAAATAGCATATTTACATTGGAAATAATAACCCTCTTCTGCATGTCGATCTTTGGATGACGCTTCTGTTTTTAGAGCTTAAATAAACTTATCTAAAAAAGATCGGAACTTGCTTTGTATTGCTGTCAGTTAAATTATTAAAAAGTAATCGTACGGTTTAATTTGGATATAATTTGAACTCGTGTGTTTTTCAAAAAGCTTAAATATTAATTCTGATACTTTTTGAAAACACCCACTTGTGCAGATTATTTCCAAATTGAACTCGAAGTCGTCACTATGATTAGCTCTACTAATTTTTGCAAAGACCTTTGCTTGTACCAGGAAATTGTGCACGGATTGCATGTGATCAATAGAGGATATTACATGGCTGCGCGGCGATACGAGATTTCTCTTAGAGTGCTGAAAAATATTTCACGAGTGAACGAAGGGAACGAGTGAAATATTTTTCAACACGAGAAAAGACATTTCCTTTCTCCAAGCGGCCATGTAATGGTATTCTATTTATTATATAAATACCAATGAAATACTAAATCACTTCATGAAAGGCATCGAAAGGCTTTTTTATAGGTAACCATAGCAACAGTGATCTCTCCACGTGTGAAGACATAGTTAACCGAGGGACTGGTTGTGAAACCTTTGAACTTTCAAAAGGGAGAACAATGTTGCCGCAACCGATGTTGAATTGACCGTGACCCTGCACAATCTTTTGTTTTCGCTTCGCACGTGCTCGCAAATTAGTTGCGCATAATTTAATCAAAGGATTTGATTGGTTATCTTCTCAAAAAAGGTGTGTTTTGTGCAGGGTAAAGGCCAAAAATACGGACAAAAACATGAAACAAAGGAACTTGTCCAGTTTCATAACCATCTCCATGCATTAACTATGGTGAAGATAGTACGTTATCTTCGTGTGTGAAGATATCATGTTTTCGAGCGAAAGCTGACTTGGTATTTCATTGGTGTTTATATAATAAATACTAATATTAACCCGGCGTTTGTTCTCACATTGGTCCAGTAATGTTGCATCCATGGGCCTAATGATTACACGTTTAGACACGCGTAAGACGCCTTTTCTGTTACTGGTCCGGTTCCACTGCCAACAACGGTTACTCTTTGGTGGGGTGAAGAACGTCCACCTTGTATAATTTCTTTATTTGTCACGCAGTTCCCTTGAAGACGATACGGGACCCAAACGACTCTGCCTAAGAAGCCACACTAGTAGGCTGGGTTCCTTGTCTTATCAATTCAGGAGCTTCGGGGACATGTTCCAGGTGTTTTTCATTCCACGCCTTTCTTGTAAATCCTCGGCGAAAAGCTGGCGCGCTTGTCGTAGCAACAACGTTTGGCTTTGAACAGCCCAAAGAGGGCCTTACGAAAACCATCGTTCAGAAGTACATAGAGGCAAGGATTGATGGCGCTGTTTGCATGAGCTATCCAAAAAAATACAAAGCTTGCAACGTATGGTAGTTTGTCCTGTTGATCAGGAAGCACAAACCAGAAGAAATGATTGACGTAAGATGGAAACCAGCACAGCGCGAAAACAACGCATATAACAACCAACAGTCGCACGACCTTGCGCCTGGACTTCTCAACCACGGCACGGTTGCTATCGGTCATGTTGCCTGGAATTTTACGACGAGCCAGTGTGCGGCATATCAAAGTGTATATAATGATGGTTATGAAGAGGGGCAAGGCGTACATCATTACGAAAAGACATATATGAAAGATTCTGACTGCACGAAAAATTTCTTCCTCTGAAAGATTGTTTGTGGGCAATAAGAAATGGCAATAGTAAGCATTTGTGTCCGGATCAAATGACACATCAGAAAAAAACAGGTAAGGGAACATTAACGCAAACGAAAGAACCCATATCATCGTTGATAGAATCTTTGGCCGTTGGAAAATCGCTTCTCGAAGAGGAAAGAAAACGGCGTAAAATCTTTCAAAGGAAATGAGCATCATTGTTAACACTGAAGCTGCTATAGAAATAGGAATAACGTAGAAAAGCAATTTGCAGGTAACGATTCCCAATTTTTCTCCAAACCAAAGACTTTGTTTGTAAAGATATGCGACTTGGTATGGCATAACTGTTACGGTCACTAATAGATCTGCAATAGCCATGTTTGCTATAAAGAGGTTCGTTACACTTCTGGAAGATTTTTTTAACACCACCAACAAGCCAAAGAAATTGCCAAAAAAGGCTATCAAGAAGGTAACTGCATAAGCTGATGTCAAGGCAATTTGGGCTTTCAATGATAAATGATCAGGAACTTGTAGTGTGGAACTGTGGTCGTTTGTTCCTAAAAGACAAAAAGAGGGTTACCAGACAAGTCAAAATCAAAGAGTCACGTGATACACGCATGGCTTCGAGGCCCTTGTGTGAAATTGAGGCAAGTCGCCGTTTTGACTGACTCTTCCGTAATCCTCTGCTCGACTCGTGGTATGGTCTCTTGTTCCCAAAACTCAATTTCCGAAGCACAAACACTAAAGAAAGGAAATCATCTTCAAGGTTTGTCGCAAATCTGCGCCTTTCATGTGGTTTTAGATGAAGTTAAATAGATGAAATTTGATTTTTGAATATCCTAGTTTACTACTACTAATGATAATAATGATAATAATGATAATGATAATGATAATGATAATGATAATAATAATAATAATAATAATAATAATAATAATAATAATGATAAGTACATATTTGTCCGTGAAGCAAGGTGTCGTGTGATACATGCATGGCTTCGAGGCCCTCGCATGATATCGAGACAATTGGCCAGTCAGCGCAAGTTGTCAGGGCATTAGAACTTATGATCGGATGGTTACGTTCGACCCCAGATAACCCGATACCGATAATAATTAATATGGTGAGATATAATGTGCTCAAAGGACTGAAGTATAACGGGGGGGGGGGGGGGGGGGTGGAATAAAGGAATCCATGGTTCTGCCTCCGAAAAGTCTAACGGGGAAAACGAAATAAAAGGGAGGTGATCCTGTTGAAGGTAAACTGGCACTTCGTGTATTAAACTACTGGACTAAATAAGCCACCTCGGTAAACATCGAAAACAACAAACCCGTTTTGATTTTCTTACCGTTTGTTTCTGTGGCGTTGTTGGGGCCGTTCATTTTATTTTAGCCTCAAGGAATCTGGACTTATCTGTTTAGACAATAAGGACGAACTTGAGTACACATCTTAAAGCGGTGACACTAAGTTAAAGGACATATGTCCTTCTATTTGAATGTTCCTTCCAGTTCGCCCAGAAAGGTGTCGCTGTTTTGCCTATATAGCTACTTTACTATTGTAGTATCCACTTAGGTTGGTCCTCAGCTCGGTTTAACCAAATGTAAGCAAAAGCAGCGAGCACGATTTGTAAATTCTGTTGTAGATCTGGATTCGGTTTGGATTCCGTTCAAATGTGTACAAAATATTCGGATTTTCCGTAATGTTTAGAGGCTGGTAAGTAGAAACGTGAGGTTGACCTTCAACGTTAACAGCCGGTTCCTCAACCAATATACAGCTGGAGCCTCGGATTCTTCACAAGCGTGTAAGGGAAGTGTTGTGAGATCTCCAATCGCTTGACGGAGGTACACCGTCAAATAAACATCACCAGATACACCGAACGGTCAAGAGCAACAATTTCTTTACAGAATCTTACATGGGTCTTGGTCTGCGTCGGCTTATGACTTGTATGAACCAGCTTCGACTTGAACTGGCAATTAGCTTAAACTTCAGTTTCAACTCCAAATGACCAGCTTTCACAAATTCAGTTCTTTTATAGTATAGATAGAGTTAATTAAGCTCAAATAGTTAAAATAATATTTTGGGGGTGGAGGCGCAATAATTGGATCTCAGTTTTTTATTATTTCTTCCATTTTTTTTCGAGTTTATTAAAATTTTAATCGATATTCATTTTTTCTCTATTCGTCCGTCTTTAACGAAAACGATAAAATTGTTTATTCCGCATGTTCGAACCTCTAAATATTCCTTATTCATTTTCTTTTTTAAGCCGTCTTTCATTATTCCGCTTCCATTCATGATAAACTTAAGTAAACACAAAGTAATAACTAAGTTTGACAGTTTACAATTTATTGGCATATCAATAGAAGGAAAGCACCTGTGCTGAGAAAAGTAAAAAATCTTCCCACATTGAACTTTGTTTCATTTCTCGCCTGAAGCTAGGTCATAAATTACTTATTCCAACAAAGAAAAAAAATTGGGGGGTCACCGACTTTGTTTCGGAGAAAATGGCAAGGGAAAAATGCCCTAATTTCGCTAGATAGGTCATCATAACTAGATGTAGCCTCATCTACTCATCTGTCG
>OX421451.1:35791011-35813511 GCA_949126865.1 Montipora capitata
TAAGCTGCTCATTATTCAAACAGCCCGTCAATATCCAGGTCTGGCTTGGCTTGAATACGATCTGGCCTTCAGAAGGGATGCTGCTGCCTCGGGCCTTAATGATTGGTCCAAAATGAATTTGGACCTGTATAATTTTCATTTGTGTTCGACAACGTCATTCTCACTGCAACCAAGGCCATCCTCTCTTTCTGGGTTTCCTCAGTCTTCCTCAGACAGCCCAGACTCCCACCACTCTGCCATTCCTGGATTGAAGGGCAATGCCGGTGGCCATTTGGGAGGTGCAGGTTCCGCCACAACTGCATCAATTGCGAGGGAGAGCATACCTAGGCTAACTACCCCTTTCCCCGCTCAGCTGGATTTCGTTCCCGCTTCCCCTTCCCTGGAGGGAGAAGGGGACAGTACTGATGGGTGAGGTACGCCCAGTGTTGTGTTTGTACATAGTTTAAATGGTGTGATTGCGTTGCCTAGCCAGCCGAATGGATTGCCTCAGCTGGCAAAGTTGTTTCGTCCTGTTCCAGTTTCAGTTCCAGTCTCAGTTCCAGTTTAAGTCCAGCGTTGCAGTTGTCTCTTTTGCCCCGTTATCTCCGGTTTCTAAGGTCACACCATTACAGTTGGTTCAATTTCAAGCAGAGTTGTGCCATCATCCCAATAAGTCAGCTAAGGCATTTGTGACTTCTGGCATACGGGATGGATTTCGGATAGGATTCGACCCATCCTTGGTGTCGCTCAAATCTGTATCTTCGAACATGCGTAGATCTGCTGAACACCCATCTGTGATTGACTCCTATTTGCAAGCTGAAGTCTCTTCTGGCAGGGTGGCAGGTCCTTTTCCACTGCCCCCGTTTCCATCATTGCACATAAGTCGTTTCGGGGTGATCCCCAAAATAATCAGCCTGGGAAGTGGCGTCTCATTTTAGACCTATCATCACCAGAGGGGCAAAGTGTTAATGACGGCATCCCTAAGCCCCCATTTACAGTTCAGTATGTTTTGGTGGATGCTTCCATTGATGGCATAATGTCTCTGGGTCGAGGAACGTTGATGGTCAAGTTTGACGTGGCCAGTGCATATCGGAATGTGCCTATCCACCCGGACGATCGCCCCCTTCTTGGCATGAAGTGGCGTGGGCAATATTTTGTGGATTTGGTGCTCCCTTTTGGTCTGCGTTCAGCACCATTTATCTTCACCGCCATTGCGGACCTGGTTGAATGGATTCTGGTTCACAATTATGATGTTACATTTCTCCGTCATTACTTGGACGATTTCCTCACTTTGGGCCCACCGGCTTCCCCTGTGTGCCACAACAACCTTCAAACCTGTGTTCGTCTGTGTAAAAGACTTGGCCTTCCCCTTCATCCAGATAAGTTGGAGGGGCCTGCGACTTGTCTTACAATCCTTGGGATTGAACTTGACCCCGAGAAACTTCAGGCTCGCCTCCCGACTGAGAGATTGTTTCACTGTTAGATGAGTGGTCGACAAAACGTTTTTGTAAACGTCGCGAGCTGGAATCCCTGATTGGCCACCTCCAGCACGCCTGCAAGGTCGCCCCACGGGGTGGGACATTCCTTCGCCGGATGAGAAACTTGCTTTGTGCCTTTCGCCGTGATGATCACCCCATTAGGCTTAACCAGGAATTTCGGCGGGATTTAACCTGGTGGCGGGAGCTGTTCCAAACTTGGGATGGCCTCAGTTTTTTCTGCATGCCCACATGGGCACCTCTCCCGGACTTCCAGGTCTCATCGGATGCAGCTGGCTCTTTGGGCTATAGAGCTATTTTTAAATCCTACTGGTTTGCTGGAGCCTGGTCAGCTGCACAAAGTTCCTTATCAATAGCGTACAAGGAACTTTTCCCAATTGTGGTGGCAGCCTATCTGTGAGGCCCTCAGTGGGTATCTCAGCGGGTCGAGTTCTTATGTGACAATGAGTCTGTGGTGGCTGTACTTAAGTCCGGCACTTCGCGGGACAAAAACCTAATGGTGTTGCTGCGTTATTTGACTATGCTGGCCATCCATCATTCCTTTTCATTTACAGCTTCATCAGTTCAAGGTAAAGCTAATCCACTTGCTGATGCACTCTCTCGATTCGAATCTCAGCGGTTCAGACGCCTGGAGCCACAGGCCTACCCAACCCCGTCTCCTATTCCTGCCTCCCTTCTGGCAGCGCTTCAGATGCTTTGACTCAGAAGTGTCGGTTCCTACTTACCCAAGGTCTTGCACCCTCCACCCGGCGAGTGTACCAATCTGCCCAACGTCGATTTATAGACTTTTGCCGCCAGGATGGTCGTGCAAACCAGGATGGCTTCCTCCCCTCAGCCAATGAGGAGACTCTCATGCGCTTTGCTTCTTTATTGGCAGACAACCTGAACCATTCCTCCATGTAGGTCTATCTATCAGTGGTGCGCTCCCTTCACGTCGACCATGGCGTTCCCGATCCTTTAGTTAACTGTCTTCGTTTGCAGCGTCTGCTAAGGGGCATTAAGCGGGTTCAAGGTCCAGCGTCACCCAGGGGCCTAACTATCACAGTTGATCATCTGAAGGTCATTCAGAGCTCTTTGGACCTGTCTACTAGAGACCATGTGATGTTGTGGGCTGCGTGCTGCTTAGCATTTTTTGGTTTTTTGCGCGCTGGCGAGTTCACAGTCACCTCGGCATTCGATCCTAACACTCATATGACTGTTAGCGACCTGCAAGCAGACTACTTGGTGAATCCCTCTTGTTTCAAAGTCCGTATCAAGTGCTCCAAGACAGACCCCTTCCGTGTGGGTTGTGATATCTACTTGGGGAGTGGCTCGGGCTCTTTGTGCCCCATAACAGCTTTGAGCAGTTACTTGTCTTTGCATGGGTCTGCTCTAGGGCCCCTGTTCATGTTTAGTGATGGTCGTCCTCTTACCCGACAACAGCTATCATCCTCTTTGCAGTCAATCCTACATGGGGCAGGGTACTCCGGCTCCTACTCCGGTCATAGCTTCCGTATTTGGGCGGCGACAACTGCAGCAGCACGGGGAGTTCCAGATCACCTTCTCAAGACCTTGGGGCGTTGGTCTAGCGAGGCATACCAGATCTATATCAGAACTCCAGTTAGTTCCAATGTCCGTGTTTCCTACCAGTTGGTGGCGTAACGGGTAGTGGATTACTCTGGTTACCAGTGGGGGTGGGTGCCTCAGGTTGAGGCCCTCGGGGGCTTAGGCCTTGTTGCCCCGAGCCCCCATGCTCCGGGTTCTTCCAACTCGGAGATCCCTTCGGCATGGCGCTGGGGGCCCGTGGGCGTTAAATGTAGTTAAATGAAATTTAACATAGTTAACGACTAGGAGCTAGTCTGGTCAGTAGTGTTTTGCGGGCGGTTGTTAGCGTCTTGGCCGTCTGTTAGCGTTTGTTGAGCGTTTTGGTGCGTTCTGTAGCGTTTGATATAGTTACGTAGTTAACGACCGGGAGCTAGTCAGTAGCTGGTCAGTAGCGTTTTTGCAGGCGTTTGTTAGCGTTTGATGCGTTCTGTAGCGTTTGCAGCAGTCTTAAGGTTGTGGGAGCCCTGGGGATGACATTGTCCAGCGGTATTCCTGGTTAGTGCATGCGTTGTTGTCCCATGTGTTTGCAGCATGTTTGTTGCTCTGTTGGCGTGGCGTTGTGAGTCGAATTAGTAGTTTAGTGTTTCTCAGCGTTCCCTCCCTATCCCCCCTTTTTTATTCTTTTTTATATTTTATTTATTTATTTATTTTATTTTATTTTTTTTGTCTTTCCACTGAGCTATCTGGCTCAAATGTAACGGGTGCCTGAGGGGGGCCTGGCGCGGGGGACTCGTGGCTTGGTTGCGGGTTGGGCAGGCCAGTCGGGTGTTCTAGCGCCTTGGGGATTTGACTGCGTTTGCAGCCCCCGGGCTTCTTGGGCACCCACCCTCCACTGGCGACTTGGGCGTTTTAAAATTGGTATTGGCAAATTCATCTGTTAAATCTTGAGCGGTGTTGTTTTATTGCATCTGCCATCATTGGTGCAGGCTTGGAGGCAATGTTTTTCGGTAGGCGAACTGGCATGGGCGGGACAACTGCATTCCCTAGCTCAACGCGCTTGGGAACTTCAGAAAGCAAACCTGATAAATACTGCGGTGACCTCTCACTAATTGGCTTGACCACCCATCCTTTGTTTGCTTTAGGGAAACAGAGTTTATAGCGAGCCTCACCTGCCCGTTCACCCTCCTTGATCCGAGCTTACTTGCGGCCAGTGTTTGCCTTGTTGTCAAGAGCAGCAAGCTGTGTCCTGGCAACCATGCCTTTGTACATGCAGGAGAAATGCTCCCGTTTTGAACAATACTTTAACATCAAGGAGTGGTACACCTCGATTTTCCCAGTGTGACAGAAGTCAGTCACAAGATTTTTCAGAAGCTTATTGTTTAGAACCACTTCCTCCAAGGCTAAGTGAGCTGGTGTACCCTGCTTGATCCAAAAGATCTTCTTAGCTTCAGAAGCAGAAATGTGTCTGTGGCAGCACTGATGGAAAAGGGAGTTTCCAGACCATTTATGCCTGTTGCTGACATGACACTGACACTGACTTCCATTTTTCCCACAACATCTGGACACTGCCATCACATGTTGTAGCAGACCACCATAAGGGTTTATAAGGGCCAAGCCACAATGAAATCGATTATGTACAGGTTTAATGGCTGACATTGAAATGACACATCAATATTTACAATCTCTCAGTCTCATGTGGTCTCTGGATAATTTGGTAGATTCGGTAAGAGACAAAAAAGAAAAACGACGCATAACTATGCTTGGCAAGTTTGGTTAAAGCTGCACGGTTAAGCACCAGAAAAAAATTAAATAGTTAGGACCAGAGTAGGACTTGTGCGTGTACTGTTTGTTTTCATTCAAATCGTGCCTAACTAAACATGCTATTAAAACAAGGCCATTTATGTAACATAATTCAGGGCAACATTTAATTAATCATAGACTAACTTCTTCATGGCTTTGTCGTTCGAGGCGACGTTCGGATGATAGCCTGGGTATGTTTCCTCTGGGCTATGGTTGTATTTGAATACGGACGGTATAGCGTCAGCCTTGAAACTCCGTTTGCCCGTCTGCCCAGTTAACTGTATACGGAGATCAGACTCAAAACAGCTTGGCAGGAAATATTCACTACAAACATGGCCGTTCTCTGGTGGAGGCAAATTTGTGCGTCTTATCCTGTCCAGCCATGCTTTCATCCGATGATCCAGCGGGATGCGGAAGTAACTCACACTATCAGGTTTTTTCGTCTTCGCTGAATAATTATTACACTCGGGGACAACGCAACTCACCGTCTTTCCCTAAAAATGCACCGTTCAAGCGTTGGCTAACTCAAAACAAGCTAAAATATATCGACTATAAGTGAACCAAATACAGCAACGAAACGAGATGCTACGATGTTATGATATGAAAGTCCCGCGCAAACCCTTTTACGATGTTACCTCACAACTTACTGCTGACCAGTGGAGCATGACTCAATTTTTTTCAAGATGGCGGAATCCTATTTGCAATTTTTGCTCGCATTTCAGGTACAATATCTATGTTCTAATAAGCCGCATGCTAAATATTTTATCAAAAATTGAAACGTACACCAAAGGCCTCTCACCCCAAAATAAGCAGATTTTACCCCGCAGTTCCCCTTTAAACTAACACAATACAGCGATGGTGACACCGAAACTAGAGGTTTTTCATTGTTTGTTGTCGTCGTCCGACAAGAAGAAAAAGAACAAGCAGCTGCAGCAGCTATTTCATTTTACATTTCATTGACAATAGGAAATTCATGTTATCGTAACAAGATTGGCCCTTTTTATACTAGAGACGCATAGTTCGTCTGCAGTGAACTTGAGCAAACATTCCTCCATGTGGTTGAAAGCTAAGAGAAAGTTATCATCCCGGATATTTACCAAAAGAGTACGACTGTCTTATTATGATTGAAACCAGAAAGCTCTTCACGTCATAATATTTTAATCAATTTCTGTTTCCTAATTGCCAAGTTCTTCACTTGGTGCTGTAAAATGAGGGAAACCCCTCCACTGAACATTAACGGTTTTCTTCCCCCACTGTCTTCTCAGTGTAAGATGGAATCGTACCCTTACACCAAGGAGAATAAGGAATGGGATCCTTTGACGGAACGTTAAAAGTAAAGTAAGAGAGAAAAGTTAGTCTCGAGTATCCCTTTTTCTCCTTCAAACAATCAAACAAATAGAATTACGTGGAAATAAATATACTTGTAATAGTTCCGCCTTACCGTAATATAAGATATGAATGCACTTTTCAGACATGTATTTAGCTACCATAAACTTTTAATTTACTGTACTCTCTATTTCTGTTCACTAGTTTGATTTTTTAACTGTATACCTTTTTTTCCTTTAAAATAAAAATAATAATTATAAATATATTTATTAAAAAAAAAAACATTTTGTTCTAAGTGTGCAGGAACGCATGACTAGGAGCTCACAACTTCATTGTATTTTTGGAACGGTGCGTTTTTACAGACCGAGTTATTTCTTTCTAGCTAATTACAATAGCCCACCTTCGATATATTAAATTTCATTCCTACACAAAAGGCATCACCTCGAGCCTCTGGCAAATAAATATAAGGATTTGTATGAGCCTAGAGATGATGCCTTTTGTTTAGGACTGAATTTTAACATATCGAAAGTGGGTTATTGTTGCTTGAGAAATTATTATCCATGGCATTGAGAGTGGTCACTCTTGCAAGCCAAATCATGTTTAAGAACTTGTCGAAAAATAGCTTGATGTGTGAAAATGCAGTTACATACGTAGACTTCGTATTGGAGTTGTAGGCTCCTTATTATCAGCTCCTGACGTTTGTCAAACTCGTCTAGTATAAAAACGGGCACGGGACGCATTGTATGCGTCTGGACGAACGTACTATCCAGTTTAGTGCGTCTTCGAAGACGTGCTACCGGTGGCTTAGTTGGTTGAGCACCGGGCTGTCACGCTGGAGGTCGTGAGTTCAACTCCGGCCGGACCAACACTCAGGGTTTTTAAATAACTGAGGAGAAAGTGCTGCCTTTGTAATTACATCTGCAAATGGTTAGACTCTCTAGTCTTCTCGGATAAGGACGATAAGCCGGAGGTCCCGTCTCACAACCCTTCAATGTTCATAATCCTGTGGGACGTAAAAGAACCCGCACACTTGTCGCTAAGTGTAGGGCATGTAGTTCCCGGTGTTGTAGTCTGTCTTCTGTGATGTATTATGATTGGGAGGGTAAATGCTCGGAGAAATTAGCTACACCAAGCTACTCTAAAAATCCGAGGGTAAATATAGATATATGATGATAAGATGATGGTGTAGGTCGTCCAGACGCATTCGAAACCCTAAAAAATAGCTCTGCACGCACTGCACGTACGTTTTACATTTTGACACATTTCTTTGCCGTTCTCAACTTGACAACGACGTCAAATGATCAAGTTTGAAGTCATGTGGAGGACGCGAGTACCTGACGCAGACTTTTCAATTTTCTCTCTAAATATCCACACCGTTGTCGCCAATTTTATTCTTGGAATGTGAACTCACATTTTCCATATATGCCGAGAAACTTAGAGTAATCACAAAATTATGAGAATAACGGGAAATAATATTTTTAGACGACTTTCTTGTAGCCGTCGTCGTCGTCTTTGCTTAAGGTCCCTATTACGTGTCTTTTGCCGCCCGGCCAAGTTCGACTCAGACGGACCATGCGTTTTATGTTGTTCGTCCCGTCTTTACACTAAACGAATAACACGAGAAACGAATAATTTGTCTTGACGGATTATGCGTCTCTCGTATGAAAACGGCCGTTGTCTCTGCGCATTCGACCAAGTACCTTTTTTATTTTCGAAAACAGTAACATTAAGGTTTCAACACTCCGGCATATGTTCGAACGGCACATTATTACAGATCATTGGTCCTGATGGTTTCAACACTCCAGCATCGGTAGACACGATTATCGCTGCTCCACCTTGGTTGGCACATTTCTGATCTTGTGCACCGAGTCTTCCTCCTTTCTGTGCACGCTTGTAGGATCGACTCTGGGAAGATCCACTAAACGGCGAATTTTGATCAGGCTTTGTGACCACATTCCAAACGGCGAAAGTGATTTAGTAGTATAAAATGGCGGAGACCGATCACGAAACAAAAAAAGACTGAACTGTAGGAAATTAAATATCACTAGAAGCTCATGACCTTGAGGCGCTTAATTCTGTTTCAGAGCTGGGTTTTTTTTAGTTTGAAATTTTCCCTATTTGGATGTATACATGTAAACGCAGCTTTGCAATTTCCCGCGCGTGCAGCTTCGATGTTATTTTTGTCCATATTTAGGCATAAAATTGGTGTCCTAAATCCCCAGCTTTCTTCCAAGGAAAAGAGATGCGTTTTACACGAATTGTGTACTTCTGATATCACAGAAAGATTCTCACATAATTATTTATGAAAAATTCGGAGTAGTTCAAGGATATTTAGCATTTCTGCAGTTACGTTTTCACTTCAATTGGTGCAAAAACTGCAAAAGTGAAGCTCAGAGCCCTTCTGGCAAATTACAAAATAATATTAATAGGTCACCAGAGTTCAAGAGAAAGGTGCTTCGCTTGTTTATATATTTTCTTCCACGATAAAACCAGAATACTACCCTCCATTGCGCACCTTTCGTCCATGCACCCCGCAGATACCCAAAATCGCTGCATTGAAGTAACGATTCTGCTTGGCGTCTGCCAAACCGCAACACAGGCTGCAACCAATTGCCTTAAATGTTTAACTCTTTGTTAATGTTAGCATTGGTAAATTAAATTATTCTTATGTTATGCAGCATTTTTTGCAGAAATCTCAAGATCAGTTGTTTGGATTTTCGCATGCAAGGTTCTTTTGGAGTCTTAATAAACTGCTTTGAAGTTGGATTTCACAGACACTGAGGTGATCATCAATAGTAAGTTGTATTGGTGTATACTAAAACAGTGGGATAATTTCATCACAAAAAGATGATTTAACTCATTTATTTCTGCAACGATTACAATATTTTTGGGCGCAAATCCCGCGGGAGTTGCTCGAAGGTAAATAACAGAGGATATTCGGCGTTCGAGTAGCCAATCAGAGCGTGTCTTTAACGCTATCTAATGTTTTAGTATATATTACTAATGTTTTTTTATTCAGCCTTGATGGAAAAGCAGTAGATCGCTATTTTCCTTGACATAAATGAACTAATTGATGTTAATTTGTCATATACATATACGATTATGTAATAATGAAACTCTTTCAACATTTTAAAAAGTGTGTTTTCCACATGGTTTCCTGGCAATATTTTAAGCAAAAATTACTAGTAAATACTGAAGGAGAAAATGATTCTATCACTCAGCAGTTTAAAAGTGAAGTGTCTTATTTTATACTACACAATTAGGAATAAAAGTGAGATGAGCTTGCGCGCGTAAGGCATACAGTGTACTCGATACTGATATGTTGAGAAGTATCTCTAAAGTTAGCTCGGTGCCCTACTCTGAAATTATTTTTATACAAGATTCGTTCAACGAAAATATTGTGGAATTTTTTACATGATACAACTGCGTCTTCACAAATAACTCAAGGGATGCTTACTATTAAGCCAATGGAATTTCGATTGGAAGTCAATTGGAACGGTCCGGTCCGGTGTCTTGAATTTGTGTTAAATTTCAGTTTGAAGTAACGATTCTCCTTGGTGTCTGCCAAACCGCAACGCAGGCTGCAACCAATTGCCTTAAATGTTTAACTCTTTGTTAATGTTAGCATTGGTAAATTAAATTATTCTTATGTTATGCAGCATTTTTTGCACAAATCTCAAGATCAGTTGTTTGGATTTTCGCATGCAAGGTTCTTTTGGAGTCTTAAACTGCTTTGAAGTTGAATTTCACAGACACTGAGGTGATCATCAATAGTAAGTTGTATTGGTGTATACTAAAACAGTGGGATAATTTCATCACAAAAAGATGATTTAACTCATTTATTTCTGCAACGATTACAATATTTTTGGGCGCAAATCCCGCGGGAGTTGCTCGAAGGTAAATAACAGAGGATATTTGGCGTTCGAGTAGCCAATCAGAGCGTGTCTTTAACGCTATCTAATGTTTTAGTATATATTACTAATGTTTTTTATTCAGCCTTGATGGAAAAGCAATAGATCGATATTTTCCTTGACATAAATGAACTAATTGATGTTAATTTGTCATATACATATACGATTATGTAATAATGAAACTCTTTCAACATTTTAAAAAGTGTGTTTTCCACATGGTTTCCTGGCAATATTTTAAGCCAAAATTACTAGTAAATACTGAAGGAGAAAATAATTCTACCACTCAGCAGTTTAAAAGTGAAGTGTCTTATTTTATAGTACACAATTAGGAATAAAAGTGAGATGAGCTTGCGCGCGTAAGGCATACAGTGTACTCGATACTGATATGTTGAGAAGTATCTCTAAAGTTAGCTCGGTGCCCTACTCTGAAATTATTTTTATACAAGATTCGTTCAACGAAAATATTGTGGAATTTTTTACATGATACAACTGCGTCTTCACAAAAAACTCAAGGGATGCTTACTATTAAGCCAATGGAATTTCGATTGGAAGTCAATTGGAACGGTCCGGTCCGGTGTCTTGAATTTGTGTTAAATTTCAGTTGGTGGAGACAGAAGAGCAGTACTGGAAATAACAACTTGGGTAATTTCGATCCAACCGATCCCACCGGTCAAAGTGGACATTTTTTTTATTTTTTCCGGACATTTTCCGGTTGGACCGAACAAGCTAGGTCAATAAAAACGGAAAATCGCTTTTACCATCATGCAAAGCTCACAAACCGGCAACGCCAACCGGTTTTTTCGACAAATGGTAAGCACCCAAGTTCAACTAAATATTTTTTTCTTATACCACGCATTAGATAAGAGAACTTATACGGTTTACGAAGTTAAAGAAAACAACAACTTGGTCTCCGAACTAAGTTTTACGATATTTCACTTGAAAAATGGAATTTTAGAAGGGCTTTGAGCACTTCTGTTACCGTTGCCATGGCGATCGTTGGGGACTCGCAGACATCCTTAAAACAATTGCCTGACAATAGAAATAGACAAATACCAAAACGTATTCCAACTGAAAGGATCGACAGTGTTGTAATCCTTGTCCATGCGAAACCCTCTCTTACGTTTAAAAAAACGCTTTTGAGTTTCGTTCATATCTAGGAATCATGAGTTACATTTTAATCTCTCTGGTTTTTAGAGTTTATATAGAAAGATTTTTAAATAGCATATTTACATTGGAAATAATAACCCTCTTCTGCATGTCGATCTTGGATGATGTTTCTGTTTTTAGAGCTTAATATAAGCTTATCTAAAAAAGATCGGAACTTGCTTTGTAATGTTGTTAGTTAAATTATTAAAAAGTAATCGTACGGTTTAATTTGGATATAATTTCCACTCGTGTGTTTTTCAAAAAGCTTAAATTTTAATTCTGATACTTTTTGAAAAAAACCCACTTGTGCAGATTATTTCCAAATTGAACTCGAAGTCGTCACTATGATTAGCTCTACTAATTTCACGAGTGAACGAAGGGAACGAGTGAAATATTTTTCAACACGAGAAGAGACATTTCCTTTCTCCAAGCGGCCATGTAATGGTATTCTATTTATTGTATAAACACCAATGAAATACTAAATCACTTCACGAAAGGCATCGAAAGGCCTTTTTATAGGTAACCATAGCAACAGTGATCTTTTCACGTGTGAAGACATAGTTAATCGAGGGACTGGTTATGAAACCTTTGAACTTTCAAAAGGGAGAACAATGTTGCCGCAACCGATGTTGAATTGACCGTGAGTGACCGTGCACAATCTTTTGTTTTCGCTTCGCACGTGCTCGCAAATTAGTTGCGCATAAGTTAATCAAAGGATTTGATTGGTTATCTTCTCAAAAAAAGGTGTGTTTTGTGCAGGGTAAAGGCCAAAAATACGGACAAAAACATGACACAAAGGAACTTTTTCAGTTTCATAACCATCTCCATGCATTAACTGTGGTGAAGATAATATGTTATCTTTGCGTGTGAAGATATCATGTTTTCGAGCGAAAGCTCACTTGGTATTTCATTGGTGTTTATATCATAAATACTAATATTAACCCGGCGTTTGTTCTAACATTGGTCCAGTAATGTTGCATCCACGGGCCTAATGATAAAAAAACGTTTAGACGCGTGTAAGACGCCTTTTCTGTTACTGGTCCGGCTCCACTGCCAACAACGGTTACTCTTTGCTGGGGTGAAGAACGTCCACCTTGTAAAATTTCTTTATTTGTCACGCAGTTCCCTTGAAGACGTTACGGGACCCAAACGACTCTGCCTAAGAAGCCACACTAGTAGGCTGGGTTCCTTGTCTTATCAATTCAGGAGCTTCGGGGACATGTTCCAGGTGTTTTTCATTCCACGCCTTTCTTGTAAATCCTCGTCGAAAAGCTGGCGCGCTTGTCGTAGCAACAACGTTTGTCCCCCGTCCGCACAAGTCTTTGAACAGCCCAAAGAGGGCCTTACGAAAACCATCGTTCAGAAGTACATAGAGGCAAGGATTGATGGCGCTGTTTGCATGAGCTATCCAAAAAAATACAAAGCTTGCAACGTATGGTAGTTTGTCCTGTTGATCAGGAAGCACAAAAAAGAAGAAATGATTGACGTAAGATGGAAACCAGCACAGCGCGAAAACAACGCATATAACAACCAACAGTCGCACGACCTTGCGCCTGGACTTCTCAACCACGGCACGGTTGCTATCGGTCATGTTGCCTGGAATTTTACGACGAGCCAGTGTGCGGCATATCAAAGTGTATATAATGATGGTTATGAAGAGTGGCAAGGCGTACATCATTACGAAAAGAGATATATGAAAGATTCTGACTGCACGAAAAATTTCTTCTTCTGAAAGATTGTTTGTGGGCAATGCGAAATGGCAATGGTAACCATTTGTGTCCGGATCAAATGACACATCAGAAAGAAACACGTAAGGGAACATTAACGCAAACGATAGAACCCATATCATCGTTGATAGAATCTTTGGTCGTTGGAAAATCGCTTCTCGAAGAGGAAAGAAAACGGCGTAAAATCTTTCAAAGGAAATGAGCATCATTGTTAACACTGAAGCTGCTATAGAAATAGGAATAGCGTAGAAAAGCACTTTGCAGGTAACGATTCCCAATTTTCCTCCAAACCAAAGATTTCCCTTGTAAAGAAATGCGACTTGGTATGGCATAACTGTTACGGTCAGTAGTAGATCTGCAATAGCCATGTTTGCTATAAAGAGGCTCGTTACACTTCTGGAAGATTTTTTTGACACCACCAACAAGCCAAAGAAATTGCCAAAAAAGGCTATCAAGAAGGTAACTGCATATGCTGATGTCAAGGCAATCTGGGCTTTCAATGATAAATGATCAGGAACTTGTAGTGTGGAACTGTGGTCGTTTGTTCCTAAAAGAAAAAAATAGGGTCACCAGACAAGTCAAAATCAAAGAGTCGTGTGATAGACGCATGGTTTCGAGGCCCTTGTGTGAAATCGAGGCAAGTCGCCGTTTTGACCGACTCTTCCGTAATCCTCTGCTCGACTCGTGGTATGGTCTCTCGTTCCTAAAACTCAATTTCCGAAGCACAAACACTAAAGAAAGGAAATCACCTTCAAGGTTTGTTGCAAATCTGCGCCTTTCATGTGGCTTTAGATGAAGTTAAATAAATGAAATTTGATTTTTGAATACCCTAGTTTACTTTTTCCGCGCCTTATCTGTGCTCTCTCAACAGCTCATTCATAGCGCATGCATGCGAGAGGTTGATAGAATTGTTCAAAATGTGGGATGTCACCATCTGACATTTAGTTGTCAGTCATCAACTTCATTTCACAATCTTTAATTGTGGACATCTTCCACTTTTACCTTAATTATTTTCTTTAATTGTTCATTTCATTTCTTTCCTCAGTCTCTGGTTTATTTTTTTTAGGCCATTCAATCCAATAAATCTGACTTCTATAATAGTATCCTGTATCTCAATTATATCGCTTTTACTCGGATTTTCCGATCCTGTCGCCCTGGTCATCACCGATAAATCGATATTGTTTTACTGTCTTTTGTCAAAACTGGAAACTACTTGCTTACCGGGTAATGGGGATATGGTGAGATATGCGTTCAAAGGTGGTTTAAATGTGGATAGAATAAAGAAAGCTGTGGATCCACAGCTAAATAGCCTTAATGTCGAAAAGGAAATTAGAGCTAAGTTGTTAGATAAGAAAAAGGTGGCCTTCACAAATCATCAACTACGATTAACCACCTGGGTAAATACCGAACAGAGCAAAGCCGTTCAAGCTTGGCTTACCGTTTGTTCCTGTAGCATTAATGGCGTCGTTCATTTTAGCTTCAGTGACCCTAAACGTGTCTGTTGAGACAGAAAGGGCGAACTCAACACAATGATTACTGTGCGCCTAATCACGGGCGCCGCAGAGGAGCAAATTGATCGTGAAAGACAAACAAATGAAATATTACAAAGTGATATGCATGTTTCCTAATGTAAATATTATCATATTTATACTTCTTCAATATCAATAAGAAAGTTTCAACGTGAAGACTTGTACGCAATCTTGCAGCCAAGGAAGGGCCTGCTGTGTCATTTTACCTTTCCCTAAAGACAAAACTTTGTATTTTGACATCGAGGTTCAACCACCACCATCCCACCGCCATATCAATGTAAAGGTGGCCGTTTTCTATTTCGTAGTTGTTTTCTATCATGAAATGTAATAATTCAAAATTTCCGTTTTTAAAAGGATAAAAATTAAGAAAATTGAATGAAATTGTTCTTTTAAAAAAGCGACCTATGACGAATTTACGTAACTCTGCTTAAACATGTCAAGCAAAACGCCAGATAATTTCATATTACCAAAGCATTACCGCTCTGTCCATTTGCTTTATTTTTCATTGAAATACATTTACCACTTGGCAATCTCGAAGTGTTTGACGCATAACAAATAATGAAACATAATGCAAACTCGTAAACTGTAGATCGGACGAGCACACGACTACTAAGTGTCTTTGGTTTTTAACAATCTGATTATTAAACTTTAACAGAAGTCACCAATAATCACTGGAAGCTAGCAATCTCGTAAAATTCATTTACCTTCGTGTTACGCCATACGAAGAAAGCGGTAACGAATTCGTGCTTCAGATCTCATTGTGTTTGTTCTCGTTTCAGTATCGAAAGAGCCGTGCAGCCAGTTTGAAAAAGTAAAACAAGGGGGAAGCTGACATATTTAAGTCTGTTTCGTTTGATATATATTCACTAGAATTGCACCATTTAGTCTTCCGATAAGGAACTCTCTTTAATTCGGTTCGTCAGCAAAAGAATTTGACAAAGTGACATACAACATAGATTGGCAATCACCAGCGTTTATACGAACGCGGTTTCACATCGACACGGTTTCATGACTTCGAAACTGCGTCAAAATCGATGCCGTTTGGAAGCGCTTACACGGAACCGTTTCGCCAGAAAATCCAGGTAGTTATGGTATAAGCGAGCGCTGCACTACGTGCTAAATTGACTATTTTGAATTAAGCAATGACAATTTCTCGCCAAAATAGTAATCGTATTCAAATCGATGCGGTTTCACTGTTTACACGACAGATGAAACCGCATCGTTTTGAAAACGCTCCACTTTTGGCAGCGGTTTCAAATCGACACGGTAACAGGCAACGGCAACAATCTCGATCGGTGTCGTGTAAACGGAAGGTGTAGCCGCATCGAAAATGATGCGGTTACAAATGAAACCGCGTTCGCGTAAACGATGCCTCAGAAAATTCTTTATATATCGCTCCGAGGTTTGTGTTATTCTAGGAACGAAAAACATTTAAAAACGAAAGATTCTTGTTCAAAGTTTCCCCGGAACGACAGCCTTTTAGAGTTTCTTTTAATCTAAAGAACTCAACTGACCTTGACTGTAATTTCGAAAATCCATTTATCAGTGTTCTCATCAACAAACGGACACTCTTTTGGCGCAAGGAAGGATGACACAAATGTATTTCTCCTGTTAAGTGCAGAACGCCCCAGAAAGTGGTATTCGCGCTCTAAAAGTTACGCGTAAACAGCAAATACATCTATGCAATTTCTTCAAGGCTCGTCGCCCCAAAATAGAGCTTTCGCTGTTTGGATGGCTAAAAGCGGACACGGTTATTAAACCAATTTCCTGGGTTTATGGTACCTTTTAATTTATAATTAACCTTGCAAATTGCTTTTAATTGTGTCCGCTTTTCGCCATCCGAAAAGCAGTGAGTCGATGGGTAGCAAAGCAGCTTTCCACTTCCTAAACCCATCTATCTAATGATCAGGTTTAATTTCTCCTACCAAATTAAAGGGAATGCAAAGTGTGATATCGCCGCAGTGTTTTCAGCCACTTTTTGAAATTTTCGAATGTAGCTTTTGGCAAGTTTTAAGCATCGCCGTCTTTATGGCCAAAAATGTTCGAACGGTATTGTTTCGATATTGTAACAGAGAAGGATCTCACCCATTTAGTTCCATAGGATTTTCACCGTCTTTCGATGTAGGAAGCTGCTCTGCTTGACCTGTGAGATTTTTTGCCATGCAGGTCAATAAATTCCGTATAACACTCCCAAAAACACGTATTTGTCGTTGACCAATCAGAGTTTTGTAATTTCCCTACCAAGGGTAAACACTGAATTCGTTTGTTCTGAGTACGAAAATCGTGTGTATCAATAAAATAATATATGCCAGTCAACGATGATTTCTTGTCGTTTTAGCCAAATTGTTCTCAATTTTTGAGCCCTATGTATCCGGTTCATAACTTGGAAAATAAACCCACAACTAAGCGAGATTAAACAAAAATGGAAAAAGGTCTGTCAATAAAACTGCGAAATAGCGTATTTTTAGAAAACCGTCAGGATAAGGAAGAGCCAAAGATAAACAAAATCATTTTAATCTTTTTGTTGCATATTTAGGTGATTTGTTTCCTGCAGTTAGAGCGGATTGATTAGAGCGGATTGATTTTAACTGGTGAAATCATTAGCCAAGATTTATTTGATTCGGTTAATAAGCCTCTAGTCAGTTAAACTGAAAACGATTTCTAAAGAAAAGTATTTGACATGTTTACAAGTATTTTGTGAAACGTGGTTTAAAACTCCAAACGTGACAACACATAGCACGCACTTGGTTTTCATCTTTGAACCGGAAAAATGTAACAATTTCGGTGGCGAGTCAAAACAATGATGGGCTAATTGTGACGGTGAATGGAAAATACATTCACTGTTGAAACATGGTGTTTTTGAATGCCTCAGTTATCCTTTAAATAACTGAAGATATTTCTCGTCGGCTAGGTAAAAAAATACGCTTAAAATGGATTAAAAGTATTTAAGCGACGACTTGGTTGTTCTCGACAAACATTTCAGGCTTCTTTAATGACGTAACAGAGGGGAACATCACGTTAATTGCTTCTCACTAGAAAAAAAATGAACATCGAAAAACTAGTTGTGGCTTCAATTCAGTCACGTTGTAACCTTTGTCAAGTCGAACACAACTATTCTAAGGGTGTGCAAACGGCGTTTCTTTTGTTAGGAGGCCGTGGTAAAACGCGTGCTATCTTTGACGACATGAGTACGTCGCGGCATCTCCTTTTTCCTTGCCAACAGGGCAAACAAGATGTGTATTCAGAGGAAAACCCATTATACAATGAGGTGAACTCTCAAATGTTTCCTTTTTGCACGAGAAAACAACGCTTCCCAGGTTTTAAAGCGCTTATTGCAACCAAGAAAAACCATTCGTTGAGCTAGTCTTCTCGTAAATTCAACTCAAACATCCAAAGTTTCTTTATTTCCACATACTAATTTACAATATCAATACAAAGAACAGTGATACGAAAAAATGTGGAGTTGCGTAGACAAAGAATAGTCCACAAGAATAGTGAAATTGTTTCAAGGTACTTACGTAAACACGTAGTCGTCATAATTATCGATCCTTTAGGTGCGTTGATCAGAAAATCACAATTTTTTTTTCCACCTGTGTCTTTTGTTATTTACTAGAAATCTTAGCGATGGTTTGAAAGAATGGTTGCCCGTGAACACATGCTCGCGTGACATGATCAAGCTGTTTATCCATCCTGAATATTAGATCATTTACTTCACTCCTGTTCATCCGTGAACTCATACTACGAGCCATTCGCACCGCCTCGCCCTGCAAAAAGTATACGCTAGGTTAGCCCAAAGGGTGAGGCGCCGCGGGTCTGCTATGTGGAAGGTTGCGAGTAATTCGATTTTACTATGATTTTCATAAGGAAGTGTCCCGTGAACTCATACTACGAGCCATTCGTACCGCCTCGCCCTGCAAAAAGTAGGCTTGGTTAGCCCAAAGGGTGAGGCGCCGCGGGTCTGCTATGTGCAAGGTTGCGAGTAATTCGATTTTACTATGATTTTCATAAGGAAGTGTCCCTTTGCTCTTCTCCCCACCTTCAACATTTATTGACTGAGTGGGAGGGCCGGACGAGAAAATATTTGGCCCGAGGTCATGACGTACGGACCGAGGGCAGTGAGGTCCGTGCGCCAAGAGAGAGACTAGTGAGTCTAATTAGTATATAAACAAAATAAATTTTTTTTTTTGGCCGCCATTTATGCATTTGGTCTATTACAAAGTGATTGTTCCAATTTCATACGCAAAGCGTACCTGTTCAAATGCGGGAGGCGCGGTGGCCTCATGGTTAGTGCGCTCGACTCCGGAGCGAGCGGTCCGGGTTCGGGGCCTGGTTGGGAAAGTTATGAAAGTTGTGTTGTGTTCTTGGGCAAGACACTTTACTCTCACGTTGCCTCTCTCCATCCCATCCAGGGGGGAGTAGAAATACTCCTATAGTCGCTTCATGCTCCGGCCTGATGGGCCACTTGGCTCGTATGCAGACTTTTACCTGTTCAGATACCAAACAAGACACCTGCCGTTCGCCCCAAATCTCAAACCTACAAAGCTGTTTATTACACGTTGCTGTTTTGCAGAGGACGGCAATAAAACGCACGCACAAAGCGTTTGATTTTCCTCATCACAACTGCTGGTTTGTGGAGGTCTCGATGCCTTTGCCGTCGTCATTTTTTCCCATAAGCTTTCTATGTGTGTGAGATGGTTGCGCGGATAAATGCCATAACTTTAGACTGAAGAACAAACACGACTATGGCATGTGCCCGAGGTTTGAAATGCGATATTTCCTTAGTGCACGTGCCAAAAACCAAAAACTCGAAACTGTAGTCAAACTTGTTCTCAAATCTCTCTCTGTTTACAACCTAAAGATAATGTCAAGGGTGAATGAGACAAGAGTGTTGATCTATCACTTTGCGGCCTTGCCCCATCACAGTCACCAATCAGAAGAAGCCATGTCACGCATGACTGCTTCTGCCATGTTTTTTTCAGCGATATGACAACTGATTTTCGCGGGAACGGGCATTCTAAAAATAGACTCATTTGTGACTGTGCTGGGGAGCCCATCCACGCCATAACAACACTCTTATCTAATTCACTCTTGCTAATGTATAACCTTACAGTGTAGTAAATTTTACTTTATTTTATTTTTTCAGAAAAGAGAGTTACATGATATGATGTTCTCTGATTAATGCCCCCCTTGCCATGGTCATTCTGGTGTAGCAAATACAAACATCAGTTCAAAAGTATTAAAGTCCCAAAAGATATCATCATTCATGCAATGTCTCATCGTACCTGGAGATAGTGGACCACCTTAAAAGGTCTGTAGCTGGACAAAACATTGCATTCGGTGTTGCGCTTTTCGTGAATGAGTTCTGAAAAGGATGAAAACAGAAAATACACATGTGATTTTAGAGAAAGAACAACATTTTTGTAAAAAAATTAAAGATATGTAATTGTTGTGGAGTATTCTTGTGTTTGCTATCGCTGATCGCGTGGCTCGTAAGCTCAGAACCATCCCACTAACTACACAGGTTATCGACATCCAGCGCCATGACTGTCTCCTTGTATAGCATCAGCTTTATCCGAGCGAAAAGCGACTCAATGATACAACCTACGTGTACAGCTGTTTAAGACGTGTAACTGTCAAAAAATAGGATATTAAAATGCCCAAGGACTGCCTCTGTTTGGCAGCTAAGTGTAGCTTTACTTTACCGGTAAATGTATATTTGGCCCGTACAACAAAGGATCAGTTCGGTTTTTAATGTATAAGTCTGTCTTCAAGATTGTGCTGAGTGTGTTGTAACTAACATTTGACCCTACCATTTGGAATTAATGAATACTTGTGATATTTTTGAAATTCTCAAATTGGACCAGATAAAGAGTGTTGTCCAATAAACCTGAATAGATACGAGTCATAAATGGCCCTGTCCTCGAGTTGTCACTGATTCGTACAAATGGTGATTGGGAGTGACGGCGAATCGTTGTCGAGTCGACAAATGCACTTCAATAGTGGCGAGTGCAGCAGCTGTCTTCGAGTTGTCCATATTTGCTCAATTTAATTCACACGAATAGAGTATTGGAGTGACCAGTCGTTGCCTAGGTAAATCGACAAATGCATCTTGTTGCTTACCTTCCAAATGAACAACTGTCGGAGACCTTGGTTTGATTTGTATTAACTGTTGATTTCAGTTTACAGTGTCCATAATTAACGCTTCAGCGCTAGAAGACTTGACACTTAAATTAAGTTCGTTTCTTTTCTTAGCTTTCGTTACGGTTGCGATAGGTGTGAAAATGAAGGACAAATGAACATTCAATTAGGAAATAAGGTTATAGTTACTGCCCTTGCAGTTTCCAGATTTTAACCGAACTGTGATTGTAACAACCTTGTACGAACTTTCTGGTTTTGATCAGAATTCAGCCGATCATAATTCACGAAAATTTGTGTATATTATTAAGTTAGGAATTCCTTTTAAGCTGTTAGAGTAGCTCGTTTCTCGCCAGTGGTAATAAAGTGAATGTACGAGTCAAATAAAATAATAAAAACTCAGTCGGCTATTTTGATTGATTCTAGTTCGTTAGCTAACCTGGTGACTGGGAAACTGTTTACAAAACACGATTAGTGGGACTTAAGGACGTTCGCGCGAAATTTTTTCAACATTGATTTTTTTCTGAAACTTTTACCACTGTAAGATGATGAGTTAGTTATGTCAGAAATGTAAAAAAAATGGGGGGTCACCGACTTCGTTTTGGATAGATCATGCCCGGAAAAACACCCAAAATGGGACAAAATCGGGCTTCGTTAGCGAATAAGGCCAGTGTCTGTAAACCCAAATATATTGCAATTAAATCTTTGAAGTGAAATCTTCTCTGCCGAATATTGTTTAAGTGGACTTACCAAGTGAATTTAGTCAACTGGTAAGGTTCTTTAAAGATCAAGTTCGCATTTAGCGACCACAGTTTCACGCGCCTTGCAGCCGCAAGATGGCAGGATTTGATGTCCCATGAGCAGAAATCTTGAAATTTTTTTAACTTCCCACATTGATTTTTTGTTCATTTTTGGACAACGTGGAGATAATTGTAAATAAAATCCGTTCCTGAAAAGAAAAATACGGGTCACCGAACGTCCAAGACCGTTAA
This sequence comes from Montipora capitata, assembly GCA_949126865.1. Lineage (NCBI taxonomy): Eukaryota > Metazoa > Cnidaria > Anthozoa > Scleractinia > Acroporidae > Montipora > Montipora capitata. Next base: position 35,812,577 of record OX421451.1, read on the forward strand.
ATCCAGGCAAAGCTATAGCAATGGCCTTTTGCTCTATCATCTCTCATTTTATTACTTAGCGCGCGCGCTCGTGTATGACGTGGCGTGTGAATTTGCGTGCGCAGTAAGGATGCGCAGAAACAATTGGCGCGAACGTCCTTAAATATGCGGGTTTGATATATTTTTAATATTTTTGTCTTCTAGTCGTCCAATAGTGTGATCATTGCTAATTGTGAATTCGAATTTCTTATGTTAATGGCTGCCAAGACTATTCATTGCAACTTTATGACCGCTGTTAATGAGTTGTCGGTTGGATTTTTCGGTGGTTGTTACGGTTTTTTTTTAATTATTCTTTTTTATGTAACATGGCACGAAAAAGCTGGATCAACTTGGTTGCCCATCAATTTGGTTGGGGTACAGTGGAGACTGTTTTCTACCCAAATGCTGTCAGAAGACAGCGGTTTTAAAAATTGTGTGGTTTCTGCCACGAGCAATAAATCAAGTTGGGGACGGAGACCAAATCACTTTCATTCTGCTCTTAGAAATGGAAACAGGAGAGTTCGGTAGTAGCCTTCCTGGGTGAGCAGCTGTCTGCTCACTCCATTTGAAAAGGTACCCCAAACGTAGCACCTGGCTGGAAACATTGATATTGCGGCGCTCGAAGAAACCTTGCCGCGCTGGGTCAGCTGAAGGAGGTAGGAACAGAACACACTTTCTTCTGGAAGGGAAAGGAGGAGAACCAACCAAGAACTCATAGCGTTTAATTTGCTATCAAAAATGAACTGCTCAGAAACCTTGCGGAGCTCTCTCTCTCTCTCTCAACGAGACCCTTAGACACCCTTAAATAAAAACAACAGGCCACAGTTATCTCAGCATATGCACCAACCCTGTTGGCTGAGCCTGAGAATAAAGAAACAGTCTACTCTACTCTTGCCTCTGTGTTATCACAGGTGCCA
>OX421451.1:35821011-35823511 GCA_949126865.1 Montipora capitata
TAGGATCAAAACTTACCCTTTCGAAAATTTCAGCCAGAAAAATGGGTCCCGAAAATTCTAGGTGACCTTTTTAGGACAAAAATCCGTTTAAAATGGGCAATTACACCATTTTTTTAGAAGTTCGAAAATCCTAGAACAGGCAGGCAGGCAAACAAGAAATTTTACAAAACAATTTTCCGAAAATTCTAGATCTCAAATCGTCTTCGAACCGCAGACATTTTTCCGAAAATTGACGTTGGATGCCCCTGTTAAAACAGCCGAATGAGATACCGGTAAAATTGACACACAGGTTTGGTTTTTGTGGAAAGGAAAATGGGAGCACCAAGAGAAAAACTTCTCAGAACAGAATAACGGACTCCTTGCTGCCGTCATTGTCTACATGTACGTTATGCTTCAATAACATACGGCATCGTGCTATTCACCACTTGACTTCAAGAGGTAAAAGAACTTGTTAAATCCTCACATTTAAGCATTTTTTAGCTTTGATAACAAGCCAGTTATTAGCCATCAAAAGCTGATAAATTCTTGAGAGCGTCTAATCCGCGTGGGTGGGTGGATCGTGGGTCATGGGTCGTGGGTCGTTGGTCGTTGGTCGTTGGTCGTGGGTCGTGGGTCCCTAACCCTAACCTAACCCTAACCCTTTTTTTTATCAACGACTGGAAATTCTCGAAACAGACAAGACCTAAGACCTAAGACAAATTTGGACCGAGCACTGAGGGAGCTAATATATATCTTTTTTTATCTTCAAACAAACACAACGCACCACCCACCCACCCATGCGATTTAGCCTCACTCTAAATTCTCGGGTAGCAAAAGCACTAAGGATCAAATACATTCTTTACAAAATTTCGAATTTTTAAAGCATCATTGCCCAGAGATTATCTGGACTTTTCAGAGATAGCTCATTAGGCAATGCACTTTCAATACTCAGTACTTTATTCTTGGCTGACTGATAAGAAAATGATAGCTAGCCTTGGCCCAATGAGGCAAAAAACGTAAACAAAGATTCCCCTGTAGAGAAAAACAGACTCAATTCCACATGACGTCACAATCAATATTACCTCACAACCTAATACAGAGACAAAGTACATTTTGAATGAAGAACGTCTACAATTCTACAAACTGAGCTAACCTATATTGATTAACACAGACAATGTCACTTCCTTTTCTTAGCAGTAGCCATACTCCCCAGGGATCCAGTCGACCAATCAAACAGTCTAAGGAGCCAGAGTTTTGTTCCACTGACCTACAAGAAATGAAAATAAACAACTGAGGGCACCTTGCTCTAAAAGTACCAACTATGCATACAGCAGGGTCCCAAAAAGACCACAGGCTCTAGCGTCACTTGTAAAGAGGGTACATTATGTATAGCAGCACCCTGTTTCATGGTCACCCCATGGTCACCCCCCATTATCATGGGCTTTGAAAATACAAATGTAGTCGTAACGTTTATTCTCAAAAATTAAGTGGTTCAGCTGACACCTGTTCAGGCCTGCTTGAAGATTGCATGGAAACACCAGGTATTACACTCACTTGAACAACAAATGTAATTACTGCTCACTCCCTTCGAAGCATCCCTGCTGTCAGGAGCACTTTTCTTCAATCATTACGGTTGTATTGTTCATACATACTTAATAACAGCCCCAGGTTTTCATTTAAATTGGGTTACTGTAGGTAAGTTCGGATTGTAAGCATTAAAGAATCACCAAGATGTGCAGTTAATAGCTTGCATATTTAATCACCAAAAACATGCCACACTGGTTTCATCACAGGCAGCCCAGACTCGTAGGGTAAAATTATAAGGATTTGAATGTACGAATGGAACCCGGGAAGCTGAGAAGTCCCTTAAAATTGCGTTCAATCACCCAAATAACTGCACAGAAAGCGAGAAAGTCATCAGTACAATCATGAAGTACAGCTTTTTTATCGAGAACTTTTGCATATAAATATCTTTTTGAGTTAGTTTCCTATCAGGTTTCCCATACAAATCCTTATAATTTTACCCTGGGAGTCTGGGCTGCCTGTGGTTTCACTCAATCCAATAAACAGGTGCTGTGCTTGATGTTACACTAGCAGCCTGTTAGCTGCTGATAGCAACAATAATTGTTTGTCAAGATTTTCCTTTCTTCAAAAAATAATTAACAATAATAATTATTATCGTAATTAACGAGTTCTCAACCAGATGTTTCTTGAAGTGCCATCTAATGGCTCAATGAAACAGCTTATTTTACTTGACAATGTACAGTATCATTTTACTAACAAATTATTTGACACGTTTATCTTAGAACTTTGTTTAAATTCTGTACCTCTTCTCTATCCTTCTCTTTTTTGCCAAATCCTTTAAAGAATTCAGACAAAAAGGAATCTCTGTCTTCTTGTAGAGCAGCTTTCTTTGCAATGGATTAGGTGACATGATTTTAGTTATCAGTGGTTGGTTTGTGATCTGCAAAAACAGACATTAATTTTGGTCAGAAAGAACAAGGTCTCTGTAAGGAAGCCT
>OX421451.1:35831011-35853511 GCA_949126865.1 Montipora capitata
AATATTAGCCAATGAGCGCACAAGAATTTAAATAGTTATTGTAAAAAAAATGATTTGCCTTACTGTACATCCTCAAGCATTTGAAAGCAGTTTGTACTGTCAATAGCCAGAATACAAATTTTCAGAGAAATATCACTTAATTAAGGTAAAGATTGTATGACCATTTAAACACTTGGCTTTTGGCCACCAGTGTAATTTTTCATCAATTATGCACCACAAACAGAGCTCAGATTCCTACTTTTACCATGGGTTAAATAAGCAAGAATAAAATAAAATGTGAAAGGGTGGAAATTTTCAGACTTTCATATTTTGAAGGAAGAATTTTAAAGCAGCTTGAAAACTTACAAAAATACAAGGATTTGTATGAAAATCATAATGAAGCATGACCAGGTGGCAAAGCGTCCTTTTCCCAAACAAATCCTTATAAATTTTTTCAACTGTAACAACACCAGTTTAAACGATATCCTTACGAAAATCAGCATGGTAGCATATTTTGAGGTGCTCTTTTTATTTCTGGAAAAAATTAATAATTTCATGAAACCAGCAGAATCATGAAAAAAAGGGCATGTGACAAATTGCTGCAAAAGGCCTAGTAGGTGGAAGGGGAACTTTTTAACAACATCTCAGTCTTTAAACCTTTTCCTCCTGAGTATGATACCTATCGATTTTACTCTGTCAATGAAGGCCACTGCAAAGTGAAACAAAATTATTAAAAAATAACAAATAGTTAATAAAAATATAATCAATGATGAAATGATATATGAAATGGATCATATATGAACTGCGGATATGAATATACAAATGTATGATCCATTTCATATAAATAATTATCATTTCATCGTTGATTCATTACTCATGGGAACATTGGAACCCACAAATGACCAGCTCCCAACGTCAGTGGCTTCATAGCTCAGTTGGTTAGAGCATCGCACCGGTATCGCGAGGTCACGGGTTCAAACCCCGTTGAAGTCCTGAATTTTTCAGGCTTCTTTATGCAAATGCAAACATTGCGTTCATATAACTGCGAGGATCGTAGCTTCACTTAATAAAAATATAGTTAATAAAAATATGATTACCTGATAAATAAATTTCAAGTCCACAGGTCTTCTATTGACAAACACGAAGCATCTGTCATTTACTGCACGCCCAGTGATTTCGAAATCAGACCCAGGCCTTGGCAGATAGCCAACCACATCAATACCACTATTATCTTCATCACGAGATTCTATTGCGCCCATTTGTGCCAACAATGCTGTTCCAAAAACAGACAATAAAGCTGTTCTGTGATTGGAAACTTTATTTTTTTGCCACACAACTACTTTATTATGACGCAATGAAATGCGTAAAGCAGGGTGTATCAAGCTGTAGGCCATCACCAAATCCTCTACTTTCTTTAACTCGTCTTTGCACTTTTTATTGTTGCTGGAAAACTGTTTTCTTACTGGAAGGTTTTTGAATAAGTTGGTTGCTATTACGGTTGTACCAGTGGTAGCTGGTTTTGGTTGAGAAGCCTCCAAATGCCCATGATGTCCAATTGTATATAACATACCAACTTGCTCAGACTCTGTCTTTGTTAAAACACAAAGATTGCTAAGTGAAGACAAAGAGCCGAGAGCTTCACCACGGAAGCCATATGTGTGGAGAACTTTCAGGTCAGTGTCGCTTGATATCTTTGAAGTGTAATGCGGTTGAGCAATAAAAGGAGCATCTTCAAGTTTGATGCCACATCCATTGTCACGAACCTCAATTCTTTCCAAGCCCCATCCATCCTAAAGATTACAATGTAATCAGCATACAGTACATATGAACTACCAAAACCAATAAACTGGAGCCAATAATAATAATAATAATAATAATAATAATAATAATAATAATAATAATAATAATAAACTTATTGTTTCAAAGCCAATCATTATAAATAAACCATTCAAGTAATAATGCTGCAAAGAAAGAAAGAACGCACTTTTTGTAACATGGGACATCTACATGTGAAGTGCATACATGTATTTCATTATTTTACATTAAGTCAACTATTTCATGTGGCACCAACAAGTGAAATACTGTAAGCCACATGGACATGCTTTTGGTGAAGGAGTAAAACTGAAGAACAAAGAGAATTAAACACCTAGAGCAGTGTTGATAACCAGTGAAGAATCCACTAACTTATCATTGGCAACAACCAGGCTAATTATCCTGTCTACATACATGTACTAGTTACATGGGAGGAGATTGCACCATGCCATTCCACTCCCCAAAACGTTTTTCCCAGTTGTTCACTAATGTGGATATTAACTTCCCTCAAAAGGACTCAACATAAATTTCAGAGTACAGTTGAGTCGTGGTTAGTTAAGTAGGAGAAATACACTGTACATTTCCCATTTTAAATACCTTATTACAGGAAACGAACGCTTGTTAATTCAGGTATTTCAAATTGACAGGACTTAAAATAATGTGCTTTAAAGGGAATTTTGCTTCCCAATAAAGGAAATTAACATGCATGAGGGGGCAAAATTTCAAAATGTGTGAAATTAACACGTCTGGTACACCCCTCCCAATAGAAGAATTTATTGAGAACAAAAAGAACGCAGTTGAAGGACAGTAAACAATTTTACTGATGTGAAAGACTGATGTGAAAACAAGTATGCGAATAAAAGTTATTGTTTGGCGAAGTGACAAGAATCTCTGCAGTTTGTCACAGATGTTGGGTTTAAATTAACGTGAATTTAACATGAATTTTTCAAATTCGCACTAATTTCATGAAGGGTTAGTTTCCTGTAATAGGGTAGCTTGATCTTGACACTAGGGATGACATCATTTTGAGCAACTTAAAAAAAAACACAACAACAACAATAATGATAATAATAATCAACAACAACAACAACAACAATAATAATAATAATAATAATAATAATAATAATAATAACAATAATAATAATAATAATAACAACAATAATAATAGTAGTAGTAGTACAATGTGGTAATAACTACAGTGTATACTGTACTTAAGAGGGGAGGCCCTTTTAAGCTACCAAAACCATTGCTTGGACCCCTTCAAATAGTCATTTCTCGAATTCCTTTAACTCTACAGTTATCCTTTTTTGCCAAGTGTGTTCTATTTAACATTTCTTTGTATGGTTCGACTCACAACCATAATTATTTAGTACATGTAAATCACATGACCAAAACAGAAAATGCCTAAAAACTCGGTGAGCTAACTATGTTTTTCACAAATGCAACAGTATGGAAACATTCTAACAAAAAATGTGTTGAATGGATTTTAAAAGAAATTATTTCTCAAAAAAAGTATGACATCATGAGACCCTGACTTGATACTCTTTTCAAAATATCAGTTCCATTTTTTGTCCAAATAGAAATTCCATGCTACAGTTTCTATCTGGTAAAAAAAAAGTCTCTTCCTCTTATTTCCTAGGAACTTTTACTTGTTTTTCTCTGAAACGCACGGCAGAGGACTAGGACTAGTTGCACATGCGCTTTCTGATTGAAGTTATGTCAGATGTCCACTGAAAAAGCTACTCCATAGAACCATTCATGGAATGTTTTTGGAAGCTTCCTTAGCAATCATCGTCTCTTGGTAGTTAACTGCTACCCCCCTTAATACTGTACAGAAATCAAATCAATTCATATTTAAATGGTAGGTTGGTTTTGAGGTAAGGGAAAACCAAAGCACCCTGAGAAAAAAACCCTCCAAGCAGAGTAAAAAACCCACATGCAATACCAAGGTCTGCGAATCAAACCCAGCCACATTGGTGGGAGGCAAGTGCTTTCACCATTTCACTGCCACCCCTGCTTCCTTGAAAAATGGAGGAGTTTTACCCTGGCTGTCGACAACATGGACACCTGCTTGCGAGGAGTATGGGACGGAACTCCAGGAGTTGTGGTCGACCTGGCTGGATTATCTTGAGCACATTTAAATGAGACCACAAAAACAAATACAGCCAGGAGTCAGGTTATTTGCGAGGTGCTGGATAAAAAGTGAAGTGTCATCATGATTAGACCGAATGCATAAATGGCGGCCAAAAACACACTCTTTTGTCTTTGTGCTGATTATAGACCAACCAGCCTCATTTAAAAGAAACATTTCTTTTGTTTTTTTATTCGAGCTAAAGAGGCTAGTGGGTCTAATTAGCACAAAGACAAAACAATATTCTTTTGGCCGCCATTAAGGCATTTGGACTATAAGAAGATACAGTTGTATTGCATAATGTCTTGACCTTAGGGTAAAGGCTAATGTTTGATGACATTTAAGATACATGTATCAGTAAAATTAATATTGATATACTACTGTATTATCAAAGTATTCCTCGAAATAAGTGTCACTTCTAAATATTTTTCATACACCTCTCCTATAAACAGGCCTTCTGATATTACACGATGGTGCGATTTCGCACAATCGACCTCAAATCCCATCCGATCGCACAATTCACGAAAAATCGTACAATTCACAAAAGGACGCACAAAATTCATAAAATGAAACATAAATCAACACGTTTCTTAGAAATTCCTGCATAAATACGCCATTTTTAAGATGATTTATCTTGCCACCTTCGATTTCGTAAACATTCGAAATTCAAGGCTTTATTTTGCATGTCGGGGACCTGGTACGAGTCTCCTTCTATTGGTGCAACACAAACACGCACTTATATACACACCACTGAAATGACACAGTTGCCTTCTCTTAGAGAAGAGATTTGTGAATAATAAGCGAAGTTGTAAGTTTTTCAGCAAAATGTAGTTGCTTTCGTTGAAAACTGATAAAAACTTACTCATGGATAAGTTTGTTGTGAAAACGCCCACTTTTTCTTCGACGAAGAAGGAAGTTCCCACCTTCCACCCAATCTGACAGCTCACGATCGAGCAAGAAAGTACCACACAGGTACGGTCACATGGACGATAGACTGATGTTTTTCTCGTCGTGCAATATTAGGGCCGTTTATACGAGAGAAAATATTAAGCCGCGGCTTACTCTGGCCACGGTGTACAAAGTACGCAAAAGGAACTATTTATACGAATATATATTCCCAGGTCAATATAAGCCGCGGCTCGAGAAAGATTTGTACCATTTATACGGGGTGAATATTCGAGTCTTATGTAAGCCGCGGCCAGAGAAAGCCGCGGCTTATTTTCTCTCGTATAAATAGGGGTATGGCCCTATTGTGATTGACCATCTTCGGAAGTTCGTGGTTGACAAGCACCTTGATCATTCATTTGGCATGTTAGCTGTGTTCTTTCAACTTTTGACGTGGTGCACCGGTAGTCCAGAAGACCTCATTTTTTTTATTTATTCCAACTAATGTCGATCAAGATACATAATTACTGTTCCTTTGTGTTCAAAATGTCTTTAGGGCAGCAAAAAAGTGTTTTTCTTAACCTAAAACCTTATAAAACAAGCTTAAAATTGCTGAGAAAAAAATCACATAATTTACATTATTTATCGCATAATTAACCTTTCTAATCGCACAATCTGCCCTGAAAAAATCGTATAATTTGCATTTTTTAATCGCACCCTATCAGAAGGCCTGTATAAAGCATGTAGCGGCAGCTTCCCCCTGGGTGCAACCCCCAGGGAACCCATGGGAACTAAGGGTATTTGTTGAGATTGTGAGGCATTTATCACCTGAAGGGGTGGGGGATTTATACACGTTTTGCACACTTTGGGATACCCCATGGGGGTTATCCCGGGGATTTTGTTGGTCAGTGGTATTTCGTCATACAATCAAGTTTCCCGCGGTTCAAAGTGGAGAAGGCGTGTATTCAAGCCCATTTTTCAACAAAATGGCTGAAAGAAAGGAGAGTGTCTGCATTATTGGTCTCCTTTAACTCAAAGTTTCACAATTTTTCTCATATTCATTTATCATTTTGCACTCTCTTTTATCCTAATATTGCTCTTGCCGGTTTTGATTGTACTTTGGTTGCACTGTAGCTAAAACCACTCATTTCCTCAAAGTTTTGATTTGATCCCCAGGGGTTGGAAAATTGTCAGTCTTTTCCGGCCCTACACCCAGGGGGATTTACAGGTAGCAACATTTGTTTTAGTGTTTTGACTAAAATTAATCTCCCTGGGTCTCCGGGGTCGCACCCAGGGAGAAGCCGCTGATACATGCATAAGACGACAGAAACCCCAAGTCCCCTGTTTTTTCCCCCCATTTGAAAAATCAAATCAAAGGGTTGACATTTTTGGGAAACTATGAAAAAATTGTCAGCGGGGCTGAACTTTTGTTGCCTCCGTTGCAAAACAGAAGAAAACAGCACTGCACTTTGAATAACTTTCTAAAGAATGTTCGTGGCGGAGTTGATAATGCACGCAGGAATGTTAATTTTTCTCCAAAAGGGTTTCTGTACATGTAAAATAATAATCAATTTTGTCTCACGCGTGTTGTGGAATAGCATTTAGTATGAATGTCTAAGACTACTGTAGGGGTGACAAATGGTAAAATCCAAGACTTGCCGAGGCACCGAGACCGAGCAATTTTTCCAAAAATCCAAACCCGAGATCCTGTTCCGAAAAAAATCAAGCCCAAGACTTGATAATCATTGAAGTGCTGCTGCCAACAACAGTCACCTGGTCACAAGTTTTGTTATGAATTAAATTTGGCCTTTTTTACAACCAATCACGACCTGAGATTTTTAGAGGTCCCATGCTCTCTGATTTCAACTTCTGGCCAAAGGGTTTGAATTGATGCTGATGGGGACTAGGCCAATTTGGGTAAATCTTACTCTTGGGTACGTAATGGACTCTTGATCAGTCTTATGTTATACCAAGTTATTCTAACTTGTAACATAGCCATACATAATTTATGAAATTGTCTCAGGCTAAATTTGTCTTCCAGTAAACTTGTAACACTCGACTGTGTGTTTCTTGAGGGATAATCTGGAAGGCAATTTTAGGTAGCCTAAGCAACGACGATGGCCCCGGTAACGAGAACGTCATCTCAAAATACAAATTCAGGTTATTGTAATCACTTTGTGATTATCTCAACCTTTTTAATGTGACAAGGGTGTGGTAGTTCCTCAAAAATCACACTGCTCAGATAGGCGCTTAATTTAGGGGTGAAAATGAAAATTTATCCTCAAGTGCTGATGTTCTTCATAAAACGCCAAATTTGGCTATTTCAAAGAAATGGACAAAAATTTAAAAAATCTATGTGCAGAGCGTAATAAATATGCAAGTTTATGAAGTTCTTGTTGCCTTTGCTGTTGTCGTTGCTAAAGCTCCCTAGTATTGGGCTTTGCCACAAGATCTCGCCATAGAAAAAAACCCTTGGTATCCATGGTAACATCATCGTTAACATTGACTTAGACTACAGTCAGACTCAGACTAGCTTCTTAAAGTGTTCTCCTGTGGCGAAATCAAAGCACGACCCAAGGTTTGGACGTAAAGTATTAAGCTACTACAAAATCTAAGGGAACAAACATTGGATTAGAAAGCAACCGGCAAGAAATCGAATCAATCTAAGCATTTTGTCAATGTGTGAAGCCATATTTACATTTGCAGTTATTCCTTACTCTTAGTAAAGTTATGCTTAAATTATTACCTAAGATTACTGTAAGGTACTATTGACGTCACGAAAAATATTCCGTTCGTGTTGTGACACTCTTTTTGGTTCATTTTCTCTGTATATCGGCTTCTACATTGTAATATTTTTTTCAAATGACAACAATCATATCGGGGGCTGCAGAGAGGGAGGGGCTAAGGGTGCTAGCCCCCCTCCCACGTTTTTTTTCCTACGGTGTTGTTTTCTCCTAAGCCTCTCCTCCCTTCCCTCACACCTTCATGATCTATACCAAAACCTACCCCCTCACTTTCAAACGTACTCCGCGGCCCCTGCGTATGTCACCATGTCGAACATTAAACCTGGAATATTAAAATTAGTGGAATGCATGAAATCGATATGAGATACTGTAATCCTTGTCAACGGAAATTTGCAGATAAGAAATTAGTATTAAGACTAAGCTACCTTTTGACTGAGACTTCGAGACCTTGGGGAAAAAATGCGAGATTTCGCGACTGAAATAAATGCACTATAAACGAGATTTCGCGACTCTTCGCAAACGCTGTGGAGGTTTCGAGATCGGATGAAAAGTTTGCGAGACCCAAGATTTTGGAGGTACCATTCGCCACCCCTAAGACTGGGATCCAAAAAAATAAAAAATATTGGAAGAAACGAAAAATGTAGGCTCTCACTCAAGCCAAGAAATAAATGCACTTACTAGTTTAACTTCAATACTGGATGCTCCGGCATCAAGCGAATTTTCGATGAGTTCCTTAGCCACTGAACTGACTGAAGTAATCACTTGCGAGCTGGCGATTAGCTTCACCGTGGAAGGAGGTAAAAGATTCATGACACTAGGTATTTGAAGTTAAGTAATTCGCCCTTATAAATTGAATTAGTCAAAATGGAACGAACTAAGGCTTCTAAATGGCAATCGACGGCCATGTTTTTTTAGCGGGAAATTAAGATGAACCACGAAGATGACAGCACAAAAAACGATCACTGCCGGACGATCAACGAGTGCTTCCGAGAGAAACCCGACAATGCGAGGATAATGTAAATATTATTTTTCATTGTCATTTATCAGGTTCGATAACCGTCAACATAGCCAATCAACTCCGCCCATTTTGGCATACAATACCCAAGGGACAACGCACTTATGTATTCCGATTACACAATACTATGCTGTTGTCAATAGCGATAACAAGTCACAACACTTCTATTCCTCTCGTGTGGACCATCGTTACTCTCGAATTGACCAAATTTCTTTCAGCAGTTTCGATGAGGGTATTCTTCTAGCATTCTAGGTGAGCTGCACTATTAATTAATGTAAGTTTGAATTCTAATTTGGACGTCTTCGAGGACAATCGCATGCGTTAGAAGTCACTAATTTTGCGGGAAGTGGATAACAAACTTAACGACATATGGGGCAGCGAGCATATCCGCCTCGAAGAAAATGTTTACGGTCTACTTTTCAGGTTTAAAAAGCAGAGAAATAAGAAATGGCGTTATCAAGGCAGTATACAGCGGAAACAGAGAATCTTTTAAAGGAGAAAGGACTCCAGTGTGTCTGTGAACTGTGCGATTGTGGGTGAGTTGACACATTGTTGCTTCATATCTCTGTTCGGAAGTTCAATACCTGTCGTGCAGATGTTTCTTTTGTGTGATTACAGAAGGCCACTGTGAAATGCATTAGGAAGCAAAAAGCATACGGAGTTAAATTGTGCGGGGAAAAGATCCTCGTTTCATCGAAATATCGCATGCTGTTTGCGACAGATTGTAAATAAGCCAACTATGAGGTTGAATCAGTTAAGCGCTCTATGCGTAAAGGTTATGTCAACAGAGGGACATAACCTTCCCTTTGAGTGATTTTATATCAGAATTTGTTACAGACTGGTGATCATAACCAGACGACACGGGCTTTTGTTCTTTTCATGTCCATATGTGTTTTCAGATAAAAATGCTGAACGTTTAGTTTCGTTAAAATTCCCAATCTGATCTTGCAAGGCCCCATTGTCTTGGGACAGGGGTGCAGTGGTCTCCCAGTAGTCTCTTGGTGGTACCTAGGGGCTATTTTGATCATTGAAAAGAAGCGGATCAACTTAATTCGCGACCTGTATTTTCTGTATTGGGAAGACTAAGAAACATGGCATTACCGGGGTATGCGTTCCAATGCTTGCTCACTTCTGAACTTATTAGTGCATTGCTTATAATCCGTGCGAACCAAACGAACCTACAGTCGAATGCGTCTCGTCAAGCATGAGGTCTGGAGCGAGGGTAAAAACGAAGAGTGAGACTGGGGAGAGACTTAAAACCACACGCCCAAAGCAGGCGTGACAATAAAAACCGACTGTTTTGCAGTCTAGTGAACTTCACTGAGGAAACCCTTGGATGTACAAAATCGGAGCTACCTTTGTTTCTCAGGGAGACCCTGGTTCTCTCTGCCTTCTTAGATTTTGATGTGTTCTACTACATCCAACGTAGCTTTAAGTTCTTAATGCTGTTTATATGTATGTCTTTAGTGGATACCACCGTCACGAAGGCTGTACAAAACCTTCACACAAAATCAAAGGAGTGTTTAAGCGGCGGGGAATGTCCGGCATCAAGTCGGATTATCAACACACCTACACACTCCACGGGAGCAACATACCACGCAATGCTAGGAAACCATTGCCGCGCTTAAGAAACCCCAATCCACCTCCCATGGACTTCAGGACAGTGCAAAGAATGGATTTCATTGAGCGAAAACCTGAACCACTGGAATTTTTTAAGGTATGGACATAAAGACCAACAAGGGTTCCCGTGTGAGGGGTGGCTGTGTTCAAGCCCCGTCGGGACCAACCCTCATAACAACTAATGCGTTTTCAAAATTCGCCGTTTTCTTGTCCCCGCAAAAAGTTATCGCCACTCACGTTTTCTGATAGTTCTCACCCCCACACACTAAAACCTTCAAAACGAGCTCGAGAAAAACAAAACATGACAAATTTTCCCACCTTTCTTATAGTTAGTGTTACGTCATTCCTTTCAAAGGTGTTGGTTTCTCCTGTTCAAACTAGCACGTTTTCCAAAGTTATTTAAGCTCTGTGGTCGTTGCTGCCCAATGCTTAAGTTTTGGCTGTCCACGCTAAAACACGAGCGTTTACAAAAGGGTACTTTTTCAAAAAAAAATCGATTTTGTCGGCGTTTTTGGGCGTTGCGGTGTGGATGATGAGCAAAAACACATAAAAGAGGGACCGCGGAGATCATTTTAAAGTGTTAGGGCTAAAATCTTCGTGAGCGCAAATGTAAAGGAAGGCGCGTTTTGTTACTTTCAAGAGGTAAAATTCAAACAATACTCATGTCATCTCGAGCGCTGAAAAATCAACCCAAGCAAAAATGTGGTAGGGCTATAGCCCCACCAGCCCCTCCCCCTCTGATTAATTAATGTAGATGGAGCTTCTTCAGAATCTTCAAGTGACTGAGTTGAAAGTTCTGCCTTTGGTTGGCCTCTTTGAATGGCTTAATTCTCCAGTCTTTTCGGCATGTGCAGTCGATGAAGCGTAGGTCCTGTGTGCATTAAAATTCGTGGCACATGCGTTGCCTGCAAAGAATAGAGGACCAAGTTCCTGGTGTGCTCATCCACTTTGTCCGCTTTCTCGGCAAATTTGCAACTGTTTAAATCGAACTTGAACTTTACAGGGAAGAGCCGGACACACTGTATCCTATCGTTGAGATTCTGTGGGAGCGATTTCCGGTTGCGCAAATCAAATAAAGAGTTTTGATATATTTAGAAATTAATTATTTGTGGATGCCACTGGCAACAATAGTTTAATATGCATTTCTTAAGATTATTACCGATTTAGTTGGGAGGTGCCTTGCATGGGACTCTCGTTTGCACCTTACCTTTTGGTCTTTTTTTTTTCCTTCGGACCTGTATTTAACTATTTATTTAGATGAGAGACTTAGACCGATAAAGTTGAAAAAACAAAACAAAACAAGCATTCTTAGCCACATGTTCTCCGGATGTTGAAAACTCACGAAATATATGAACATTTTTTCGTAAAAATAAAGTGATAGCCCGGCGGGCTTAACGTCACATGAAACGCAATGCCTTTGATAGTAAAGCCATATCTAACAGTTGGTTATATTTCTTTTCATCCTCAGACCGTTGAAGAATACAAAATACCTGAAGAAAAGATCGACGGGAAGACAGTCTATGCTCAAGACTTTGTTGACCGAGGCCCCACCAAGGTGGTTAAAATTACCCAGCCTAAACCGATTATCGAAAGCGGGAAACTGAAATTTCAGTCGGCAACCACCCATAACCAAACGTTTACCCCGAAAGTTCCCAGTCCACAGGCACCATTTTCTGAGCATCCCTGCTACACAGGCTCAATACTTTACCCCGAGAAAAACAGCAAATACAAGGTTAAAACGTGGAATCAAGATGTTTACCGTGGTAAATTTGCAGTGCGCCCTGAAGCTTTCAAACCGAAAGAAGATCAAGTCACTATAGGTATAGAGGGAGATCACTTTTTAAGGACAGTTCATAAAGATGAATTTAAAACACCAGAACACGAAACGAGGCGTGAAGTGAAGATTCAAAAACCAACGCTAAAGACTGAAAAACGCGCGAAATTTCGGGACGATACCCAAGCCAAAAGCGACTTTCCAGGTTTTGGCGCGAAAATGCCATTGCCACCAAAACCTTGTTCACCACCTCCAGCCACGCTTCGATTGGCTATGAACAATGCTCAGGAATTCGAGACAACCAATAAGCAGTTTTATAAAATTTCGTGGGATCCGAGCAAGATCGAACGCACGAAAACTTTAAAACCAGACGATGACGAATATGTGGCACCAGAAGTCAAATTCGCAACTACTACGATCACAAAAGACGATTTCAAGCAGAGGGAAGCTGTAAAGATGCCGAAGATAAGACCTCCATCACGAATTGAACCAAGCAAAGCGAAGTTCTTCAGCGAAACAGCTTACAGCGCGCAATTCAAGCCTTACGAGAAAGTTCCTTTCATTCGCTATGGAGATTTCCATGAGACGAATTTTTATCAGAAACCAGCTGTGAAATTTTATCAAGACGGATCTGTAACGGCACAGGACTTCAAAGGGGCCGAAGTTGGACGACCTCGCACGACTATGAAACCGGAAGAGAAACTGGAAAAAGTCAACGAGAAGATGGCAGGCAGCACTTCATACAGCGAGGCCTACAGCCGAAAGAACCTTCCGGATTGCTCTTATCTTAGGTGGAGGTCAAAGCACTTAGCCAAGAAGGCCTTAGCTACTGTTTGACGGAAAAAATGTTGTTTAAGAAAGGAAGAAAGAAAAGGGGAAAGGGCACAAAAACTGCAAAAAGAACGATTTTCTCGCTCATGTGAATCTCTCATTCAGTGTAGCGTGCAGGATAAGCTATTCAAAAATTGACGCTACACAAGCCTCTCAAATTATGCACTACGCCCTTCTCGGATGCCACGCTTCTTTTCGTAAACGCCGAGAATAGTCGTTATACTCGGTGCTGACCGAAAGAACTGTACGCTCAGGAGTCGACAATCGCTACATGTAAAACCATGAAATCGCTTTTGTTGGACACAAGTGCACAACGTTGAAAATAAAATTCAAGCTATACAAAAAAGTATAACTAATAGGCCATTTCCGAGTTGCTGTTTGTCGCGGTTTCGAAGTGAGTCTTGGTGCTCAACTATTGAAATGGAAATGAGTTTGACTTGCGTGAGAATAAGCAACTCATCTCCATTTGAATGCATGGTTGAGCACCAGGACTCGCTTTGAAACTGAGGCATGCAGCAACTCGGAAATGGGCTATTACTAGCACAAAAACTTTGCACTTAGACTCGCTTTGAATAGGAGGCAGACATGAATTCGGAAATGGTCTATTGGATCGGCTGTATTCATGGCACAGGTCAATATTCAAATGATGCACATTGCTATTATAGCAATGCGCAATGATAAAGAAGATCTGAAGTTCCATACGAATGAAGAATTTTATTTTTGATAAGTTAGTGAAATTTTAATTTCTTTTTTAGTGGTCACTTTATCTCCAGTTAACTGTTGCGATGTATGTTTCCAATTTCACCTCGTCAATTTTTTTTCAGTCTCATTTGCTGTTAGACAGCCATATTTCGAAAATTTGAGAAAACAAGTCCTACGAACGATTTTTGTTGTTTCGTTTAAGAATTAAAGATAGTGTGTTCTCGGAAACTGGTATCTTTCTACGTACCGAGTTAAATAAAACTATAAAGAAAGTATAGGGGAATCTTTGCTAAAGTTTTGTGATTAGTATATTTGGTTTCATTAACAAACGATGCTATTCCTAGGAAATGTCTTACGGTACACAAATGCACTTCAAAACAAGTGTTTACTCTTCAATTTTCAAATTGAAGGTGTTAAAAGATCTTCCATTTTGATCATCAGCAAAATGTTTAAGATCAAAAACTGAAAAATCATTTTGTGGCAAAGGGCTATTGAGTCCGTACATTCCTTGTATAATATCAATTTTTTAAAGCTAAATTGCACAAAGATCATCTGGTATATTGTGCTTATAAATTTTCATAGATGGCTGATTGTGTAAGGCACTTTCAATAGTTCGTGCTTATTTCTTGAAGAAATGAGAAAGCTTGATGAGAAACGATGAGCTTGATGTGCTACTGAAAAAAAAAAGGTTAAGAAAATTTCCAATCATAAAAGACATCTTGGGTACCCCATATAACCATCCCTGCAATCAAAACCGTAAAGGAAAGGTAATAAACAGTAACTTGACATAAAGCGTTGACAGCAGGCGTCGTGTTGGAAACATGCCTTATGCAAACAACAATCTTCACAAACCCAGTGCCAACACCAGCATTTCGGACCACACATTCCAAAACACAGTGGAATGAAGCCATTGCGCATGTCCTCACAGAAGAATCCATTCGGCTGGTTATACGATCGGTTGTCGTGGTTACCGTGCTCACAGTGTTGGCCTTTGGGTGGAGTATTGTTCGTAGCTTGCGGAGGTAGAATATAATTTGATGAGTTATTTTTTTGACGATGAAAAGACGTAAAACCTTGAGAGTCTTTTTCCTTTCTTGTTCCAATTGAGGGACCATAAGTTGGAATTGAGGTTGACCAGGAGTGTCTTCTGTAAGGACTGGATACACCCACAGATTGGATAATCCCAAGACACAAAAGATGAAAACGTTTCATAGCTTTTGGAAAGCGAGAGTTTATCGGGTGCTTCCCTAACGATGACGAGATTTTACCCAAAACAAGTGCTTCATTTTCTGTTATAGTTCGTTTTCCTGCATACTCTGTGAGACTGAAAACCCAGCGGTTGCGTGATTGGGGAATTCTTTTAAGAAAAAAGTAAAGATCAGATAGGGACTTCGCGGACAGTTTCTTGAATTCGCGTTTAATGGCTTTGAAAACAAGGGATTGTGAAACCAAATTTGGCATTTGTATGTCAAGTGACTTGAATCTGAAAAACAAAAAGAGAATTCAAAGTTGGCTACACATGAATCCTGTGAGACACTAGCCTGCCTAGCTGGCGGTAAAGAAACGGCGACGACTACCACTACGACATCGCCACAAAACAGTAATATCATTGGTTAGAAGAGCATAAATAATCGTGCTGCACGTGCAGCACGGATTCTAGCAAGTATGTTTGCGGTCCTCTCCTTAACGGCGACGTGAAATCACCAAATTTGGGGTTTTCACGACAACGTAAGAATGCAACAGAGAATCCTTAGTTTATTCTCTATTTTAACTTTGAAACCGCTCGTATCAATTTATTTTTAGGATACTTCGCCAACATTGTAGGACGTGAACAAGACTGAATAATCGCGACAGACGTATGATACAGCCAAGTTATACTTTGAAGTGACGTTTTCGTCGACCGTCGCTGTCGTAGATCTTAAATTCCCTGTTAATATTCTAGACGCGCGGAATAAAGTTTTGGCGGCTTCGCCACTCGCTTTAATTAAGGGGCATCGCCCACAATACCGCCACAAAACTTTATCCCGCGCGCCTACAAGACCGCCAGCTTCGCAGGCTAGTGAGACACCTTTAACTTCCTTCTCCGCATCTATACAATTTATTTCCATCACGTAAATCTTGTGTTGCAGATCCCCTTCACGGGCTCCTGTCTAAAAAAAATTCTAACGGTTTTAATTACTTTTGACAATGAATGTTTTTCTAACATATAGAACCTCAAGCCTTTATGACAAAAAACAAGAATTAATTTACACAGTTGGTTTAACAGAACACTTTTCTTTAAATAGATGCCGCAGTTTACGCAATCACCATCGTTTCCAGACAAACAATGCGTTAAGTGACTATTATTGAGTGATCCACTCGGTGCTAACTAACCCAAGCTCGGTCGCTATATTTAGCATTTTCCCCTGATTTGAATTTATTTTTTTAGGTAAGATTACACTGTAACATCAATTGCAGTGACTAACACGTCAGAAGAGACATCCTGTTGCTTTAATTTTACGGATTTCAAAATCTTGATCTTCTTCGCCGGGAAAACTGTAGTAAGCCACCTTAAATATGCAACTTTCACCATAGCGTCATTTGACTGCAACTACCAGAAATCAGTTTGTTTTTCGTTTCTTATTTAAATTTCGTATTCCCAGCGGGGTTGAAATGACAATAGTACTAATTAACATGAGACAAGCAATACCTGTAGGATTCTGATACTTGTAGTCAAATGGCCGGGTCATCATGCAAATGTCCTATAGACCTTATTCCAAAATGGCCGTCATTAAATATTCTTTTGTTTTTATTCAAATTAGCCCTTGATGCCTCGTTCTTGAGCTGAAAATTCAAAAGAATATTTTGCCTTGAACGAGGCAATGAAAACAAAAGAATATCTAAATGGCGGCCATTTTGGAATAAGGTACATTGGGGGAGAAGAGGAAGGGGACACTTCGTGACGGTTATTGAAATTAAGATGCATCGTATTACTAATCGGGGATACCGCTGTACAGAAATCAACTCATATCAAATCGCAGGTTGGTTTTTGAGGAGAGGAAAAAACCGGAAGACCTGGGCCCGGTTGTTCGAAAGCGGGTCAACTTAATCCAGGATTAGCGTTAACTTTTGTTTCATGTTTTCAACTTTTTGGTGAAAGATTCTTTTGCTTATTTTTGTTGTTCAGGATTGACATCTTCTAATGTAAAGTTTTGCCGAATATCAGCGTTGAACAGCATTTGGGAATGGAGAAATAAACTCCTTGGTTAATTTTTAATCTGGGATTAGCGTTAATCGGCTTTTGAACAACCGGGCCCAGAAGAATAAACCTGCCGGAGAAGAGTAGAGAGCCAACAGACTCAACCGACACATGACGCCGAGTCTAGGAATGGAACCGGGACACATCACGTGGGAGGCGAGTGCTGTCACCACTTCGCCAGCCTTGCATACAATTTGAAGAATTCGATTAATAAGAAATTACCTCACAATTGTAGTTCCCAGGACCTGTATATAATGCTTATCCCGGATTCTGTTTGTGCGATACAATGCCAATGGTTTGTCTCGGTATAAATTGCTCGTTATGCGCATGAGATTGCTTGAAATGTGAAAACACATGGATGGGTGGCCGTGGGCGATGTCTTTCCAACAGCCTTTGACTTCATCTTGGGTAACCTTACGCAGTATCAATCCAGACGTCGAATGTGAATGTGGTGCTATTTTAGCGTCAATGGACGAGGTCAACAGTTGAAGGGAAAGACCAAAAACCACCAGAGATTTTGCAACCATTTTTTGTCGGCGTGCCGGTGGAACTTTGGACCTTTCTAGTGAGCTAATTTCAAGAATCAGGAGATCAGTCAAGATATCAGCTGAACAAGTGGCCTTTGGACTGTTATCGTGAAATTAAATATTTTTCCGAATTAAAGACAAAACAGTTATAAGATTTGTTTTATTTTGTTCAAGCGGGATATTTATATCCCATGCTCATATGTACTGCGGATGTAAACGTTTTTAATTTAAGGATCATTGAATTAAGTGCTTGTTATACTATCAACTGCCCCTGTGATACAAAAAAAAAATCCCTTCCTTTTTTTATTCAGATTTTGAAAGTGTGTTTGCTTAACACCCGGCTGGCAAAAGTTTGAGATTTGATTTTTATCCAAAGGCCCTTTACTTTGAGTGCAAGTTTTGGATTTCACGGTCCGCCATTACTCACATTCGTAACTGACCGATTAGACCCCAGAGGGTTGGATCCAGGGAAAAGTGACGTCAAAGACTCACTATCTTAAAATGCGGATTGTTATATATGCAAAACGCGAGTTTAAGAGTCTGAAAGCCCAAAACTCCCGTGCTGCTGCATATTAATTCTGCGGCGTACACACGCATTGCATTCTTAAAGACTTGGACTTAGTGCCCTTAGACTTGCCTTTGCCGCGTCCGCACATGTTGAAGAACTTAAAGTTAGTGATGACAGACCATTAAATAGGAAAATTCCAGTTAAAATAAACAGGTGTCTTTTTTGAAATCAAGACTTAAAACTTTGGTCGCTTAGTGTTTAGTTAACATAGTTTTGAAATACAAAGAAAAATGGGATTGATGTTTGGGTCACAAGGGCACTTTAATTTATTTCTATAGAGGAAATGAGCACTTAGGAACTACAATTCTATCTATACAACTTCTCGAACAGCCTCGAACTCACAATTTGCCAGACCCTATGCACCATTAGTATGTCATCGAACCCAAACTAAGACAGACTTCGCTTAAATAAACTTGCAATCACGGTGTTTTAAAAATCTAGTATTCTAACATTTGGTTCAAGTCCTTTACGTACTTATTATTCTTGACAAGGATAGTTGTTGTTCTTGAAGTTGTTGATAGCACGTGAAGGCTCTACACGAAGAAAATGCGGGAGGGACTGAATTTTAATCCTCCTCGAATCTTCCAGAGGAAGTTTCCGTTAAGAGATCTCAAGTTCATTTTACTAAGCACAAGCAGTGCCTCCATTCAGCCGTCGACAGACTATTTTTGTCTCTGAGACGAATGAACTGATCCTTAATAACAAAAGGGTTTTGACAGTTGTGTTTCGCTAAGCTAGCTATTGTCTACTAGCTGGCCGTACAAAAGAGCTCCATAACTGTAAAGTGAATCTGACAGGTTAGGTTGCAACTGCAAAACGCATACAGGAAAGAAAAGGCTTTGCCAGCCAACCTATCATCGTCATCATTTCCTGGGACTTACTTTCTAGCTAGCATGCCAGCGAAAAATCTCTTTTCTGAGATCTTTTTTCAGTCGTACTTATCCATTAAAGAGAGTCGGACACTACACTGGTAATGGTAAAGATAGGGACACTTGGCTGATTTTAGGCTGATAGTGTTTTGGATATGAAAGTAACCTTCCAAATTTTAAATCAGTTTTTATTACTTAAGATTTGTAGTTAAAGTTCCTCGGAGGCTTTTCATTGAGGAAAATAAGTTTGGCAATAGATCAGGGCTTTGAAAGGCAATCAGGGTAGCCCCCGAAACCTTTGCATTTAAACTGATGAAAAAATGGTAGCAAGCAATACCCCGAAAACTTGTTACGACCACAGCACAGATCGTGTTGAGGATTCCATGATTGCAGCGTCTTTTGCTATGTCATGCAACTGCTGCAAAAGGCGAGGCAAAACTCGTACTTGTTGTAACCCTCTTAGTTTTTCTATGTCGCTTTGATAGCGCTGGGTGGATTCTTTTATTTCCTGGGAAGATGATGTATAAGGAAGGTGAGAATCTGTGTCGGACGAAGCACTCGCCATGTTAGGTGACTTAATAACTAGAGGCTGGGCTCCTGAGCGGTGCCTGTCAATTCAAATGAAATATACAATTACTACTACTACTACTACTACTACTACTACTACTACTACTACTACTACTACTACTACTACTACTACTACTACTACTACTACTGATGATGATAATGGTAAATTTTGTTACAGAAAAGACGGTATTCTTGTGTCACCAAGTATTTATTTCTACTCGAGAATTCCATGAACCAATTTTTATTTCCACCTGTAAAACCTGGTTTTACCTCCTCCATAGGCTTGTACCTGTTTGTAATGTTTATTAAAATCATAACAAAATGACTATCAACATCAGGTTTCAAATATCAACATATCGTTAGTTGTGGGATAGAAAATGTGATTGAATCAAGATAGCTACAAAGAACGATAAGGCATAGAAAGCTCGCTACATACCATACGTAGTTTTCATCCATAACCTGGGCCTGAAACCGTTTATTTGGTAGCTTTTGATATCTCACCAGTGGTTGGTTTTTAACTCCTGTCAGTGCGAGAAAAGCTGGTTGAATATCAAAGCACAATGCAAGACTGTTGTTTTTAAAGTAACAACCCTTTAACTGTGATTCTGGTCGATTCTCAAGCTTCAGAAATTCCTTAGAATTTTTCGTAATGGCCAAGCAAAGACTTGGTACAAGCAAGACGCCGTAACACACGGAAAACATGGATTACAAACTTGTCTTTGACATACATGCGTTGTGTCCTGTCAAAACTATTTAAGTCATCTTCAGAGTAAAAAAGGACCGTTCCCTACCGCTCACACTGTTATATTCAAACATTAAGGGGGTGGCACTTAACTATAGAAAGACAATGGTTGCTAAGAATGCTTTTTAGTCAAAGAACCCTGCAAGAAGGTTGCATGGATGGTTCTATGAAGTAACCTTTTCAATGGAATTCTGACATCACTTCAATCAGAAGGCGCATGAGCAACTAGTTCCAGTCCTGTGCCTTGCGTTTCAGTGAAAAACAGGAAAATGCTCTCAGAAAACTAAGGGAAAAGACGGTGTTTTTTTCACCTGACGGGAACCGTCTCATCATTTTTCGTAAACTGTAGCATGGAATTTCTATTTGGACAAAAAATGGAACTATTAGTTTGAAAAGTGGATCAAAGGAGGGCCTTATGACGTCATACTTTTTTTGAGAATTAAAATCCATGCTACAGATTTTGCATTCTGGTAGAATGTCGTCATACTGTTGCGTTAAAAATGCCTGAAAAACATAGCTAACTCGCTGAGTTTTTTAGGCATTTTCTGTTTTGGTCGCGTGATTTACCAAATATGATTGTGAGTCGAACCAGACAAAGAAATAGAACACACTCGGCAAAAAAAGGATAACTGCAGAATTAAAGGAACTCGAGAAATGACTACTAGAAGTGGTCAATAGCAACGGTTTGGTAGCCACCCCCTAAAAAAAATTTCCAAATTTCGAAACTACGAAAGAATTTGGGTCTACCATGGAATCTTTACTCCATGATCTATAGGCGGGACCCAACTTGGTCACAAGGTCCCGTTCGCCGTGGGGAGTTCGCAGCATTACAGTAAAGCTCAATGTCGGGGCAAGATCAAATATTTAGTAGCCTCTCTGCTTTTTCTTTTAAATGTGTTGGTCCCGCTTGCAAGCAACCGAGGAGAATAAAACATCAGGGTATGACCAAGAAGCCTGAGATGTCCCGCTGCTGTTGTTGTTGTAAAGATTCCCTGGTGGAAGCGAACGGTTTGTGGGGCTTAGGTCTCAATCCTGAACTTTGAAACTTGTTATTGTTTAAGTTTTTTACGTCACAGGATAAAGCAATAGGCCATTTCCGAGTTCATGTCTGCCTCCTCTTCAAAGCGAGTCTAAGTGCGAAGTTTTAGTGATGGTAATTAGTTTTCATTCAGATGTAAAGTAGAACTATTTACCATCACAAAATCTTCGCACTTAGACTCGCTTTCAAGAGAAGGCAGACATGAACTCGGAAATGGCCTATTGGTTCTTTTCGGAAGCACGTAACCTTGAAGCGTGGAACGTCCAACTCTTTTCCTTGGAACAAAGCTGGGGATTTTGGGACACCAATTTTAGGCCCAAATATGGACAAAAATATGACTGAAGCTCCACGGGCGTTAAAATGCGCGTGCTACGTTACATCCAAATAAGGAAATTTTTTAAACTAAAAAAAAACCAGCTCTGAACCAGAGTTAAACGCTTCAAGGTCATACATTTTCATACGTCTCAAGTAATTGAGAAGGAAACCACTCCATCATAGAGCATAACTCAGTTTGATAAGCGTAACCAGATTTTCATGAAGGGCCCTGGTGAGAAGGATTTTAAGAGCTCTTGGTCAGTCAGAGCTTTTTTTGCTAGCCTCCCACGCAGTCGTTTTTAAGGGAGTCGTATTTAACCTCCTCCCCACAAGAGGGGAAGAGGTGAAATACGACTCTCCTAAAAACGACTGCGTGGGAGGCTACTATTTTGCCGTCCTTTTGAAAACATTGATGACGTCACGTTGTGTTGTTGCAAGGTATCATGGTCTCGCACGACAATGAGCGTAAACTGTTGGACATCAAGTCGTTCGATTGAAAGACAGTTATTGCTCTGATTCGATATCGATATGTTCCTTTTTTTTTGCCTTCTATGGGTTATGGCATAAAAGCTTTGAACCGCTTGCCCGCTCGCTAGCTGTATCGTGCAGTTGATCTGATCAGTAAACCATGCACGATTTGCGGATTGACGTCAATTTGTCTTTACGACCCCACCTTAAAATTTGAGGATTTCCTTAGTGAGAAAAAAATAAATAGTTAAATCTGTCAGACAAGTTTTTCGCAAATGGGTCTCTTTTCATGATAATAACTGTAAACTGTCTGATAGATCTGTTTCAAAAATGTTGACGGTTTCGTCTTTATATTGTTTACTAATTCCTAAAATTTTACACTGGTCGTACGGCTAGTCTTTTGAGAAAAAGGCCTTTGAAGTGTCTACTTTTCATTCCAGCCCCCTCCACGAGCTTGGTCACTATATTTCGCATTTTCCCTGATTTGCATTTATTTGTTAGGCAAAATTAGATTTTATATCAGTTGCAGTGACTAACACTTCAGAAGAGCCATCCTGTTGCTTTAATTTCACAGATTTCAAAGTCTTGATCTTTTTCTTCGGAAAACTGTGGCGGTACTAAGCCTCAGAACATCAAAAGGCTTATTCTTCAACACGGTCACAGGATAAAGCTCG
>OX421451.1:35861011-35873511 GCA_949126865.1 Montipora capitata
CTCGTTTTTATAAATATAGCTGCAGACAGTACTGTTTAGGCCTTCTGGGCTTTATTATTACTCCGTACTGAGGAACTAGACAATAGAAACGTGTTGGTTTCGTAATTCATGCATAATTTAAGACCGCAAAACCGCAAAAGATTGTGCACGGTCGTGAACTTTCCAACCTAAATCTTGGCACCTTTGTTTGCTCCTCTGATGTTTGCCGAGCTTCCAAACCTGTCCCCTCTATTAACTATGGTTTGTGTTTGACTTGCTTGTGCTTGGTTTGAAAGTGTGAACCGCGCGTGCTTTCGTTGACGTTAAAGCCTGGTTCTCATATGCCGCCGATGTATCTGCGACGTAGCCGCCGGTACCACCTGCGAAGTTGACCTCAAGTCAACTTCGCAGGCATGCTGGCGGTAAAGACTGAGGTGGCCAATATTGCCGGCGACTTCTGTTCTCATATCGGAACAATATTCCAGGCAGTGCCGGCGGCCGTAGGCGGCTTATGCGAACCAGGCTTAAAGTTTATTACACGTTGCGTGACATACATCAAATGAAACTTTGCATGCAAATTACGATAAACGCAGCGAGAGAATCTTCCATTTTCTCGCAATTTAATAGATCTACCTGTTTGTGCTTGTTACAATGCGGGAAAATCCATTTATGAATGACATAAGTAATCAACTATATTGCTACTTTGACGTAAGATTATAGCCTCTTCCCGTTTATTTAAAATTTTTAAGCCTTGCATTCGTAATAAATACAATTAATTAAAAAATAATGTATTTTGGATTTGACCTTTGCAATGTATAACTTTAACAATCACACCTCAGTTTTATTCGAGCTTCTCTCGGCTTAAATTTTTCCGAAAGCCGCATCGATCTTATCAAAACACTCGAGGACCGTTAGCGTCTTATACGAGTGTTTTTCATTTGCTGACAGACATTCACAGCAGTTTCGTTGTATTATTTGCAACTCCAGTGAGCGAGATGGCAGTTCCTATGACCCGTATGTCCGAATTAAGCACGAGCGACGACGCCGAGGTGGAAGTTTCGACTTCAGCGCACCACCTGAGCGGGAGAAAATCATGCAAAACGTGTATAAAATCGCCGCGACGTCTTGTTCTCTTGTGTGTTTTGATCGCCATTCTTGCGGCTGTTGTCGGTGCTTTGATCGGCTATTTTGTTCACTTAGCATTGAAGCCATCATGCACAAAGATGTCGTCCGCAAGCGAAGATGTCCATAAAAAGTTCGCAGATGAGGTCAGTACTAAGGAATTGGAGAACAATCTGAGGTAATGGCTGTTCAATAGAGGCAATGTCTTTTCGACTTTTAGTGCTTTGCATGAGGCCGAGGGTTGGATTACTGAATTTCGTTCAATGTGATGACAAAGAAACCTTTACATTTTGTTATTAGTTTTGTGCAGTTTTCGCTTCGTACCTGACGGCACATCATTAAGCCGGGCATCAGGAAAACCCGTAGTTGAATTGTGCTTACAAAAACTGTGTTTCTGAAGCAGTTATTCCTATTATTTCATACCGCATTGTAAATGTTTGGAAAGCCCGTTGGACAGTTTTTTGCATTGCGTAAATTTATGCGAATTTATTGCGAATTTATTGCGAAATGTTCCTCATAGCATTGATCGTCACAAAAGACATGAAAGAGAAGGTTTCCCTGTCGTTAATCTAAAAATGCTTTTAAAATGTGTATAGTAGATCGAGAAAAGTACAGTTTCGTCGACTGTTTTTGATCTCCATGTTACATTAAATAAATGTTTGCTATTGTAGGATGTTCAAGTCGCAAACAAAGCCATGAAGGTCAATTAATCAACTGGAAGATATATTTAGCGAATGCTGTAAATGTGAGGGCTAAAGACCGAAACTGGAGAAATGTCACAGGCGCCCCATGCTCATTGTGAGGGAAAGGCAACAAAAATATAAGGATTTGTATGGGAATCCCGATAAACTTGAGAAGATAATTTTACGAAAAAGTTCTCAATTAAAAAGCCTAACCTTATTACTATTGTGGGTCGCTTCCTTCCTGTGTTTTTTTTTTTTTCCAAATTCGCTTCCTTAGGCTGTGTGTTTTTTTTCCAGATTCGACGGGAATTGAATGATAATCAGTTCCTCGGTTGTCAACGGTCTTATGCCGGACTGTTTAACCCTCCTAGCCGGGTAACTCGGTGAACCGGGTACCCTTTCGCCTTCCTCCATGTAAACAGGCCCAAATACATGGAGGCAGGGTAAAGCCTCATTTATACTAGCAAGTTTTCCTTGACAAGTCCACTTGTCAAGGAAAATTTGTCAACTGTACACACTAGCAAGTTTTCCTTGACAAGTTTTGCTTGGTAGTATAAATGAAAGATATGACAAATTTTCCTTGACAAGTGCACTTGACAAGTAATTTACACTAGCAAATATTGTCCTTGATAAGTTTTTCGTTGACAAGTGTCCTTGTTCAAAAACTAGCATGTCTGTCAACAGAATGTCGACTATCGACCGATATATCGGTCGATATGTTGATATATCGACCGATATATCGGTGGACACTACCTTTATCATCCGAAGATGTTCATATGAAGAGTCACCGGAAATATCAGTTTGCGTAAGAATGGATTTGGATACACAGACTTGGTTTGGTTTAGTAATCCACAAAGACTTGACTCGAGGGAGTATTTCATCACTGGAAACGAACAATTTAATAGGTGTACAAAAATTTGGGTTTTATCAACGGAGTTGATAATGTAAATTGGCCACCGTACAGAGATTCTAAAAGCTGACGCTTCGAGCGTTAGCCCTTCGTCAGAGCAAATCCAAGAAGGGCTAACGCTCGAAACGTCAGCTTTTAGAAGCTCAGTCTGTACAGTAGCGATTTTAGACCAATTTACATTATCAACTCCGTTGATAAAACCCAAATTTTTGTATACTACTTTCCCACCGACGCAGCACCACAGTTTCTTTAGAAACTTCCCCCCCCCCTCTCATTCAATTTAAGAGGTGGTTTTCTAAAACTCATTTATTTTAGATATATACAGAAATGCAAGTAATAATATAAATGCGCGTCGCCTTGCTCTTCTCCCCAACTTCAATAGGAAGTTTAAGAAACGACTACGGCTACGGCAACGACAACGCCAAAAAGCAATAATATTATTGGTTAAAAGAGGAAAAAAATGATCGTACTGCACGTGCGGCGCGCATTTTTGAACATTTCTCTCCCGTACTCTTCAAAACAGCAACGTAAAATGACCAATTTTCAGGTTTTGACGGCAACGTGGACAAACAACAGTGAATCTTTTCTTCTATCTCTTTGCTTCAAACCCGTATACACCAATATGGATGAAGCATACTTCGTCCATATTGTACAACATAGGATAAGGTACACCTTATTTAAATAAAGGTTAAGGTACACCTTATTTAACGTCGGAAGTTCCTTTACTCTCTAGAGTATTCTCTCAGGAAGCCGACGGTGCGGTCATTTTAAACCCCCCCTCCCTCCCCCTCCCCCTCCCTCCCTCCCCCTCCCTCCCTCCCCCTCCCTCCCCCTCCCCCTCCCTCCCCCTCCCTCTTTCCATCAGTGCTCCGTTTTAATGGTATTTAAAGCTACTTAGGCTACACTAAAAGGAAAGAAGTCGAAGCAAGGATGTGAGATCCGGGGATCGAACTCGGGACCTTTTGCACCAAGGCCGCGCACTAACCGACTGTGCAGCCCTGGAAACGTCGTGGAACACTTAGAATAACTCAAGCTAATAGTTTGAAGTGACGTTTTCGTCGCCGTAGCCGTCGTGGTTTTTTAAACTTCCTAAAATCACTCGTGTCTCGGAAATAACGTCACAAAGTGTCCATCCAAATGCTACTCCTCAAGTAAGGATAAACAGCTGCATTTATCCTGAGCTAAAAATAACGATATCATAACCTTTACCCTTAGCTTATTGTTGGAAATAGGTAACATATGCTTATACTTAAAGGGACACCTCGTGTTGGTTGTCGTATTAGGTACATTTCTGGACATAAGTGGTTACTGTACGGAGACAGTATGCGTTAATTGGCTAAGAGGAAACCCCACTGAACCTACCAAAAAAATAAAATAAAATAAGGAAGACTATTTAGGTGACTCCTTTGTCCTTCCTTTCAAAGGTATTTTTCGTCCAAGCCCCATGTTGGAGGTTCAGAGAGAGAAAAAGTCCTGGCCGATCATATTGCAGAAAAATGGCGAGAATATGGCTTCGATGACGTAGAAATGCCTGAATACCGAGTACTTTTGTCTCTGCCACAGGAAGACCAACCTAACAAGGTGGAAATCGTAAATAAGGGGCTGGTGGAATACACTATCCTGGGAAAGATTAACGTAAGTGTTAAATGAGACTTTTCATATCGATCTGTGAAAGGAAATGTCATTGCTTGATTCTGTATGAACCCGGCCTCCGCCAGAGAGAATGAAAAGCCTCAGGGAACTAACAACATTAAACTTATTTCCTGGTTCTCACACATGAGAAAATGTGCGCATCGGGTTAGCTGATTCGTGAAAATGACTTTGCGCTACCTGCTCTCCGAGTGGCGAGAAACGGTGCGCTTTAACATCTTAGCTGATATTTTT
Source organism: Montipora capitata (assembly GCA_949126865.1). NCBI lineage: Eukaryota > Metazoa > Cnidaria > Anthozoa > Scleractinia > Acroporidae > Montipora > Montipora capitata. The sequence continues at coordinate 35,865,590 of OX421451.1, forward strand.
CAACGTACTGTATGGACATTTGTAGTGATTGTTGTAGAGCTTGGAAAGACTCATGCGAGATAACTTCATAACAAGCTGGCTTTTCAAAGCTCAGAGTTGTTTGCTCTTACACTTTTTTTGGTAGTGCGATATAAAACAAACAAGGAGCTAGAAAGGGGAAGGGTGAGCCTTAAAAGTTTGTTCTTTACATAGAAAATGTTCTGCGGACATACGTCTTGCTTTCTAGATCTGGGCTGAAACGTTCGTTCTAATGATATGTGACGTTCTGGCTGCTATTGTTAAGTTTGTTCCTGGAAAATCATGTCAAAGTGGAATTTTAGTTTCGTCACTTAAATTGAAGATCATAGTGTCTTCCCACAAAACGTAGAATCTAGCTATAGGCTTGGCAAAAGATAGCATACTGACAAGTCTTTATTCATCAGAAGTCTCAAGACTGGTGCAGTGGTAAGATTGCTGGATTCAACATCATACGTGCATGGGTGCAGTCTGTTGGTTCTCTACCTGGCACTAAGAAGTTTTTCTTTGGGTGCGCCCGTTTTCTACCAACATTTGCTTTGGCCAAGATTTAGCCATATTGGCCTTACCCCCATCAGCTTCAGAAAAAAGTTTATTTTTAAACTAGGGTTGCGCGAGAAATATACAATAAACCAAATCGGCTAACTCAATTTATTTCCATATCATTTAAATTGATGCTACATTATAATGCAAATGGAGTACACAAAGAATCTTAACCCCGCGAGATTTGAATTGGGTACAACTTATGGTCTATTTAACAAATTGATGTCAGTTTTTCATGCGTCTGTCCTTTTATTACTGGGTTGCCAGACCCAGTCGGAATCTGCGTTTCATTTCTCCGTATTTCTTTTTTTTCCGTGTCATGAAAAGTCTTGCCTGTCACTACCCTGCTTAGTGGTGTCTTTGTGCATAGAGTCTTCTGTGCGTATTTTGTTAGGTTTGAGGGGGCTGGGGTAATGCGTAGATTTCTGTGGTTAACCTGCAATGGCGTCGAAAGTCATTGTAAGGCGAATGGCGTTTTAGTGCATCTTTAAACAAAATATACTCTTATGGAGCTCAAGAATGGAACGTCAATTGGATAAACAAGACAGGCGGTGAAAAATAAATATCTGGAATCTTAAAAGCGACGAGAAATGGACTTCGTCAACAACTATCGCCCGTCGAGCCGAAATCAAAGTGAGCTGTATTTCTAATATTTTACCAACTGTGCTGTTATGTAGAACACTGAAACCAAATGGAAAATTCTCTGTTAGCTTATGGGTTCAACAAAGACAGAGAAGGAATCGAACACCTTAAGTGGATCTGTGATCTCTGTTGTCTGTTGTCTGCACAGTCTGCAGGTGAAAAAAATAATAATTGGAAATGTGACAGCCAAGAATTATTTGAAAGAAAGCTTGTCGTCTATTTTTTGCTTCATTATTCAAGGAAAAGGTTCTTCATGGAAAGGGAGGGATTTTGTTGCAATTGCCTATGGTAATTTGACACGATTGAGTTTCTTGTCTTCACGCACGTAATGAAATAAGGGGTTTTTGCCTCTAATAGAATATGTTGTTTATTTCAAAAAATATTTCGCTGGAAAAGGTAGCTTTTATGAATTCATCATGTTTTGTAATAAGCGAACTTAACTGGATGGTTTTTATGGCAATTGTAAAGCATTTTCGTGTCAAAATGAAGTTAGCGTCTTTCTGTTGTGTTAACTTCATTAAATATACCATGCCTCGTGAGTTTGTATTTATCGTTTGCCGTAAACTTGATTTCCACTCTCAAATTACCCACAGAACCTACTTTTTGCGTAGAATAAGCTTTTAGAATGATGTTCTTGTCTTCTGTGGTGATACTTGACGAGTCAGGAACAACTTGACTTGGCCTTTTGACATCCCATTGAAAAAAAACTCATAAAATATTCGCGGACCGGTTGATTTCTCTGAAACTTGAAAGGGTGATTGCTAACGAATAGAGATAGATTTTCACAATAACTAAAAATTTTGAAATAAAGTGGAATAAAGTACGGCTTCTAATTTTAGCGTGACTCTGAATGACTTTATTTGACTCTGAAATGGGTTTTTTTTCCTTTTCCATTCGTTCGCTGAGGGTGTGCTTGTTTTCTTTTAAAACTGATTCGGTTCAAGAAAAAAATTATTGCCAAACTGGTGAATTACAAAGTAAATTTCACTGGAAAAACCGATGTCGCACTCATCGCTTCCTGATTCATGAGATATCGGTTTTTAGCCTAAAATTTACCGTGGAGTTCACTAGTTAGGCAATGAATTTTTCTATAGAAGAAAGCAAAGAAAATGATTTAATTATTAAAGCAGCAACCGGAAACATCAAAACGCGGACAATTCGAAACCTTTTATTTTCACAAACCCTACAGGCAGTAAGAATAACTAACCAGGGAGCTCCGTTTTTTGGCATGGCTAAATCTATATATTAACGTTGTCAAAGTAGCTGTGGATCCACGAAGCGATAGCCTTGTTGATCCGCAGACTACTTTGACAATGTTATGACGAAATTCATTGTCAATAACAGGACAGACGCACGAAAAACTGACATAAATTTGTTTTTTTTTACAATAACAAAAAAGCAGAGGGGTAAAAATTAAGTCGTAACACGAGAAGAACGCGAGACAAAAATATCGCGTCGCTACCGCATAAATTATAAGTTTCTGTGTCTGTCCGCTTACAGGCAATAAAAATTAGCCAATGAGCGCGCGAGAATTTTGCAATAATTGCAAAATATTTTTTCCCCCTTAATGAATTTTGGACGCTGATGGGGACAAACCTGATAGCAGATTCTTAGGCCCCGTTTACAAGCAGGTAGGGTAAACCCTAGTGCTAGGGTTACCCTAGCAAGAGGGTTACCCTAGTACTCATACATTTCTTCTTTTTTTCATCGACGTGTTTACAAAGCAGCTAGGGTTACCCTGGCGCTAGGGTAACCCTATCTGAGTGTCAGGGTAGCCGTAGCTGCCTTGGAAACGCTCTGCTAGGGACAATTCGCCTACCCGGCCCTGGACAACTTTTTAGCGGTTTCCATTGTGTTTGCGATGCTGGCGGTTCCCAAGGATGCAAGGGTGGTAGGGTAACCCTACCTGTGAAATTTTGCTTGTTAACCCGGGCTATCTTTGACCCTCCTGCTAGGGTAACCCTAGCAGTAGGGTTACCCTACCTGCTTGTAAACAGGGCCTTACTCTTGGGTAATGGTTTCTTGCTTTGGCCTGATTCAATTTTGTGGAAATAATTTTGATTTACAGTCTCCCCATTTAGATGGGCACTTGTGCTCTTAACTTAATATCACTAACGTTCTCTGATTCTTCCTTTTAGGTGGACAACACAAAAGATGGCTCCGACTCGTTCAAGTACTTTCCTTTCCTTTCTTACGCTCCGTCTGGCGAAGCCGAAGGAGAACTGGTCTACTGCAACAAAGGGAGAGAAAGCGATTTCCAAGAGTTAGATAAAATGGGGATTTCTGTGAAGGGCAGGGTTGTTTTACTAAGAGGCTACAGTGGTAATGTGAGTGAAAATAACCAAGCCTTTGATTCTTCGTCATCTTCACTGTTAGAATCTGCTTGACGCAAGACTCCATTACCCAAGAGTAATAATCTGGTATCAGGTTCGTCGCCATCAGCGTCAGGAAAGCGGCTATATTTTAACCAAGTTTTACGGGAAAATAAACAATATACCAAATTTGTACCCAGTCTCCCGGGGTTAGGCCAATTTGGGTGATGGACTCTTGCTTGACGCAGATAACTTCGCTACAGTAAACACCTACATACAAGAACCTAGAATTTAAGAACCTGTTGGGCTAAAAATTTCATTTTAGACCCCCCTTAAATAAGAACAAGTTTAACCTAAAAACTTAAACAGGTTCTTATTTTAGAAAATGACCTCGAAAATTCAACTAACTATGATTCAACCGTCTGGAACAAATTTTACACTGCACAGATCTTAAGTAAAGCTATGATACTCGCAGTTTATGGACGCAATTTTAGCAATTGCGTAGAGAAACGTGAAACATTCAGGACTTCAACGGGGTTTGAACCCGTGACCTCGCGATACCGGAGCGACGCTCTAACCTGGTCATTTGTGGGTTCTAATTTTCCCGTGAGGAATAAATCAATGAACGGAATGATATATGACACGATTTCATATATCATTTCGTTCATTGCACATCATGGTTATGATTGAAATATGAAGGTATCAGCATCCTCATCAGAGGAAATCAATTATACCATATGAATCATAGAGTTGATATCTTTTGTGGAAATAAAAACCAATTTAATTAAGAACCTAGATAGCCTAAAACTACCGTAAATACCATTCTTATAAGCCTAACTTGGAAAGCTGTAAGTTCTTATATGTCGGTGTTTACTGTACTCATGCAGCTGGAAAAAATCCCTAGAAAAACGAAAGCAGGAACTCGAACCCGCGCGATTGCGCTCCACGATCAACTTAGCTATCATATAAATTTGTTGATTATCATTTAATTGCAACTTTGCAATCGTAAGAGAGGTGAATAGAAGAGAGGTTTAGTAAGTTAGTAAGTTTAAGGCCTGGTGAATTAGTGAAATGATGAAATCATTCTATCATAACGTGAAATCATGCTTTCCTTATTTGGCTTTGCTTATTACTGCTTGTAGCCTCGTTTCCAGACATCCTGGGAACGAGGAAATCCTGGGAAAGAAAACGTTCCGCTTCGATCTCAATATCCGGTTAGTTTTTCTCATTTGCATTACGATGTAATCCTGAACGTGGATGCTGCGTAGCCCAAAATTGCCTCACATACATGCTAGATTATATTGTACATGTAATGCAAATGAGAAAAACTTAACCGTGAAAAGGGCTACATGTATTGCGTTTCGTTCGCTAGGTGATAATCGCCGAGCGTCGGGGAGCTGTGGGTGCGCTGTTATACTTAGACCCCAAGGTCGTGGCTCAGGAAGGATACACTAGTAAGGACACTTATCCTGAAACAGTATGGATGTCAAAAGATGCTGTATTTTCCAAAGCACTTAATGTGCATTACGGTGACCAGTTAACACCAAATTTGCCTTCCATTCCCGGAATGTATCGCAGACCTAGAAATGAATCTTCCCTGCCCAGTATTCCAGCTCAACCAATCTCTTACGGAGATGCTTTACATCTCTTTAGTCTTCTCAAAGGTAGGTTATTTCCTTAATTTGCCCGTGAGGCTCCTATTATAGTTTTCGTCTTTCCCTCATGATCATCAGCTAACATGCATGTTTACTAATCTTGCATATATTATATATCCTTTATGTTTCCTTTTTATTTTTTCTTCCTCAATCTTTTATGTTATGTTTAAAAAACGAGCAGCAGTGTTTTATCGTAAAAACGTCGATTGTTTTTAGACCCGATAAAACATGTGCTCCGAGTGTTTTGAACGGCTTCAAAAACATTTCACAAAGAGGGTGTTTCCCGGGATTCCGAACAAAAGTTAAAAAAGTGAGGGGAATATATTCGCATACAAGAAAAACAATCTTGGCCTCATTACTATTCTTTATATAGAGAATTCTAATGAAGAGTGTTTTTTGGGCTTAAAGCCTTTATGTCTTTTAGGCTCATGGATTATCAATGAATTTTTGAAATTCGTGACTTTATTGTATCGTATTTTACTATTATGTTTGCCATTATCTTTGTTCAACTAAAAGACCTTTAGAAGTTTCCCATGGAAGAGATTAAAAACACGACCTCTTTCTTGCTCAGAAGCGCAAAGGGTTAGCTCTAGCCAAACGTCTTGGCCGATTTAAGATTGACTGAGGAAAAAGAGATTACGATTAACTTTGAAATATTAAACGCATAGAAATTTGTTTCTCTAGCCTTTGGCCCATTCAGCAAAAAAAAAAAAAAAACAGAAGAATTTACTGATTTGGGATACTTGTTCATGGCCTTAAAGTGCCCATAACCCCAAAATATTTTTTTCGCTAAAATGAATCTTTGCACCTGTTCGAAACGCATCGCGGCTATTTTTTCCTTTTTGTAACAAATCCTGCCATTCTAGAGGCTTCGAAAGTTGCGAAAATCCAAGCATCTTTTGTTCACGACCGAGTTAGAAGGGGAGTGGGTCTATCCCTGTTTTTACGTCACAAAGTGATTTACATTGCATTAACTCTTTGTAAAAATGCATGCAAAGTAGATTGTGACGTGAAAACAGGAATAGACCCACTCCGCTTCTGACTCCGCCGTGAACAAAAGATGTTTGGATTTTTGCAACTTTCCAAGCCTATAAAATGGCAGGATTTGTTAGAAAAAGGAAAAAATGGCCGCAATGCGTCTTGAAAAGGTGCAAAGTTTCATTTTAGCCAAAAAAATATTTTGGGGTTATGGGCACATTAAAGTGACCCTGTGATAAAAAAAAAAATCACTTCCTTTTTTTTCTTCAGATTTTGAAAGTGTGTTTGCTCATGAAGACTCGACTGTCAAAATTTTGCGCCTCGATTTTTATCCAAAGGTAGTTTACTTTGTGTATAAGTTTTGGATTTCACGGTTCCCCATTACTCACATTCAAAAGTGACCGATTGGACCTCAGAGGGCTGGATCCAGGGAAAAGTGACGTCACAGGCTTACCGGCTTAAAATTTCAGCGTGTGAATGCAGCTTCATATACGGAAAACGCGAATTTAAGGACGGTGCCTACTATTGTTACTGCGCATACGTACTGCATGCGCATCTCCAGATACTCGGATTTCCTATCGGTGATGCTTACTAATGCTAATGCAGGGATATTTTTGCGCGGTTTAAAACTATGCAGAGTAAGTAGATCTTAGTAAGTACTCTTGGTATCCAAAAAGAAAATTGGGGGTAACCATGCATTCTTTAGAGATAATTGAGCTTCAATTTGAGAAAGAATGCCATACATTGCTTTGTATTTTAGAGCTTTATACAAATATTGTTCATGAATTATCTTTGAAAAATGCGTGGTTATCCCCAATTTTCTTCAGTTTGGATTTTAATAACACTTGGGAAGACCTACCTTTCCTGCATAATCATAAATCGGGGCAAAAATACCTTTGAATTAATAGGCACCGTCTATAAAGCTCTAAAGGCCCAAAACTCCCTTGTCGCATGTTATTTGAATTTTCTGCAGCGTGCACGTGCTTTGCATTCTTAAACTAGTGATCCTTTGACGTCATTTTCTCCTCGATCCCGCTCTCTCAATATCTTAAAGTTAGGTGCCTATTTGAAATCAAGGCTTAAAACTTTGGTCGCTTAGTGTTTATTTAACATAGTTTTGAAATTCAAAGAAAATTAAGAATTGATTTTTCGTCACAGGGGCACTTTGAACGACTATCTTTATTTTTGTATACATTATGGAGTTCTATATAACCTGGAAACGTTATTGGTTAGTAGCCTTTGAACCAGGGTTTGGCAAAGCAAAGGGGACATGTGACTTCTTGTTTCTCATTTTCTGACCAGGGTACAACAGAGTAACATTTCCCCCACCCCCTACTTTTTTCCCTCTAGGAGAAGAGGTTCCTTTTACTTGGCGTGGTGATCTCAAGGTCACGTACAGATTCGGCCCAGGCTTCAGCAAGCCTAATACAACCTTGCGACTGCGTGTGAATAACAAGCTAGTCGTGAAATCAATATATAACGTTATCGGTACCATCAAAGGTCACGCTGAACCCGATCGCTATGTGCTGCTTGGGAATCATCGAGACGCAGAATTTTTTGGTGCGGTGGATGCGTCCAGTGGCACTGCGACTTTGATGGAAATATCCCGGATCCTTGGAAAGCGTAAAAGTGACGGCTGGCGACCGCGACGGACGGTCAAGTTCTGCAGCTGGGGTGCTGAAGAGTTCGGCTTGATCGGTTCAGTTGAATGGGTTCAAGAAAACGCAAAGCTGTTGTCTAACCGAGCAGTGGTTTACTTGAATACTGACGTAGCTGT
>OX421451.1:35883511-35898511 GCA_949126865.1 Montipora capitata
GCTATACGATATCTTTTTCTGACGTACACGACAAGCTAGTTGTAGGCCTGTCGTAAGCTTGTCAGTCGCATGCGACAAAAATAATACCGTGTGAATCGGTCCTTAAACTTCCAGTGTTTAATCTCAACCAGGTCGTTCTTATAACTTGAAAAAGGTTCTTATTTAAAATATAGAGTGAACAACGTTAAGTTTTCTGGGGCTTCCTCCGGCACAGGCGACCGAACAATTTTAGTCTAAATTACAAGGGCCATGCCGTTTCCACAGCAACAACTAATAGAATTTGTTTGAGCTTAGATCATGACTTCCTTGAAGTTGGAGGTTAAGCGGTTAGCCTTGTCTCCTATTCATTGTGTTTGCTTTACCGGTAGCGGACGTAAAAGATGTTCTAACACTGTCTCTCCATACAGACGCCTAAGAGTTACATAACCTTCAAAGGGTCAACACTGAGGTCCTGAATGGAACTATTTATGCTTCAACTGTTGTTCGAGAATGGCTAGTTACAGTAAAGATATTTAGTATCGAGTTTACGTGAAACCGCAAACGTTTCAAACGAATCTCTTCCTTTGATTTCTGTCAAAGGCAAATTTCAGCTTGCATGACGTACGTTTGCCGTTTTCCGTAAACGCTTTTCATCGCCAAATCTCTCTGTCATCACTATAGTTTCGTACAGCTTTGAATGGCAACCCTATACCTCAATCGTCGAGAGGGTAAAGCTAACAGCCAGTATGCGCTTGCCAAGTGTTGAGGGCATCGATATTCGTGTTTTCGTCTTATTTTTTCTTTCTTTTTCTTTTTCTTTCTTTTTTCTTTGATAAAAGCACAAAGCAAGCCTCATTGCCGACATCTTAAAAAAAACTGCCTTGTTTAGTTCATGTCATCGAAGGAATCGTTCAATCATTTAAGTGTTTCTTATTTCAGAGCTAGACAACCTTTCCGTCCACGTTGGCAACTTTCTCGCTGCGGATGAAGTGTATTACTTATATAACAAACGGTTGTCAATTAATCCTGCAATCTGATTGCTTTCGGGTGTCGCTGCGTGAGCTAGGAGTTGACCTGTGCAGGTAAATTATTTTTACCCATCCAGGTCCGTGGTTTTCAAGGAAATGTTGTTTTAACCCTGTTGTAGGCTTCTTGTGAATAAAAGCTTTGCGTTGTCATGGCAGTTAATCTTGCTTGGAGCACATCGTTTTAGGGACACTTAATACAATAGCGACCTTTTGTTAGAATGGTTAGTTAAAGAGGAAATATTTTTAGGGGCTAAATGACCAGAGAATTAGAAAAAAATTCCATCAGGAGAGAAGTGTCTTGAACAATTTGAGACCGGAAATCTCTCCTTACCCCTTACAAGAGTTTCCTTCTTTGGTCAAATTAGGTTTTCCATCATCACTATGATTCAGCAATTGTTTTTTCACGATGGGGCGGTAGCCTGAGGCTCATTCCACACAGTTTCCGTGTGGGATAACCGTCTTATTATAAACCGAATCAAGCTGATAAATGTCGTCTGAATTTTAGAATTTCCCCTGTTGTTGAATTGATTGTTATTTACACGCTATAGATCTTGAAGATTGCTAAGCCACTATGATTCAGCAATTGTTTTTTTCACGATGGAGCGGTAGCCTGAGGCTCATTCCACACAGTTTCCGTGTGGGATAACCGTCTTATTATAAACCGAATCAAGCTGATAAATGTCGTCTGAATTTTAGAATTTCCCCTGTCGTTCAATTGATTTTTATTTACACGCTGTAAATCTTGAAGATTGCTAAGCCACTGGGAAAGAAACTATAAAAACAAAAAACAAAAAACAAAAAAACACAACATAATTAAATGAAGTCGAGGGGAATTGTGTGTAGTCTGAAGAGCATGGCTTTCCAGCCCATCACCGCGATGCCTAAATTTAAATTGGCGCTTTTGTTTGTAGCCTCTTAAGCAAAGTAAAGTGAATATTCACAAGGCTGCGAGGGAACTGAAGTGTGATATACAAGGGTCTTCGCTTAAATATTGAAATGCTTTTCTTGTTTTTTTATTCAGCAGTTTTTGGGGATTTCAAAATGGAGTATTTACAGACAGCCTTTGTCATTCCGCTCCACATTGCAAACGACCTCTTTCCTTTCTAAGGTTAAAATTACCTTGCTGGTATCTACTTTGGTGGTCACGCGATGTTAATCACGGTAAAATAAGCAAACGAGTTTATTCAAACAACGGAGAGAACAAATTTTGATACAACGGTGACGTTTTACGTAATAAAAAAAACACTCTTTCTAGAAAAAGAATGGATTGGCACGGTTGGTGGTCACACGTCAGGAAATTAAAAGGCCAAGCGCATAGGCCCCGTGAAAAGTGAGTCCCTCCCAGGGGTGGTGGTGGGGGGGGGGGGGGGGGGGGGGGCTTTGTTCCCTTTAAAAAATTTGCTTGTGTTCCGTTCCCTTGTTCCCAGAATTACTTCCAACTTGGGCTTGATCTCAGTTTTTTGATCCCTATCATTGTTTATGTTCACTTGTTCCCTACGATATTTTGTCATTGTTATTCGGTTCCCCAGTTCAAATTAGCGATGTTCTCTTTTTCCCAAAAACCACTGGGAGTGACTCGAAAGTTGATAGCGTAAAGGTCTGGCAAGTAAACGAGAGTGGGCATAATCAAAATCGCATTGTGCTCCCTTCGTTATTCTTGTCTCGTGAGTTTCAAGCGAAAATCGGCTTCAAGGTTTTACGACTAACTGAAACTCCTATGGTTGCATTGAGATGCTGTTGAATCCAGGTATGTGGTCATTGGTGCTCCGTTTGAGGTTGTCAAGTTCGTATAGCCTGTGTCTATGGTTTTGGCATTAATCAGTATTATTAAAACTATACATGATATGCACTTACAACGTTCTTTGTTCTCCGTGGTGACAAGTGAAAACAAAATAGTCGTAGAGGAAGGCTATTCTTGGCCATTACTTGCTTGTTTTGAAAGTGGATTATATCCGGTCATTTAACATGACATCCGATTTGCCGTGTGCGCCACCAATAATCTGAACTATATTGTCTTTAAGTAATAGTGGTTTAAAGGGATTAACCTGTGAAAAGGCAAATTTCAGCTTGGATGACGTACGTTTGCCGTTTTCCGTAAACGCTTTTCATTGCCAAATCTCTCTGTCATCGCTATACTTTCGTACAGCTTTGAATGGCAACCCAATACCTCAATCGTCGAGAGGGTAAAGCTAACAGCCAGTATGCGCTTGACAAGTGTTGAGGGTATTGATATTCGTGTTTTCGTCTTATTTTTTCTTTTTTTTTTTTTTTTCTTTTTTTTTTCTTTGATAAAAGCACAAAGCAAGCCTCATTGCCGACATCTTAAAAAAAACTGCCTTGTTTAGTTCATGTCATCGAAGGAATCGTTCAATCTTTTAAGTGTTTCCTATTTCAGAGCTAGACAACCTTTCCGTCCAACGTTGGCAACTTTCTTTCTCGCTGGGGATGAAGTGTATTATTTATATAACAAACGGTTGTCAATTAATCCTGCAATCTGATTGCTTTCGGGTGTCGCTGCGTGAGCTAGGAGTTGACCTGTGCAGGTAAATTATTTTTACCCATCCAGGTCCGTGGTTTTCAAGGAAATGTTGTTTTAACCCTGTAGTAGGCTTCTTGTGAATAAAAGCTTTGCGTTGTCATGGCAGTTAATCTTGCTTGGAGCACATCGAGGTAGGGACACTTAATACAATAGCGACCTTTTGTTAGAATGGTTAGTTAAAGAGGAAATATTTTTAGGGGCTAAATGACCAGAGAATTAGAAATAAAACGGAGAAATCTACCCATTTTCCGACTGGGATTGCCATAGGGCAACCCAGTAAAAAATTCCATCAGGAGAGAAGTGTCTTGAACAATTTGAGACCGGAAATCTCTCCTTACGCCTTACAAGATTTTCCTTCTTTGGTCAAAATATCTTAGGGAAACGAGACATTAGGTTTTCCACCATCACTATGATTCAGCAATTGTTTTTTCGCGATAGGGGGTAGCCTGTGGCTCATTCCACACAGTTTCCGTGTCGGGTAACCGTCTTAACCGAAGCAAGCTGATAAATGTCGTCTGAATTTTAGATGATTTCCCCTGTAGTTCAATTGATTTTTATTTACACGCTAAAGATCTTGAAGATTGCTAAGCCACTGGGAAAGAAACTATGAAAACAAAAAAAACAACACAATTAAATGAAGTCGAGGGGAATTGTGTGTGGTCTGAAGAGCATGGCTTTCCAGCCCATCACCGCGATGCCTAAATTTAAATTGGCGCTTTTGTTTGTAGCGTCTTAAGCAAAGTAAAGTGAATATTCACAAAGCTGCGAGGGAACTGAAGTGTGATATACAAGGGTCTTCGCTTAAATATTGAAATACTTTTGTTGTTTTTTTTATTCAGCAGTTTTTGGGGATTTCAAAATGGAGTATTTACGGACAGCCTTTGTCATTCCTCCACATTGGAAACGCTCTCTTTCCTTCCTAAGATTAAAATTACCTTGCTGGTATCTACTTTGGTGGTCACGCGATGTTAATCACGGTAAAATAAGCAAACGAGTTTATTCAAACAACGGAGAGAACAAATTTTGATACAACGGTAAACTCTTAACGTTTTACGTAATAGAAAAAAAAAATCTTTCTAGAAAAAGAATGGATGGGCACAGTTGGTGGTCACGAAAATTAAAAGGCCAAACGCATAGGCCGCGTGGAAAGTAAGTCCCTCCCAGGGGTGGGGTATGGTGTCCTTGCTCCCTTTAAAAATTTGCTTGTGTTACTTGTTCCCAAAATTACTTCCAACTTGAGCTTGATCTCAGCTTTTTGATCCCTATGGTTGTTTATGTTCCCTTGTTCCCTATGGTATTTTGTCATTGTTATTCTGTTCCCCAGTTCAAATTAGCGATGTTCTCTTTTTCCCAAAAACCCCTGGGAGTGACTCGAAAGTTGATAGCGTAAAGGTCTGGCAAGTAAACGAGAATGGGTATAATTAAAATCGCATTGTGCGCCCTTCGTTATTCTTGTCTCGTGAGTTTCAAGGGAAAAATTAATCGGCTTCAAGGATTTACAACTAACTGAATCGAAACTCCTATGGTTGAGATTCTGTTGAATCCAGGTATGATATGGTCATTGGTGCTCCGTGTGAGGTTGTCAAGTTCGTATAGCCAGTGTCTATGGTTTTGGCATTAATCAGTGTTATTAAAACTGTATATGATATGCACTTACAACGTTCTTTGTTCTCCGTGGTGATAAATGAAAACAAAATAGTCGTAGAGGAAGGCTATTCTTGGCCATTTCTTGCTTGTTTTGAAAGTGGATTATATCCGGTCATTTAACATCACATCCGATTTGCCGTGTGCACCACCAATCTGAACTATATTGTCTTTAAGTAATAGTGGTTTAAAGGGATTAACCTGAATGGGTCACGCCACCTGAATTTTTCGGGTTTGTAATAAGAGGCATTTAAATTGTCCACATAAGTGCGAAGATTAGTTTGTTTCAAAACCTCCTGGTGTGTGTAAATCACCGCGTTTAAATTCCGACCCGGTGCTATTCATTTTTACCACCGGGCTACATGTACACCACAATAAGTATAGGAAAGCTTATGAATGCAGGTGCATCTTGCGATTCATTGGCACGATCGAGCGATATTTTTTTAAAGTTCTCAAAACGGGCAAGCCTGCATGTAATTTGAGAACTGTCGTTACATTCCTTAGTTTCCACTTCCGGCCTGCGATTGTCGTGTTGGACGGTATTACCAAGGCCACCACGTCAGAAAAACTCATCGTCGTTCTCAACAATCCAAACCCTTTGTTCGCTTGGGCATTTTGACTTTCTTTGTCTACATTTACACCGAGTGCTTTGACTTCGTTTGCCAATGTTAGTTTAACTGAAGAAGCGAATCCTTCGTTTTCAACATTGACCAATCAGAAATACGCACGCTAAGCATGACACAGTTTTTAAGTACTCTATAAGCTATTTTTACATTGTCATTGACCAATCAGAAACGCGATATTCTGTTGAGTATGTTATAGGAATGGGAAATCGTATGAATGCGAGTGCATTTCGTGATTTATTGACACGAGTGATGATTTGAAAGTTCTCAAAGTTGTATGAGCGGAAGGCGAGTGCAATTTGAGAACCTTAAAAACACTACGAGTGACCATAAATCACGAAAGACACGAGCAAGTTCATTTTTTTATTTATTACACACTCAACAAAATCACTCCTTCGCTCCGGTTTCCATAGCAACTTCTGTATTGCACTCCATAACCTCAATCTATACTCTATTTATGCATTCGTCATTCCAATCAGAAACGCGATATTTTGTTGAGCATAATTACGTTCGACTGAGGAGAACGCAAATTTAATTTTGATTGAGGTAAAAATGGCCTGATAACAAAGCTAGTTGTTTGCGATGAGACTTTTCATAAAAACAACGAGGTTTGGGCGCTACTTAGACTTTCTCAAAGCCCGTTTCCGCTAGTAGATAATAAGGTATTCGTTTATAGACAAGCCCTCTAACCCTTGAGAAATATACCACATCATCCAACTTTACGACGAAGTTCCTAAAATCGTCGGGTCTAATCACTGAGGCACGGGCAGAAGAATCGCTCTTGTTATACCTGTGGCTCCTACAGTGCTGTCGTTCCCTGAATATCTGGTCTTCAATTATTCGAGTAGTTTCAAATAGAAATCAATAATTCACCGCCAAACGGAATGGTATTGTTTACGAATCGCTAACATTCCGTCCTTTTACCTTCAATTTTCTGATGTCACAATTCTCTCTCAGTGCGCAAGAATCTCCGCTAAATCCGAGTATTTGCTTTTAATTAAATGAGATCAGGAATGTATAGTTTTCGAGTATTTTAAAGTCAAGATTCTGTCCCGTTACACACGACAGGAAAATTCACTTGCGTTGAGTGCTCCATGGAAAAGATTTTGATATTTTATGTATGTCTGTGGCTCCTTTCACACCACGCAACGACACTGCCTTTCGCGATAATCAATCAAATTGTTCCAGAGGTTGCAATATTGCACATTACGGCCAACCTTGTTATCAGGAGAAAACATATACTTCACAGAGCAATAGACTATTGTTATTTGATTAATAATTATTATTACTCACACTAAACACCAAAGTGTTTATATCATATACGTTCGGCATTTCTCGAATGCTGTCCGTCGGAGTAAACCCTTAGCCCTTCAAGGAACGTAATCATGACTTGTGGCTCGATTTCCAGCATTCCGATATTCTCGCACGTTAGTGACTTAGAGATATACGGAAGCGAGGTCGACAAAAACGTCGGCTGGTCTTTCATATACTGGATCCGAAATAGTTAATGCCCACGAAACAAAATAACAAATTAAAGCGAACATAACCGTACCTAATTAGCAGGGCACTGAAAATCGGAATAAAAATTGCATTATTTTGTCCTCCGCCATTTTAGTCCGGTATATGAAACTTAGGGGCTGTTTACATAGAGGTAGGAAGATCCTAGCGCTAGGAAGATCCTAGAAGGCGAAACAACTTTTCGTTTGGTTTACATGCAGAAATTTCTGTCTAGGAGGAAGTGGAGAATGAAAGCAAGATGGCGGGCGAGAACAACGAACATGTAATTTGGGTCCTTCTACTCTCCTTACTAGCTTTAATAACTTCCTCTCAGCAGCAACTGGTAGTCCTTTACAACTTGATTTTTCAATTGCAACAACAGCAAGCCATGATCATGCACTTAACGCATAGTGCTGCCGATCCAAGACATTTTCATCTCTCGAGAAGGATGAGCACACGTGGGCTTGGAGAGCGATTATGGCGAAAACCAGACGACGCAGCAACGCAACCAGCAACGCCAGACGAAATTGTGGACGTTTGGCAGCTGAATACCGTGAATACCCGACTGCCGCCATCTTTGTTTTTTGTCCCTAGTACCAGGAACTTCCGAGCGAAGGCAGTTTACATGGTGCTAGGATCTTCCTAGCTCACAGATCTCAGCCACAAGTGCGTGGAGTCTGCAATGCGTAAACGGACTATGGAAAGCGAAGAGACGCAACCGATAGCCGGCACATCTGGAAAAAAGCCGCGAATAAGCAGATAGGTAGATAGAAGTTTTATTAAGCAGAGATTTGCAGTCGTAAGACTGAATACACCTTATTCCAAAATGGCCG
Source organism: Montipora capitata (assembly GCA_949126865.1). Lineage (NCBI taxonomy): Eukaryota > Metazoa > Cnidaria > Anthozoa > Scleractinia > Acroporidae > Montipora > Montipora capitata. The sequence continues at coordinate 35,891,655 of OX421451.1, forward strand.
CTGATTTATACGGATACTAATTGGCCCTTGTTGCCTCGTTCAAGATAAAATATTCTTTTGAATTTTAAGCTTAAGAACGAGGCATCAAGGGCTTATTTGAATAAAAACAAAAGAATATTTAAATGGCGGCCATTTTGGAATAAGGTGTATTACACCAAGCTTTTACACATAATATACAGATTTAAAATAGCCAAAATGAATGATAAATATGTAAAATACTGAAAAAACTTACATCTAACAGCTACCCTTTTGCCAAAATATCAAAGAACTATGTACAACATTGTGGTTAATAAAACTATTCGATCAACGCTTGGTCTTGCACTTAAGGTGGATAATCTAAGATTATACTACAGTACTAGCAGTACTAGCATGAAATTCAGGAAGAAGGCCATGTAACCTGTGATTCTCGCTGTTTACAATATTATTGAAAAGACGTTTAGTTATTTCAATTCCTGCCGCCTCTTATACAGTGTCTGCAGACCAGCCTTCTCTAACGAAAACTGGTTTGGGGGCTTTTACCCTGTGTACGAAGACCCAAAGTCTGCAGGGAATCATTGCCACGCAGTCCACGCCGAATCGAATCTTGTTGACCGCGCAAGATCAGAAGCGCGACTCCCACATTCCTGCCAAGATAGCCCAACAGCACGAGTTGTGTGTAAAGGCAATGCAACGAAATTTCCTTCACAGGATTAAAAGATAGAAGAAATAATTACTTTCTTTGTTACCTCACAACCCACCAAGCTGACTTTGTAATGTGACTGTAAACACACTCGCGTGCTGTATGATTGTCTGTGCCATTGTTTCAAGGACCCAGCTGACGTCAAGGCAGTTCGACTGAAATCCTGGGGGCTCTGTAATACAGAACATTTGCACGTCAGGTCTCAGGTCAACCCGGCCTTCTGACAAATTGGCCTGATTTCTATACAACAAGTGCTCTCATTAACTGTGGGCATCAGCTGCCGGCACATTCCCACCCTGCGCCCCGGCAGAGCCTCTTTTATCTCTTTCTTTCTTAAAGGCTCTGCTTGCAGGGTGGCACATTCCACATTCGCACTTGCAATACTAATTAGAAAACGGCCAAAAAAGACAAAAAACAAAAAAAAAAACAAAAACAAAAAAAAAAACAACAACACTAGAACTAAATATAAATAAAATACCAAAGGATGTAGATGAAATAAAAAGAGAAATAATTACCCGTCTGTGTTCCCTAAGCGATTCGTTTCGCTGTACTGACGGTCCGTCTGTTCCTCCCTTATGCTTTCAGACTGCGCATTACAACGGATTCTACGTTGTTTAAGGACGAGGCCCAGCATCCATGGAAGCTTCTGAGGTTTCACCAACATCACTGTCGTAGAAATTGCATTCATTTTCCCTGGTTACATTGGATAAAAACGTCTCTGAACGAGTGCTGTTAGCAGGGGCTGCAGTAATTTTCTCAATTGCACAATTGTTGTTGTTCCACCGCAAACGTCGCGCGTCACAAACACACGCAATTGTTTTAACCCGAAGTGAATTCTTCACAGAAAATTCGTTTTTCACCGAAAATATTTCGGGCAAAATTGATAGTAAAACCTTTTCACTGCCACGTTAAGTGACAAATAAATCATATTTTTGGGTTTACATTCCCTTCTCCCTCATTGCGTTCGTACCAAGGAAAATCATTTTCCTTCTCCAGAACGCTGTAGCGTAAAACACACCACAACAATGTAAAGGCAGGCAGTGTGCAAACACTCACCCAGGAGTAATTTAATGGCATTTAAGACATAAATTACAATCAAATAGCCTCCAAGAGGGAATTTTGGTGGATAAATGTCCTACAAAATAGGAAAATTTCCTGTAGAAAGTGTATTGAGAAATTTGAGAAGGAAAATCCATTTTTTTACGCTTTACACGAGTTTTCCTTCTTTAGACAAAACATCGCAGGAAAGCGAAACTTAAGTTTCTCCACCGATGTGATCCAGCAATTTTCGGCGGAAAACGGAAGCAAGCTGATAAATCTCGTCTAAATTTTAGAATTTAGCCTGTGGTTCAGTGGACGTTTATTCACACTTCATGATATCATGTATATTGCTGAAGTATTTAAGGACCGTGCCTAGTATTGTTATTGAGCATACGTTCAGTGTATCCGAAGATACTCGGATTTCCTGTGGGTGGTGCTTGATACAGGGATATTATTGCGCTGTTTAAGCAGAACTTAGCAAGTGATCTTGGCATGCAAAAGGAAAATTGGGGGTAACCACGCATTTTTCATAGATAATTCAGCTTCGATTTGGAAAAGAAGGCCTTGCGTAGCTTTGCATTTTAAAGCTTTTTACAATTATTTTCGAAAAATGCGTGGTTACTCCCAATTTTCGTTTTGGATTTCAATAACACTCGTTAAGATCTGCTTTTCCACGTATATTCAGTAAAACGCGCAAAAATACCTTTGAATTAGTAGGCACCATCCTCAAGAAGAAACTTTTTTTGACACGAAAAGGCAAAATAAATTGAGTCGAGTAGAATGTGGGGAGTCTGAGGAACACAGATCGCAGCATAATAAAAACAAAATGCGTCTTTGTTCGGGGTCAACCTTGAACTTAACAGTAAACGTAAATATTCACAGATTTGACAAGGAGAGTGTGATAGACCACAAAAATATTGAAATGCTTCTTTTGTAGTTATTTGCAGAGCGCTTCGCAAATTTGAAAATGGACTCTGCCCATCACGGCTTTTGCTCTTCCGTTCATACTCGGATTAATTCAACTACTATGCCATAACATGCCACTTCAATAAAATTTCCTTTTTGGTGTCTACTTTCACGGTGGTCATGCGATTTAAATCACGTCAAAATCGTAATCAAAGTTGTTTATTCAAACAACCGAGTAGACAAATTCTCTTGAGGTTTTCTTCGTACGACCAGTGCCTATGTTTTTAGCTTAAATAGTCAGCAATATAACATGCTGCTTACTATGATTTAATTAAGTACATCTGTACAGTTATTTTCGAAACTCTCTTTTCGATCGTTGACCCTGCTTATCCCTAACCGTCGAGAGACAAGAGTCAGAACGTGCCTTTCTCGATCGTGCCGGGAAGTATGTTGTCCACACTTTCACTGTAAAAATGAACTAGTAGGGTGTAATGATTAATAGGCATAGACGTTACGTTGAATTTGTCCACTGCACGGAGCGTCGATTTTAGGAGTTGACCTTTTGCCTTATTCCTTATACACTACATTTGTGTTGTGCTTTATCTGATTCTATTAAAAATTTAAAAGTTTTAATTTTAAAAATTCTCAGCGTTTCACAAGCACGCAGTTGTTTGGGAGGTCATTCCATTCCTTTGCAGCGGCATACTCGAATGTTGACTGGCCCATAGCTTTTTTGTATCTTGGAAGATACAGTTCCCTACTATCTCTGAGGGCTTTACGGCGAAGTTCTCATCTCAATGCAAAATACCCTTGAAGTTGTCTGGGACAGTGATAATCATTTACGATTTTATGTACTAGTTGGAGACGCAAATAACGGCGCCTGTTAAATAATGTTAACAGGCCAAGCCGGTCTCTCCCTCATTGACTGTGTGCACGTTGAGTGATTTGTTTGCAAAATTATTCGCATTATGCTTTGTTTTGCAACCTTTCAAGAAGATCGGAGTTCTTCTTGCTGCAAAAACCGCATACGATGCAGCCATAATCTAAAATAGGTAAAATTGTCATTTTATAAGTTTTCAATAAAATAGCAGGGCTAAGAAAAGATGAATCATGAAATTCTATTTAAAAGTTTCAGTTCAGGATAAACTCTCGAGGCAATGATATATGACACATGATTGTTCCATGAGAATGATTCGTCTACCACCACGCCAAAATACTTAAAATGTCTCTGCTGTTTTGATATTGAGTCTCCGTAAAAAATATTAATATCTCGGTTGATTTTGAGCGGTTTGTGGGACGCAATACTCATGGCTTCCGACTTTCAAGTTTGTATTACAAGTGAGGCCATTCCTACAAAACCCGTGTCTGACGCTCTTGAGGTCCTTGTTGACACTGTACACAGCTAAATCAATATTCTTCGAGCTGGAATGCATCTTAGTATTGTCTGCGTATAACGAGAGAGTGGACGTATGACATGCCTTCGATATGTTGTTAATATGAATATTGAATAGCGTTGGTCCTAAAACTGATCCTTGCGGGACGCCAAAAGAAAGACGCCTGGGATCTAAATTAGCGTCCTTGTAGAGGACATACTGTAATCTCTCAGAAAGGTAACTGTTGAACCACCGAAGTTCGGACTCTTTGACGCCGTAGCATTCGAGCTTAGTTAGTAAGACTTCATGTTTAATGACGTCAAATGCCTTTCTCAGGTCGAGAAAAACACTAACAGACTTGAGACCATTATCAATTGCTCTTTTCCACGTGTCTACTACCTTAAATAGGGCAACAGCTGTTGAAGAAAATTTAGAATAAGCGAACTGGTGGTGTTCTATAAGACCAGAGTTGAAAGCAAAGTCTGAATTCGCGAAAGAAAGTCTGCAAGTTCGCCTTGGATGCTTTTATTTAAGAACCACTCTCTGAACCTCTTGGAAGGTTGGTCAAATGCCATAATTTTTCGTGCGCCAAGACGGTTACTAAAGTAAATTGCCGATTACTTTCATACACATGTGTTTCGTATCTCTGTGCCTGCATTTATAATGCATTAACGCTATTATCTTGTTTGGAATTAAGGACAGCTTTTCCTGGTGTAGATATACTTTCATCACAAACTAAGATAAACATAGTTTCCTTTCCTCGCAAGATTTGATTGTGATTTTCTGTTAAACCAAAATTTTCCCTTGTATTTTCTTGATGTTTTTATCAATATGGTTTTTATTTATTGTATCGCGATTTTCTTACAGTTTTGCCTATGCGCGAGCCGTCAATATTTCGAAGTATTGCCGTCTCACTTTTGCGGCCTGTGATTGGTTCTAATGTTGAAATTGTCGTCGTTGCACTGACGTACGCAAACAAATACGTTTCGCAGGTAGAAAGAATTGAAATTTCGATCAAGCGCGGGTTGATTAGTTTACAGTATATTCCGTATTGGGCTCCGCCAATACGGAATATATTTTCTCCCAACTAGCCGTCAATATAATGTGGTATTGCCGTCTCAAAATCGCAATTTGTTTTTAGTATGCTAAATAAATAAAATAAATCGCGTTTACCACTGATGACTATCGGTCAGTTTTAAATAAAGGTAAAGCTAAAGTCACTTTATTTAACGTCGGTTGTTCCTTCAGCTACGAGGCTGGTATCAATGGAAGCCGACGGTGCGCCCTTTACCCCCCTCCCTCTGTCAGTGCTCCGTTTTAAGGGGATTTAAAGCTATAGCTACACGGATCACAGGAAAGTCGAAAAAGACGTTGAAGTCACCGAGGATCGAACCTGGGGCCTCTCGCTCCGAGAGTGGCGCATTAGCCAACTGAGCCAAATGAAGGAGTGAATGAATTTCCCTTCCTATTTCGTCAACATGTATAAGTTTGGATCTCGAATTAACTGAGTAGGGTTCAACATTTCTTCATCCTCCTCATACGGCCCTTCAGTTAGACTTTCGAAAAGTCCTTCGTCTAGATACGCGCGAAGCGAAGGACTTTTCATACTTGATTGGCGCCAATTTAGCGACCCAAAAACGGGTCGCTGAGCTAGGCCAATCAGAGTAGTCCTCGTGGAACCTAGGGGATAGAGTTGTCAATCAAAATTTGCCACACGCAGTGAAGCGTGATTTTCAAACATGCTACTAAGGCCACCGGATATTCCAAATTACGCGACCATCAGAGGAAAATAATTGAAGAATATCTGTCTTGCATAGATCTGTTTGTGTCTTCTCCAACCGGAGCTGGGAAAAGTCTGACCTTTGAACTAGTCCCGTACGCTTTTGGTCGTTTACTTGGAGCGGGTGGCAATGCTATCGTCTTCGTTTTCACTCACGAAAGATTTGGTCTCAAGCCGGTCGCTATTTAGGAGACAACACATTTAAAATCTTAAGTATAAACGGGTGTCTGGAAGTCCCGAGGCGATTCTCAACGACTATCAACACATTTTTCGTCGAATGGAACAAAAAATTTTAAAATGCATGTGTATTCATTGACGAGAGTCATTGCATCGCTAAATGGTAAGCTTAAGTTTCACTAAGATGTATCTTTTAATCCCGGTCTAGTACGTCTCCTACACCTGAAGCCTACCTGATCTTTCATGAGTGAAATCAATTGACTTTCTTGACGATTCGAAGCTTTCCCTTACTTGCTAATCTTTCGAATATATTAGTCTTTCGTTTCTATCAGCACAAATCACGGCACAAGTGTTGGTCCAGAAAATACCACTGGAGATCTCCTTCCAAGCGGCGACTCGAGATTGAAAAAAAGCTTTCGTTTTATTTCATCTTTGTTTCTGATACCTTTAGCACAAAGTTAACAAATTTCCTCTTTCGATTTCGTAGAAACAAACATGTTCGACTGTTTTCGTCGGATTGCGCCATCAAGTTCAGAACTTGCGAATGACGTCATCCCCTTTTTGGCGCGAGACGGAAATGAAAACTTTGCAAGCGAGACAAGTCGACCTCTTCGTCGCTCGCTCATTCACTTCGCGTACGAAAAATCACGATTCGCTCTCCGAAACATTTTCTTCTGGGGTTATCGTGAGGTCGACTTGTGGCAAGTCTATCCTTCAGACATCAGGAAATTTTACTTCACTTAGAAACCCACATTTTTTGGGCTGTTTGGCCCACAGTCTCCGGCTATTTCCCCTAAACGGTTTAGCCTTTATGATAAATAGAGGATTGGAAAGTATTCTATTTTCAACTTTGTGGTACCACATTGAACTTGGTTCTTGTAAATGCCGACAGTCTCAAGTG
>OX421451.1:35906011-35928511 GCA_949126865.1 Montipora capitata
TTACCGAGAAGGTCAAACGCCATACTGCTAAGATAATCACTTTCAGAAGCACTAAGTCCATAGACACGGAAAATTTTAAAAAAGATCTGAGAGATTGTGAATGGCTGCTAAATAACACATTGGCATCTGCAAAAGAGAAATATTCCAATTGGAGTGAAGCTCTGAATAACGTCATGGATAAACATATGCCAATTAAATCCATGAGGGTGCGCGAGAAAGACGTTCCGTTTATGACAACTGAATGGAAAGCGGCAATTAGGATGAAACGTAGGAGTGCAAATAAATACAACAAAAACAAGACCAAGGAGTTGAATTTAGAATCGATGAAAAAATGGCGTAACAAAGCCACACGCCTGAGGAGGACAGCCATTCGAGATTATTGGCGGCAAACATCAAGCGAATCAAAATGTAACCCCAGCAAATTTTACAAGACCTTTTTGCCCCTCCTCAGCAATAAAAAGCAGAAAGATAAAACAGAAATCACATTGAACATTCATGGGACACCGGTGCAAGATCGAACACCGGTGGCTGAGGAATTTGCAAACTATTTCGCCACTGCGGGAGACAGGTCTGTTGAAAATCATCCTTCACGCAATTTTACCCCTGAAGAATGCAGCAGACACCCAAGTGTTTGTGCTATAAGCATTAGATGGGAGTGAACCCATCAAAGCTCTAGGGGTTTTCTTTACTTACGACCAAGCACTACGTTATGAAAAAAAATTTCCAACACAGACTTGATAATATGAAAAAACTAACAATATATTTGGTCTTCTAGAGGGCTATCTATTTATGGCAAAGTTACTATAATTAAAACTCTACTTACCCCAAATTAATCTACGTGTCCTCATTACTACCAACTCCATTAAAGATTATAAAACAAGTGAACCACAAAATTTTTACCTTTTTATGAAAAGGGAAAGATAAGGTGGCAAGGCTTTCAGCCATAAACACTCTCGAAGAAGGTGGTATAAGAATGATAGACATTGAAAGTATGATTAAGGCCTTAAGACAGGCTTGGTTGAAAAGAATATTTGATAACAATGACAGTACATGGAAGTTCTATTTAATACATGTCCTAAAAAAGCTTGGAGATCTTTTAATCTTTGAGTGCAATAATGCGATAAAGGACCTTCCAACAATCTCAACTTTTTATAGAGAACTCTTAATTTGGTGGTCAGAATTCCGAGATCTCTTCTTTGAAGAGAAATATTGGCTTTCTATAATTTGGAATAATAAAGATATTAGAATTAATGGAAAGCCGGTTTTTTACAAAACTTATTACACTCCAGAATCTGCACTGTCAATGATTTGTTGTTCAATCTAAACAACATTGATTCCTTTTAACTAATAAAGGAAAAAAAAAAGGCCAATTTTCTTACATGGACTCGTCTTAGACACTCTATACCATCCAACCAAAAATCAGCCAAGTATAGTCTTGATAGGCGCCTGCCTTATTTTAAATGCAAAAATGCTATTTTTGATATTTCAAAAAAGAAATCAAAAGATTTCTATTCATTGATAGTGAGTAGGAAAGCTCCGCTACCAAACAATGCTAAGCAACTAACACAAAGCTTTAATTTGACTGAGGAGGAGTTGAAACTTGCTTTCGCCCTTCCCCACGAAATTGTTTATGAACATTATGTGAAAGCCTTTCAATATAAAATTTTAAAATCGATTCTGTATACAAACAAGAAAGTATTTAAAATTGGTTATGGTGAGCATGACAAATGTACCTTCTGTGACAATGAATCAGAAACATTGGACCACCTCTTTTCTTATTGCTCTTTCTCGAATATATTTTGGACACATTTTGAAAAATACTTTTTTACGTTAACAAAAAAATCGAGAGTTCTCAGCAATCAAGATATAATATTAGGCATTATAACTTCGCCTTGCCCCTTACTGAATTATTTAATATTAATGGATAAGTTATATATCTGGGATTGCAGAAGAAAGTGTATACACCCATACATTGAGGGTTTTAAACAAAAAATTAAAATTAACTATCAAACAGAAAAGTATATGGCCTCAAAAAATAATGATCTATTAAACTTTTATAATAAATGGCCAGAAAATTTTTCTCCTTAACTTCCTTTTTCCCCCAATTTTAATTTTAATTTTGATTTTGATGTTGTTATTTAGCGTTTTTGCTATTATATATTTATGTTTTATTTATGTGAGTGGATCCCAGTGTTCAAAAAAGAGGACCCGCTGGAGAAGAGTCATTGTAATTATAGACCTATTACTATTTTGACAGTGGTCGACAAGATATTTGAACAGCTTTTGAGTAAACAAATGTCGAAGTTCTTTGAACTGATCCCTTTGATCCCTTTGTGTCGGCCTATCGTGGGCTGCACAGCTGTGAGTCAACTCTCGGGTTCGTCTAGTTGAGGACTGGAAACAAGCTATTGACACAGGAAAAACCGTAGGCGTTTTATCGACAGATATGAGTAAAGCCTTCGACACAATGCATGCAACTCTATTGTTGGCTAAACTTCAGGCATACGGCTTCTCTAACGAATCGCTAACATTAATGCGTTCCTTTTTCATGGACTGCAAAGGAAGGACTAAACTAGGAGCTGTGGTCAGCGACTGGAAACCAATCAATATGGGCTGTCCCTAGGGTTCCAATTTGGGACCGTTATAATTATGGAACATTTACCAAAATGATCTCGTCTACCTGGACCGTTCATCTAGTCTTTGAATGTATGCTGGCGACCACCAACTTTATTATGCTCATAGTAACATAAATGTCCTTATAGAGAGGATCAAGTATGAAGGGGAACTCGCGAATGTCTGCGTGGTAAAAGAAAACCATTTGGTTGGCAACTTGAACAAATATCAAGCCATGATTATCGGAAGTAAACACAAGCCATCTCAGCTGACCTTAGACATAAATGGCCATCTCATTAACATCACTGAGGGACTTAAATTATTAGATGTCACTGTAGATAAGGATCTGCATTTCTCAGAACATATTTCAGCTAACTGTAAAAAAGCAAGTAGGCTGATTGGTGTTTTAATGAGGCTCAGGAAACTGATCCCTACCGAAGCTAAACTTCAGATTTACAAGAAAGCGATTTTACTTCAGCTTACATATAGCAGCCTAGTCTGGCATTTTTGTAAGCCGTCGGATAGAAAGAAACTGGAAAGCGTGAACGAAAGAGGTCTCAGGGCGGTTTTCTGTAATTGGAATTTGTCACACAACAACTTATTAAAACGTGCTAATCTGACTTCCTTATATAATAGGCGTCTTCAAGATATAGCAATATTTATGTTCAAGGTCAAGCATAAGTTACTCCCTAAGAATATTCTGGACTTATTCAGCGAAACTTTTAATTACCATCTGAGAAATTCTGATTTCTATATCCCACGATTCAACAGTGTCAGGCCGTGATGGGAAACATTCATTGACGTTCTTTGGACCGCGACTTTGGTCCGAACTTAGCCCAGGAGACAAAGAGAGACAGACGTTAACGGCCTTCATGGCCAATATTAAAAAAAGAGATCTCGCTAGCCTGGTGGAGAACGACTTTTGTAATGGTAATTGTCCCACATGCACTTGCTAAATATAAATTTTATAATCGGATAAAATCATAGATCCTAATTAAACAAGTTTTAGTTACTAAACAAGTTCTTTATTATTGTATATAGTGATTGTAGCCGAAGGATTTTTATATTTCTAGATATGTTCTTTATTATTGTATATAGCCATTGTACCCTAAAGATTTTATTATTGTAAATTCGAAAGATTATTGTATTTTTTATGTAGGATAGTGTCCCCGATTAGTAAGCCTATTACAGGCTAGCTAGAAGATTGACACTGAAATAAAGTTATTATTATTATTATTATTATTATTATTATTATTATTATTATTTTTGATTGTTAAATTAACCTTGTTTCATACTTACTGTTTCTGCGTCACCGTTAGCGGGCGTAAAAGGTGCTTAACACTCTCCATAAAGAGATCGATAAGTAAGAATTAATGTGACCGTATAGGAGACCGGCTTTAGCTCTGCTCGCTTTTTCCAAACCACTCTTCCGTGAATGGCAAGCTTCCTCGCACTCAAGCAAACAGCTGGAAGATTAACGCTTTGACTGAACTAGAGCTTTGTTTTGGTGTCCCTAAGAAACCTGGTTATATTACAGGGCTTAACAGTAACACCAGCACTCGCTTAAAAGTAATGACGTTTTGCTTTGGTTACAGACGCTATGATAACCTTCGAAGGGTCAACAAGCACTGAATTGCTCCTTGGTTGTCAAGAAAATTTTGCTTTTGCTCTGTTGTGGATCAAATTGTTAATAAAAACCTTGCGTTGTCATGACTGCTAATCTTTCATGGAGCCGATTGAAGTAAAGACACTTTATACAATAGCGACCTTTACTCCTTCTCCCAAGGAAGTTCAAGAGGGAATTTTGGTGGATAAATGTCCTAGGAATTAGGAAAATGTTCCTCTAGAAAGTGTATTGAGAAACTTGAGAAGGAAAATCCTTTTTTTTACGCTTTACACGAGTTTTCCTTCTTTAGTCAAAATATCACAGGAAAACGAAACTTCAGTTTCTCGACCGATGTGATCTAGCAAGTATAGACTCTTTATCAGATGACGGAAGCAAGCTGATAAATCTCATCTAAATTTTATAATTTAGCCTGTAGTTCAGTGGATTTTTATTTACTCTTCATGATATTATGTATATTGCTAAAGTACTTAAGAAGAAACTATTTTGACAGGAAAAGGCAAAATAAATGGAGTCGAGTGGAGAGTGGGGGTCTGAGGAGCGTAGCTCAGATCGCGGCATAATAAAAACAAAATACGTCTTTGTTCGGGGCCAGCCTTGAACTTAACAGAGTAAACGTAAATATTCACAAATTTGACAAGGAAAGTGTGATATACCTCAAAAATATTCGCTGAAATATTGAAATGCCTCTTTTGTATTTATTTGCGGAGCGTTTTGCGAATTGCCGATCACGGCTTTTGCTCTTCCGTTCGTAATTACAAACGCCCTTTTTCCTTCCTAAGATTAATTCAACTATCATGCCATAACCGTGTCACCTCAATAAAATATCCTTTGGTGTCTACTTTGGTGGTCACGCGATTTAACTTGAATCACGTCCAAATCGTAATCAAAGTTGTTTATTCAAACAACCGAGTAAACAGATTCTCATGCAAAAGCAACTGCACTTTTAACTGCCTCTCAACGTTTTGATTGGAAAACGATAATCAAAATTCCTTCTAGAAAAAAAAAAAAAAAAAAAAAAGATTGGTTGGCGGTCATACTTCTGGCAAAATTGAAAGGCCTATCACAAAGATCTGTTGTTACCTTTCATTGGTCAACCTGCAGAGCAAAACTTTTCAGGCCGTGAAATATTTAAGTTGACCACGTTCCTGTCGTTAAGGCGGTCGTTGGTGTTCTCTCTGCTTGACGTTTTCTTCATACGACCACTGCCTATCAGGAATATAACACATACACTTACTATGATTTCAATACATCTGTACAGTTATTTTCGAAAATCCCTTTTCGATGACGGTTTATCCTGTTAATCCCTAACCGTCGGGAGACAAAAAAGTCAGAATGTGCCTTGCACGATTTTGGCGGCGGTATATTCTCCATACTTTCACTGTGAAAATGAACCAGTAAATTGTAATGATGAAAACGGAGAAGTTGAATTTGTCGAGTGAACGGAGCGTCGAATTTAGGAGTCGGCCTTTTGCCTGAGTCAGTTGGTGTAAAATCATTTTCATTGTATTTTGAAGCTTTTTGATAAACATTTGCGGTCTCTTTTAGAGCGATCCGTTGAAAACTCCTTGGTGTAAAATCAAAAAGCTCCAAAAGTGACCAAAAATAAGACGGAAACAAGAGAGGGGAGGACTCTTAGCCGTTCCTCTCCTACGATGCTTCTATTTGAGAACTCTCTTATAACCTCTTGGAAGGTTGGTCAAATGCCATAATTTTTCGTGCGCCAAGACGGATATTTAGATTGCCGATTAGTTTGATACATATATGTTTCCCATCTCTGTGCCTGCATTTATAATCCCATTGACGCCATTATCTTGTTTGGCGTCTTGTTTGCATTTGTGGTTTCTTTTACCCAACAGCTTTTCCTCGAGTAGATATACTTTCATTACACACTAAGATACACACGTTTTCCTTTCAACGCAAGATGTGAAAGTGCATTTCTGTTAAACCAAAATTATCTCTTGTATTTTCTTGATGGTTTTATCAATCAACAGATGATGTGTTTTTGCTTCTTACGTTTCTATTTATTCATTGTATGCCAAATAAATAAAAGAAAAAACCCGTTTACCACTGATAACTGTCGGTCTTTTAAGTGAAGGAGCGAATAAATTTCCTTCCCCTTTCGTCAACATGTATAAGTTTGGATCTCGAATTAACTGAGTAGGGTTCAACATTTCTTCATCCTCCTCATTCGGTCCTTCAGATATTAGGACATTTTAATTCACTTAGCAACCCATATTTTTTGGGCTGTTTGGCCCACAGTCTCTGAGGAAACATGAATATTTCCCCTAAGCGGTTTAGCCTTCATGATAAATAGAGGATTGGAAAGTATTCTATTTTCAACTTTGTGGTACCACATTAAACTTGTTAAGTTCTTATAAATGACAGTCTCAAGTGATGTTGTCTTTGCTATGACGTTCGTGGTGTCAAGAGGATTGACGAGGCACACGGCTTTATATCCGAGAACGCAACCGCGCGATTGCCATTTCAAAGCTCCCGTACCACGAAAACAGGTTTGCTCGGGACTTCCAGAAAATGGAGTTGACAAGCTCGAAACTGCGACTTGCTTCCTCAGTGTCATCTATTGAATTCAAGTCATCTCGCTTCAGCAAGCGACTGATTGCTGTTGTGGTCCTATGTGTGATGCTAGCCGTGGGTGGAGGCTTTTTGCTCGGCTACTTTGTAAAGGGCAACAACAGTGATGACATCTGCGGACACTGCAACTCGAATGCAAATACAAGTCAAACAAACGACCTTCAGCCAAACTTTGACGATGTCAAAAAAATCTTCAGCCAATTCGAGAAGGAAGTAAGCGTAGAAGAACTTCGAAATAACTTGAGGTATGCAGTAATTGCCACATTTTGGGTACATTTTGTTGGTTTATGGCTAATACGACAAGATATGCAACCGATCTTTGCGGTTCACACACGCACACCTATTTCTAAAGGGAAATATTATCTCGTTATTTTGAACTCTATGAACTGTCATTGTAGACAATCACAACTGGGATCCAGAGATTTTTCGTAATACTCACTGATTTCCCCGATGAAATCGCATAGAGCCGGCTTCTTTAAGTAATTTAAAGGATTATACCCGTTTTTTGTTTTATCATCGTCATCTTACTGAAGTCTTCATGAAAGGCAAATTTCCTAAGAAACACTGCATTTTTTCCGCATCATTACGAAAGGATAACCAAGCTATTAAAATCGCAAAGGAGCAATCTCTCATTGATTCTGTAAATCAAAAGTGAAATATCAATGAAGTAATCTCGCTGGTTTTTTCTGTCGGTTCTTTGTTAGCGGTTCCCAATTTGCTGAATTTAAGGAGAATCTTGCGTTTGACCACTTCTTGTGTTTAAACACTCGGGTTTAATAAACTTCCTTAATAACACAAATGACTGAAATTTCGAATGTGTTTGGTTTAAAAAAAATCATTTTCTACTTTGAAATAGAGAAGTAGAAAACAAGGAAATGACAACTGTCAGATACCATGCAGCCAGTCAATTAAAGCTGCATTGGATGATGACTTTCACGGGCAACAAAACGCAGCTTTAGTTGTACAAAAACCGTACAAAATGTAATTATTATGAAATGTGTTGAAATTAATTTGCCCTTTGGATAAACATGGGTTCTTGCTTTTATTGCTGATTTAATGGATTTTTTTCTTCCGTGGCAACTGGGCACATAACAACGTTGAGATTATTGAAAATAAAAGCATAGAGATTTCGTGGAAACAGTACAAGTGCTTGTTATGCCCGCACATTTCTGACATCCTAGTTTGAAATGTTTACATTGTGGGTCGTTTGTCTTTGTCATGCGTGCGTCCTGTTAATTATGTATACAACTTTGAAAAACGAAACAAAGTAAATGAAAAGAGGAGGCAGCATGATCTATCTTCTTTCAAATCACGTTCCTGAGCTTTTCGTTTTGTTGTCCTCTACTTTTGTGGTTTGGAATCTTTGCATGTATAAAAACTGAACACACGGAAAATATTTGTAAAGGCTTCTTCAGTGGAGTAACGTAACATAATCTTCACGTCAGGATCACTAATTATACAACTGGTAGGGTACTGCAGCCATTGTATAATAAAGCGTACAAATGCAGAGCTTCGAGATATGGGATAGAAACCCCCTCACATGTTATTCTTAAGAATGGTTTATGAGTGGTGTACTATGAAAATATATGCTTATCAGGTAGCAATAAATCAAGTTCAGTTCTCACATGAGTTCACTTGACGTTTGAATGTTGGCGTTGTCGTGTTTCCAAACAACACAACCGTGACAAACAAGCCAGTTAATGTTTAACACATACAGTGCACTGGCCCCACTGTAATAGTCTCTGAAACAGTACTGGTAAGTGAATTTCGAAGGACGTAGCGACGAGTTCGGGCCAAAAGCTCATTTAAGACTCGGTCCTTTTGGCAGGCACCACACGATCAGTGTCATTGATATCGGAGTACAGCACCATATCCAGATGGCAATGTGCTGGGGGTCAATTTTGAGCAATTTCAATGATAAATAACATGAACGCAGACGTGATAAGTGACATTACGCAACGTTGCGACAGCTCTCAAGGAATGAACTAAAACATGTCTTAGTGTTTTGCCAGCCTGCTAGACAAATAAAAGAGGTTCTTCTCTGTACATAAAAAAATACACCTCAAAATTCGAGATGCAGGCAGGTTATGGTCCTTATCGTGGAAAACTCCCCGTATCACGACAAGGTTTCGAGAAAATCACTGGCAAAGGTTGGAAAACTCAGCGATGGAAACGGAGAAAAGCTCTTGCTTTGATGCCGCCCGCTTTCCTCATTTTCAAGACGATATTTAAACCGGACGACGGTCGGTATACAGTCGGAAGCAGAGCTCATCGATAAAACAAGCAAAACAATATAGCTTTTACGGCGAAGTCCATGATTGACATCCTGTTAAACGACAATCATTTGTTTCAAATAAAGGAAACCACGTCATGGAAAAAGCAAATATCTATTAATTAAGATGTAAATCTTAATAAGGTTTTAGAATTTATGCTGGGACGTGATATCGTCTTTGGTGGTTGAGGATGTTGATCTTGACCGCACACGTTCCACTAAAATCAGTCAATTGTTGAAATACAACACTCTAGCTAGGAAATACATAATTGTTTTATTCTAAAGTCTTCGCACTACACACAAATCGAACTTGCCTTCTTTATAATCAGCTAGATAAATTGTAAACAAGAATTCTCTTGTATAACACACAGATCGTTTTTACGGTTTTGTCTTTTTGGAGTGTTGATAATGGGCCTCACTTGTTTAAACACTCGAACGGTTCACCAAGAAATCATGATCACACCTTGCGTTGTAGTTTCACTGTTTTAATCCAAAATTCGCTGTACAGTACTCGCTAACCTGCTAACTTCGCGAACAGAACTCTTCTTTCTCGCACGCGTTGATGTCTTTTTTTGGTAATTCGAGAGTTGCAGAATGTTGTGAAACGATTACAGTGGGAGGGGTAGGACTACTAACCTCGGACACAACTCCCCTAAAAATTGAGGCTATCATTTTTTATATCCTTCACCAAAGATCATGTAACTTATATAGACAGTCCAGTTTAAACTTCTTAATCCTCCTCTTCCTCTGGCTCCAGGGCTGAATTTCGAGTCTCCTTCCAACTTGCTCTGTGGAGACCGTGGTCCACCCCGATGACCTCGAATGGCCTACTCCCTTCCGTCCCGAGTTCAGGCAGGGCGCTTGTTGGTCGAGTTCCGTACGGTCTGGTGGAGAATACTTTGCAGGCATTGCATCTTTGAATAATTTTCTTGGCTTTTGCTCTTAGCTTTGGTATCCACCAATTCTCTCTTATATTTGCCATCGTACTCGCAACACCAAGACGCATTATCTGGTTGTGTACATGGACGAGGAGCTTCTCAGCCAGCGATCCTCCTTGCAGGTACGTTCCCTTTAATTCTCCCTTTGCACTTGAAGATACAATGTACCTGTATGTTTATCCTCCATCAAGTTCCACCCTTGTGATTGCAAAGTCCCTTGGTCTGTTATCCGGATTCGCTTCACCCAGTAGTTTCTCGCAGTAGTGATTTTCTCGGTTACCTCAAAATCGATGCTGTCACCCTCACGGTCCGCCAGTAAGCGTTCTTGTCTAACAATGAATCCCATTCATCTGATTTGCGCCCTTGTGTGTGAAAGATTCTCTCTGGGTTGGGCTTGCTCTCTTCCTCTGCTACTTTAGTGCAATTCAACCTCGGCTGCTCTGGTCACTGCTTTTCATCCATGAGCCAGTAAGGAGCAGTCAACCAGTTTTCTCGCTCTATCTTCGCAATGGTCGGTCCTCTGCTTCCACTGCCTGTCAGGTTCAAATTTGTTGGACAGTACTTCCAAGTAACTGCGATCTCACTGGTAGTTTCTGCTTTTGGTTATTTAATATAATGCAACCATGCTGTCCTTCCAAATAATGGTACACCTGATGGGCCAACATTGGAGAGCACCGTGCAAGTTCTTTGCCATGTTTGCTGCCATATGACCGCTGAGAAGTTCCACTCTTGATATGCGTGACTATTGGCATCTGCAAAGAGATGAAGATGTACTGCTGCCATCTCTTCCATTGAACTAGTGATACTTCTGAGTATCTGGACATTTTTAAGTTGGTAAATGTCCACTAAAGCCATTGATCACTTAATTGGGCGGAGACTTCTCCATTCCAACCCTTCTTTTCATCACAAGCTTCACGATAGATATGTTTTCCTTCGGCCATAGTGGAGATTATCCCAAGTGGATCGTCGATGGTTCCCAAGCATAGCTAAGGATACGTCTTTTGGTCACAGGCTGATCTTCAGATAAGCCTTTGTAGGAAACTCCAGAAAATCGTCTTCTTTGTTCCAAGCATGTCCTAAGATCTTGCTGTGGTCTGGCGTGTTCTCATTCTCAAAGGATTTAACTTTGGATTCCCTCTTATGAACTAGAAATTGAGCACTCTTGAAGATTGCAGTGCTTTCATCCTTGAATTACGCCAGCTGCTACTGGTTCTTCTCCCGTTCACATAAGGTTGTAGACATACTTGTTCTCCTTAAGTGCTGCTAATGTATCTTCAAATTGCAATTCTTGCTGTTTAAGGTGATACTGCAGAGTGACCCCTAACACCAAAAGGCTGGCTTCTACTCCACAGGGTACTCGCGTAAATGGCAGGTCGTTCTTCTCTCCTTTAACATTGTACAGAAATCTAAATGAATCCCTATTTTCTTTCACAGCTATCTGAAGGAATGCCTTCTCGGTGTCACCGATACGTAGGTTTCCAGACAAGCGTGCTTTAGCCATTTTTTACCAGAGCAGTAGCTGTACCTTCGGACCAGTGAACATGCAATCGTTTATGCTGTTAGCTGACGGGTTGGGCGTAGCACTGGACCTTTGTGTTTACGACATTTGGCTTCAAAGGAGCTTCTTTTACTATGCTTTCTCGCAGCTGCTAGTAGATGATGTCATCATATTCCTCTTTTACCTCCTCATTCTTCGATAGTCGACTCTCTAAATTCTGCAATCGCTTCCTGCTCAAGTCCTCGTTTGTGCTTAATTAATAACATGGCTCCTGGAATCTAAGGGAAACTGACTTCATCCCTCCCATCGTCTCTTCTGGTTACGTTCTCCTTAAAGCCACGCAGTACATCAGCTGATCAGCCTCTCCTCTATTCTCAATCCCTAGTACATCCAAATTGCAAAGCTCTCTGAGATATATACAGGTGCTATTACTTCTATAATCATCTCCGTCAAGACCCACGGTCTCTTCTACCAGGGGCTCTCCGGGCTTTCCTTTGAACACTTTCTCCGTCCTGATTCTACTCCAAGGATAAGGTGTATTTGGTACTCTCCTTATACGTCATGTAAAACCTTTCGTCTCGCGTATGTGAGTACTTAAGTCAGTTCAGCTCATTCATGTCTGGCCCTCTAACGGTGGTAAAATCAGCTAACCTCGATCGAGTGAATTCAACTTCTTCACCATCTCTATCATTCAGAGAGACAATACTGGTATAACAAAGATCGGCAGGGACTTCGCTTTGGGTTCGTTAACTTTCAAGATCTCACGGGACTCATGGCGGACTGGCTTTAACTTCAAGTTCTTGACTGCTTCCCTTGAAATAAAGTTACGCCTGAGCCAGTGTCCAGGTAGGCCCAAAGAATCTCTTCTCTAATTCTGACGGGGATTATAGCGGGTAGCACTTTCTCCTCTGCATACGTGGTGCAACCGGTCAGAGGTACTTCGTTCAGACCCCTGCTTTCCCTCTGTCGTTAAGTCACATATGCTCGAATGATTTCTGTATTTGCAATTCTGGCAATGTCGCTGTCGGCATTGCTGTGCTCTGTGGCCTGAACGTCCACGATTTTAATTGGTGTTTTAAAGTGGTACTATGATCAAAAGATCATTTCCTTTTTTTCTTCAGATTCTGAAAGCGTGTTTGCTTAACACCTAACTGGCAAAATTTTGAGCTTTGAGTTTTATCCAAAGGCTGTTTATTTTGAGTGTAAGTTTTGGATTTCACGGTCCGCCATTACTCACGTTCAAAACTGGCCGATGGGACCTCAGATGGTTGGATCTAGAGAAAATGACGTCATTTACTCACTAGCTTAAAATTTCAGCGTGTAAACGGAATTTATTACATATGCAAAACACGGGTTGTAAAAGTCTGAAAGCCCGAAACTCCCGTGCTGCATATTAATTCGGCCGCGTACACACGCATTGCATTCTTAAACTAGTGAGTCTTTGACGTCATTTTCTCCTCGACCCAGCTCTCTCAAGGTTTTAAAGTTAGTAATGGCGGACCAATAAATAAGAAAATTCCAGTTGAAATAAACAGGTGTCTCTTTAAAATCAGAACTTAAAACTTGGGTTAGTTAGTGTTTAGTTAACATAGTTTTGAAATCCAAAGAAAAAAAAGAATTGTTTTTTTTGGTCGTAGTACCACTTTAAAAAACAGAAACTATGTTCCATGAATAGCCTTCTCCTATTCACCAACACTGTAACCGCCATACAGTTTCACCCATGTGGCCTTGTTTTCTGCTGAAATTCGAAAAGGCAATATGGCGTTCACTGTTCTTCTTTCTGCGTGAACCAATGCCGCTCAGTTTTCCTAGGATAATCAGTGTTGTTTTCCACATTGTTCCTTCTAAACCACTTCTGTACAGCATCTATCAGATCTTCCATTGACCAATCTTCCCAATTCTAGTCCACTCTCACTAGATCAGGCTTGACTTGTGGTAACTTGTTAAGTGTCGTCATAACAAACTCGTGGAGTTTGTTGCCTTCTTCAAGGGTTTGAGGCGCGTCATATTTCTTACTAAGTGTCTTGTAGAATTCCTGAACCTTGCTGTAATTTGATCCCCTCACTGCAGCCAATTGATGATTTCATCCATGTGTGCGTTCATCACTGTAGCTACCTTAGTTTGCCCATACTCTTTCTTGAACCGATCCCACGCCATTTTGTATCCCACGGTATTCAGTTTGAGGTTTGCAACCCTGTCTCTCAGTTTCGGCCCGACAGATTCAAGGAGATAGTCGAACTTTTCTTCATCACAAATCGGCCTGCTGTCAATTTACGTCAGGAACATATTTTCAAATCTGACTAAATCGGCGGCGCTGCCTTTAAACGGGGTTAACATCAATTGAGGAAGCTTTGTCATGCTGGCTTTGGCTGTCTTCTTCCTCTCAATTTTACACTCTGTCATTTGAATTCTCTCGCCACATTCGCCGTTCTTGGTCACGCAACTCTTGTTGTCACTCCAACTCCCTCACACGCTGCTCGTCGGCTCTCTTTCGCTCGATTTCGTCTTCGGTTTGCTTCTTTCTCTGAGTCATGACCTGTGAAACCATTTTCATTTGCTGTAACCACATAACGTACTGTTTTCCTTTTTCCACTGACGTATGCTTTTTCCACTGACGAATGGCTCTCTGCGTTTCAACTCCTCGAGCTTGACCTCTTGCACGTGGGCGACAAGATCACAATTTGTCATGGGTGGCTTTCATTCGCTTATTTGTCACCTCAATCTCCACAAAGTCCTCAATCAATTCATCCGTCTGCTCAAGGTAGTACTAACAATTTCTCGATATCTTTGTCGATTTCGGCCGGTAATTTCCTCTCCGTATCTTCTACGTTTTCCTCCATGTTTACGACCGCTCTTCGATCACGTTCCTTCTTGTTTTGCACTCAATTTCCACCGGTTTTTCAACGCATCTACGGCGTTTCCTTTTCCTGGCACCAAAAGAAATCACACATTGCGTTGTAATTTCACTGTTTTAATCCAAAACTTGCGGTTCAATACTCGATAACTTGCTTACTTCGCTCACAGCACTTATTTCATCTCGCACGCGTTGATGTCCTTATTTAGTAATTCGATTTACGCATGATTTGTGAAACAGTTACAAGGGGGCGGGGGGGGGGGGGGGGTAAGGCTACAAATCTCGCACAGAACCTGGGTTTTCATTCGTGGCGATGTAAGAGACTAATCTTTAAATGCCTTCCAAGGTCAACCTTTTTGATAGCTTCACCGCAGAAAACGATACACCTTACTCGTCTTCATTCTCTTTATTTTCAGTCTTCCAGTATTTTTCACATCACGCCAATGTACATTCTTAAATAGTTTACATTCCACTGTCACGTCACCCTACTGTCACGCGTTTAGGATACAACACGGCCAGATAGCGCACGCGCTGCAAAGTGTATTTCTTTCTACAGGGAGTTGCCATTTAGAGCTGATTCGAGCGTTGAGCACGTTCAAATCGCAAATCGGCTCAGTCCAAAATTTCGACTTTCTTGTTTTGAAGAATTGTCTTAGAATTATGAACTTAATATTTTTATGCAATGTTCAGTCCAATTTAATGCGAACGTTATCTTCGTTCCTAGCAGTTATTTTTTCTTGACCTATTCACTGGACTGGCAACCTGCACGTCAGGCCAACGAATACATAAGAAAGGTCCATGTAGCGTCTACTCGATACTTTAAACTTGAACTTTATTTTCATTTTGTCTGCTCTAATTCGCACGTAACTCCGAATCTTTCCATGAAGAAGGAAGATTCACTGAAAAAAGGTCACAATATGACTGTTACAAGACTAACATGGACTGAACAAACCGTAAAACACTACACACTTACAAGATTTTTTTAATAGCAAAACTGAGCCTCAGCACACCGGTGGCACAGCGAAGCCATGCGGGATCTCCTCGCCATGCGAAGGTTATGACTTGTGACTTGTTTCCATATCTGAGAATTCCTTGCTTTCGTTGATCGCAATAATACTTGTCAACATTCTTTTCGCGGCTCTGCCAACATACTTACAACTCCTGCAGACGCTCGGGCTTGTTTGAACTCGGCCATCCAGCTGTTCAGGCAACGACGAAACGGCGTTTCATGAGGCCTATTTTGAAATGTATTCGGTAAAAAAAGTGGCCCCCTTTAGCAGAGAATACATGTCCCTACTCATAGAAGTAAACAAACAAACAAACAACCAAGCAAACAAACAAACATAAAAAGACGTTTCTAACTGATTTTGTCTTTGAGTATGTTTTGCATGTTCTCAGCGTCACGGTGGTGTTAAAATCTTGGTCAATATCTGCTTCGGCAATGTTCTTTAAATGCAGAAGGTTCATATTCTATTTACGTTCTACAGGTACTTTAGCGAGCAGATTCATCTCGCTGGCGAGCAACGATCACAAAAATTAGCAGATTATTTGGCAGGCAAATGGGAGGAATATGGATTCGACGAAGTTGAGATGCCAAAGTACAAAGTTTTGCTTTCGTATCCAATGGAAGACAAACCAAACATGATATCAATATTGAACGGTAACGGAACAATAGTGAAGAACATAACTCAGCAGTTAGAGGTAAGAACAGCCAATGATTTGATTAAATAAGGACGTTTTAACATTTCTGATCAGGGAGACCTGAACCTTGAACATTATTACTACTTAAAGTACATCTTATCCACTGAGATCCAATGCAATAGGGAAATCTTTGCTAACGTCTTTTGCCAAGAGTACTGAATATTGAAAGTGCATTGCAAAACGAGCATTCTCTGAAAAATTGAACGTGATGTACCACATAACCTCTGAGCAATGATGCTTTGAAAATTCGAAAGAATTGTATGGAATTATTAGCGCCTTTGCTACCCAAGAATTTATCAGCTTTTGATGTCTTACAACTGGCTCGTTATCAAGCTGAAAGGATTAGAAATTGACTGATTTAACAAGACTTAACAAGTTCTTTTACCCTCTGAAGCCAACTTTTAAATAGTAGAATGCCTTCTGTGAGAAACCTCATACGTGAATGAAAAAAAAAAATGTAAAAGGTTTCCTTATACACGATTCAAGAATTGATCATTGGTAACTTAAAGGAGTGACTGATACAACATTATGGTGGGAAAACATACCATAACGAGGAGTTAATAAATATTCTGTACCCAAGTCATAGAATACTAGGCGGTTTAGTAACTTGGATTTACAAAATACACTCATTTTGAACTGTTAATTTCTGGATCTGAAAGAATAGGGGCGCCTAACAGATGATCTCGTGAAAACTTTGTTTGGCAATACTATTCCCACAACTAACCATGGATCAACTAAAACGAGTACTCTAACGTTTAAATTCATGCGACGTCCAAATATGTGAAAAGGTTTCAGGCGCATAGGATTTTGCTACTTGCCCGCAGACCAGTGGGACCGTCTGTCCATTATCGAGCCCAGTGAAGCTCCACTTGCGTCCTTACAGCTAAATGGTTAGTCCATTGATTATTAGAATCTTGCCTGGGACTCAGATTTGACAATACGCAAAGCAGTCACCTCTACAGAACTCAAATTCCTCGTTTCTTTTTTACAAGATTGTAATCACCGTGTATTAGTGATTGGTAGAAAGTAACAGGTGTGAGAGACTCCCATTCCGATGAAAATTATTTGAAGAATATTTTTGGTTACGTGTCATTCTGCGTGGTTATTTCAAAGACCACACCTTATTGGTCCATTGATATGAAAGTAGATCGCGCGTTCATGGTAACAACAAGTAAAAATAGCCATCACGATTAGGATCACATCGCGATTACCAACAAATGTCAATTACGATCACTATTGAATCACGATCCACTGACGATTCCGCTAACGATCACAATGAGTAATGAAAGTGACGTTGGTCCTCTCCTCTCGTCTCCTGACAAACGTCATGATCGAATTTGAACTAACAAATTGAGAAGTGAATATTTGATTTTAATTATCATAGGTCACAAGTGGTCCCGGAACTAACAACCCGACTCTGTTCACACCTTACACTGCTTATTCAATGAACGGCACTGCTACAGGAAAAGTTATTTACATCAACGAAGGAAAGAAAGTTGACTTTGAGGAGTTGGACAATCGCAGCATCTCTATAAATGGAAGCATTGTCCTGTGTAGAAGTTTTGGAAACTTCTATTCGGCGGTAAGTGCTCCAGTAATATCTTGTCATTATCAAGCCGGTTTTGAAAGAGCGAAGAAAATTACTTTCGCCGACATTTTTTGATAATATAATAGGAATCAAATCACGTTAGTTCAGCTAAGAGACCAGTAGACGCAGGCGATCGATAAAGAAAGGAGTTTTAGGGGAGGCATGATATCGACAGAAGGACATAAATCATTTGTTAAAGGAACTTCCCATGGACCGGAAATCATCTCTAACACTCTTTCGGTTAACTCCTCTGTACTTCAGTAACAACAACTAACTCCCTAATACAATTGTCAATCAATCAGTCAATCAATCGTTTAATAATCAACTATTGCAGTAAAAACTGAATTACAGGATTGTCAGCACTAAATACATATAAGTAGGAAAAAATTCATAATAAATTACATAAGTGATTACATTAAGAAAGTTCAAATATACTACTTATACATAACCTTATATTTCCTAACATTTTATGGTAACAAAAATGTTAAACCTTTGGTTCTGTAAGATGGCATATAAGATTGGTTACCAGATCTCAAGTTATAATTGTCTTCATTAATTATAGGCCGCCATGTTCATAAGAAGGCCGCTCTTTTTGCATTTTGCTATAAATTTCCTACATGATTCTTCTCTGCGACTATGTAAGGGGTCAAGTTGCGCAAGTCCAAGGGCGGTTTCATATGGGGCATCAGGGTAGATGATCTTTTAAGCCTTTTTGTGGACGGACTTGATAAGATCGCTGAGGTCGCTTCAGTAGTGCTGCCGACAGAATTTTGATATTCCCATTGGGCACCGACCTGTGAAGTCCATGTCAATCACATGTCATTTAACACTTAGCAACAAAATACGCTTGCCCATTTGCTTACATTAGAATATCTTTCTTCAAGCGTGCATCTATTCTTTGATTGCACCTGATGAAAAAGTCTTTTGGGATTTAGCTCTGTTGTAATGCAAAATTTGCGTGACATTTGTTAATCGTTTTGGCACCAACATGGCCGTCTTATCACGTGAGAATTCAAACAACCGTCTCACTAAGGTATTTCGTAAGTTTCGTCAAATTGCGCAGCACAGCACAAAACCAGAAATATAAAAGCTAGAAGGGACACGTAAAAAGAGTTTGAAAAGCATCCTTTCTCATGACTCGACAGAAGACAACATTCGAATGAGTGAGGTGCAGGACTGCTGGAAAATTAACTCAGTTTCTAATAGCGATACTCACTGTTACGTCACCTATTGTCATTTATGTGCCAACCAGAGATCTATTGGCTGTCGAAACAAAGGTTCTTTTGTTCTGTGGTTGGCAAAATTTACATAACAAAAGAATTGTTTGTAAACCACGGTGAAGTCTCCTATAGAACGAAGCATGAAACAATATGCTCTTTTTTTTCTATTACGAAGCAAATGAGAGGCAAGATGGTTTTCTACGTTACAATCCGGCACCTTAAGTCTGGTTTTCACTTGCGACGCATATGTGCAATCAGAACAGCTCTTATTTTACCGTGAAAAATCGGTCTCGACGCAAACGTAAACACAAGGGCAAGCATAAGGATCAATTTTTTTTCTTTCTTGTGTTTGCGCCTGTGCTTGCGTACGGCTTATGTCGTGTGAAAACGAAACACAGCATAAGCACAAGAAAATTTGTTACGTCTTACCAATTCAACCACTCGCTCCAGATTCTCAATGTCT
The DNA here is from genome assembly GCA_949126865.1 of Montipora capitata. Classification (NCBI taxonomy): domain Eukaryota; kingdom Metazoa; phylum Cnidaria; class Anthozoa; order Scleractinia; family Acroporidae; genus Montipora; species Montipora capitata. Next base: position 35,925,378 of record OX421451.1, read on the forward strand.
GAGCATTTGAACAAAATGGCGAAGGTCGTGGTTGATTTTGATGCTTCTGTGGACGTTCGTTTTCATTTAGCATAAGACACTTGTGCTTGCGTCGTTAGTGAAAACCACTAACTGTTTACTGGAGTGTTGGAAGACTGCTACATAACAAAACGGGGGTGTCCATAGCAATAAAAAAAAATACAGAACCATAGTATCACTGATTTGTACCGCTAGTCACAATAACGTGTGGTGTTGTGTGTGTGTGTGCTCTGCCCGCCGGCAGGTCCTTCCTTGCAGTTTTCGCTCCATATCTCGTCTTTTTACTGATTCATACGAGCTGCCGCTCCTTATTCTGTCCAGTGCTCCTGTTCTGGGTCTCCCAGGAGGCCTCCTTCCTCCACTCTTCCCTCAACCACTAGACGGAGAAGATCACCATGACGCAGTCCAGCTAGGCTTTCTGTCTCCTATTAATGATATTTAGAATTGATCTTTCCTTACCGACACGTCGAAGTACCTCATCATCACTCACTTTGTCGAACAAAGAGATGTTCAGGACTTTTCTCCGAAGCCACATCTCGCAGCTCTCCAATTGCCGCATATCTTTGGGCTAAAATCAGAGCCAAAAGTGTAGTACGTTTTATAGTTAAGTTCAGTAAGAGTGAGTCCTTCAACAGGATCTATTGTTTGTAGAAAATCAAGGACGGTACGAACATCCCAAATTTCTTGGTGTTTCGGTTGGCTTGGTATAGTTCCATAGAATCCCTTTATAAATATACACACACTAGGATGGTTCCCAAAAGATATGTTGTTTGACAGAGTAATTATAGTGGATAATGCACTCCGTGCCTTAATGGTTAAACTTCCCTTTTACTACAGTATAGCTTCCATTTTGATAAGGTGCCTTCATATAGCTTTCGGGTCCCTGATCTTCCATGATATTGGTAACTCTTGAAAAAGGGCCTCTGTTTTGGAGATGCTCCCGGATAAGTGTCACATCAGTAGGGACAGTTACTGGTGAAGTGGGTGTTTTTCGTTTGGGTGACTGCGCAGATATAATGCCCTCTCGGTCGCCGGCAAAACCACTCGTGCCTGGACGAGCATCATTGCCCCTGGCCACCATGTCTGGGTGGGTCACTTCAGTGGGTACAGCCACAATCCCGTCTGTTTTATCGTCTGAAGGACTAAGTTTATTATGCTAAATGGAGGAAAAGCATAAAACTTGTAGTTACTCCATGACAAATGAAAAGCGTTGACAGCAGAGCTTCCGGGTCTGGATGATGTGAAATATATGGCTTGACTAGATAGTTAATTCGAGAGGCAAACAAATCAATATTCGGGGTAAAACAAAGTTTTGCACACGATTGCTGGAATGATGTTTTGTTAAGGCACCATTCTGTGTTACGCTTAGATTCTCGAGATTCAGAGTCTGCCTCAATGCTTTCTTTCCCCAGAATTCAGGCAACAGTGAGCCATTTCATTAACTATAACCTGAAATGTTCTTTTATCAACCAGTACTCTGACATGTTTTCCTGATACTAGTTGTTTATAAGCTTGTAAGCCAAACAACACTGCTAATAATTCAAGATAGTTGATATGGTTTTCCTTCTCTGTAGCTGCCTAGAGCCCCCATGTAGAGGTCATTTACTACGCACCCCCATCAGTAAGAATGGTGATGCGTTGGTCAAACCCCAGTTGTTCAAACGATGGATAGCGCTATCCGCCGGATAAATCACTATCCACTGGATAACTCAATTGGTTTTGCTAGGGTTTATCCGCTAGATAGTGATTTATCCGGTGGATAGCGCTATCCAACATTTGAACAACTGGGGCCAGATCTGTCTATTTTATTGACTGCAGTACAGTCGACCCACCACTGAAGCTCCTCTCTAGCAAATGGTGTCAAGCTCATAAAGGCATGAAAATTTCCAGCATTTTGTCTAAGGGCTTCAGATTTTTTATGTGCTGTAATGCGAAACTGTAGAGGGCCATACATTACGCCAGGAAAACTAGATGTGATGAGGCCCATAACTTGTGCCGCCTCACGAATGAACAATCCTTTACATGACAGAGGTTGTGTTACCACTTTCTTCAAGTTGTTTGCCTTGTGTAAAGTAACTGACACTGTCATATGGATTGAATTCAAAACAAACCCCCAAAATACTAGAATTTGTGTGGGTATTAAAACTGACTCTTTTTGGGTGGGAAACAAAACCGAGATTGTCCAGCCATGTTATTGCATCAATGTCATTAGAGGCACTTTCCGTATAATTGCTTCCCATTAAAAACGAGTCATCAATATAAGAAGATGGCAGATGACCTAGTTGTCTCAATGAGGAAAACACTGGATTCATCAGTTTAGTAAATTTTCGAGGGCAGAATGCCAAACCATTTGGAAGGTATATAAATTTATAAACAAGTCAATTCCAAAGAAATTTAAGATATTTTTAATGCTCTGGTGACACCCGAACTGAGTAATAGGCACCCTTTAATACATAGTACATACGTATACATGGTTTCATTAATGAAGCTAAAAGCAGTTCAAATTAAATCCATCTTAAAATGGATATATACCACATTTTTATTTAAACTTTTCAGATTCAGGATTAGTCTGTGTGACCCATCTGCTTTGGGCCGAAGACGTATGGTGGAGATAAAATTATCCTGCTCCGAAACAGACTCAACAATAACTTCTGTGGCCACTAAATGTTGGGTTTTTTTTGCGCAATAACACTATTTTTCTGCACTAAAAAATTATTTGTCTTAAAACAGGTCTGATGCGGTCGGGAAGTGAACTCAATTTTCTCCCCAGCAACTGTGCGCAAGACTTCTGCGTCAGAAGTTACTTTGCGCCATTAGCACAGTCTACGTGACAACTGGCCAGCTTTGAACGACGCTGTCTTCAATATTAAATAATTTATGACATTCGGCATATTCTTGGCTAAATTGCTTACCTGTAAAGTTTTAAAAGTCGATTCATTTGCTGTAGTTGTTGCCACTGTTTCCCATGATTTTCCTCTTTTGTGAGTTTGTCTTCAACTGGGGGAATTATTTTCGCGGGTACTGCTTCCAGTAGCGGCCTTTAGACAAAAAAAATGTCCTCTTCGTTGTCTGTTATCCGAGACAGCATTGTTGTTGTTCGAGAAGCGGCTTGCTTT
>OX421451.1:35933511-35941011 GCA_949126865.1 Montipora capitata
CCATGTTCGATGTTATGATGAGGCGTGGTCCAGCTCCTTCAATCCCTGGTTACCCACAACTTCGGAATTTCCGATATTTAAGTGATTTCATTCCGTTTTATTTCACGAATGGTATTCCATCAGCTGATTTTAGCTATTTTTATAACTATACTAACGAAGGTGACTTTGAACTGTATCCCTCCTACCATACACAAGAAGATACTTTCTACTGGATTGAAACGTTTGCTGATCCAAAGTTTGAAATTCACCGCTCCATGACTTTACTTATGGGAGGCATGTTAATAGATCTGGCCGATTCTCTGATCATCCCATTAAACGTGACGCGTTTAAAAGACGCTTTACGCAAGGCGTACTTTGCCCTGACAGCTTCCAGCTCACCGCTTATCAACGCAACCCTGGTGCAGCAAGATATTTTAGCCCTTCACAGGTCTCTGGTTAAATTTTCGAGTCAGTGCGATTCGTTTAATTCTGAAATCATTCAGGCAAAAGTTTCTGATAAAGTGGATCCGTTAAAAGTGCGCATGCTCAATAATCAGCTGAACATGCTTGGAAAAGCCTTCATTAATCCCAGAACAAAAGGTGATAACCCTGCAATCTTTCAACACGTTGCTTTCTCGGAGATGTTTAATGGAGTTGTAAACGCTTTACGCAAAACGAACGACACTTCAGAGATCCAAGAGCAGCTGTCAATTGTAAACGTCGCCATTTCTTCAGCAGCCAAAATCTTAAAATCGATCGAAATAGTTTCGCAAGAATAGCAAAATTGTTTTCGGCCTTCTCAAGCTTAAAGCCGACAGTTTTCTCTGCCTCAGAGAGTTAGTTAACCATGTTCATGGTGGTTATTCTTATCTACTCAACGTCTTGACAAATTATCTCAAGGTTAAGTGATCATCAAACTAAGGGCCGACTACCTCATGGAATGACCTCGAACGGTAATGACATTCCGCGCTTCTGAAGTGATACTTAACGTTATAAGGACAGGAGGCCACGACCAGGAGCACACGATTCCATACTTACCCTATATATCTCACGGCGTTTACACAGATCAAGCTATTTTTACAGACTTAACTGATTAGAGTGTAATGTGAAGTGCTAAGTATCACGACTCTTTAATTACGTTTTCCGCGAAAAGTTATGTTTCAATCCCCATGAATGGCTATTCTGAGCACCCAATAGTAATTGTAAATGTAGGCTTCCGATTGGCTTAAAAGACCCCTAAGGGAGTCTCCGTTGGCAGGAAAATAGACCTTAAAATAACTCAGTCCGTGTAAACGCCGAAACACAGACATATACAAATTAGATGATACTCGTGGTCGTGGGCTCCTGACTACTGGAACTCCGACATAACAAAAAATATTAAAACAAATTCTCACATTTTTCTTCTGATGTCCAAGAAAACGGGAACAGAAAATGGAAACAGTTTGGCAACCTATATATGTTGCCGGTAAACTCCTTGCTCAGGTTGAATCCGTTTTGACAAAGGTTAAGGTTACTCCAAACCTTCGCGGGCTACTTTTGCCGAATTTTTTTTTCGACCAAATTAAAGTAAATAATTTGATCGAACTTTAATTTCCCAAAAAATAAATTCAAATCTTAAAACGCGCGCGAGTTGAATTTGACAGATCTGTAAAAAGAGAAGCAATGGGAATACTCACACAATTTGAAAGATTGATGCTTTGGGATTGACACTGTGCAGTTACATTTCATCAGTGATCACGTTTGATATCCGATTAATTCGACGGAATGGTGTTCGGCGTTTTTACTATTTACCGGTTTCCTTCGCCTTCACAAACAGACAAATAAAATGCTTACTTTTTTCTTCGAATTCCGCATTTATTAACCTTCGTATTGATATATAGTTTGTGGAAGTTTCCGTGAAGGTTTGGAGTAACTTTAAATTGGTGATCATCATTTTCCCTAGGTTAAATACGCACTTGGATGAATTGAAGAAACATTTTTGGAGCCTAAACTATGCCCAGAGAAATATTAGTGTCAGGTTTAACTTAGGATTAGTTTTGGTTATACCCGCAGTTCAAATATACATGCACATTTCTTTCATTGTCTAAATGTAATAGCCATTTTCTTCATTTCTGATGGTAAACTTCAAGGCTTGAAATTTCATCCTTTGAAATGTCTCCAGTTTCATTTTTTGGCTGGAAAATGCTATGTAACACACAACCATCAGGGAAACTAGGAACTGTCCGTATTGCAGAATTCGGACCAATCAGAGAACCAATTTGCTTATATAAGTTTACCTATAGAATAAATTGCTTTATGACATGAGCCAACAGGAGAATCTAAGTAATAACCCTGTCGTGATCAATTTTGCGTGCCGCATGGGTACGTGCGCTGTGTTTCTTGTAGTATTTGTTTCATCCCTGCTTTAATATTGTGGTTTCATTTTATTTTGGGTTTGATTTTTTTCAAACCAGTTTAATTTTTTTTAGATTGGTTTATTTTTCAGAACACTGCCCATTTTAACATATTTGGACATCTTTCTGTGATTAATTTTATGGAGTATGTACAAAGTAGTTGTAATAATAATAATAATAATAATAATAATAATAATAATAATAATAATAATAATAATAATAATAATAATAATAATCTTTATTTGCCAAGAAAAACACTGCCCATTTTAACATATTTGGACACCTTCCATCCGCAAGCCGACGTAGATAGACTGTATCTGAAAAGAGCAGCGGGAGGGCGTGGATTATTAAGTGCAGAAGATTGTGTGAACATTGAAGTGGGCAGTCTGTTTAGATACATTGGAGAAAGTAAAGAAAGATTACTTCGTTTCGTATCGGATGAAAATATTCTGGAGGAGGGGCCTACAAAGATAGAAGTGTCCGAAGAGAGAATGTCTAAATACAAAAACAAAGCATTACATGGGCAATTTGAAACAGCTACAGAACAAGTAAAAAAGTCTCCGCTTACGAGCCAGAAGGCTCATCAGGCCGGCGCTTATCTCCGGTTTCATTAGCATGAAGCGAATAGGAGTATTTATACTCCCCCCTGGATGGGATGCTAGTCCATCGCAGGGTTACCCCCAGCTTTACGCCGGTACCCATTTATACACCTGGGTGGAGAGAGGCACCGTGAGAGTAAAGTGTCTTGCCCAAGAACACAACACAATGTCCCCTGCCAGGCCCCGAACCCGGACCACTCGATCCGGAGTCGAGCGCACTAACCATGAGGCCACCACGCCTCCCACAGAACAAGTAAGGGACCCAGAATCCTGGGGGTGGTTAAAAGGGGAATACTAAAAAAGGAAACTGAAGGACTGCTAACCGCTGCACAAGACCATGCATTACGGATGAATAGCATTAAAAACAGGATTGATAAACAGGATGTGTCTCCGATGTGTCGGTTATGTGGAGATCGAGAAGAGACCGTAAGTCATATTGTAGCGGAATGTAAGAAATTGGCGCAAAGAGAGTCTAAAATGTGGCGACATGATAAGGTAGCTCAAGTTATCCATTGGAAACTGTCAGAAATTCAACATCCCATGCAAAGACAAGTGGTATGATCATGATCCTGAAGGAGTTATAGAAAACGATCAAGTAAAGATGTTATGGGACTTCCGAATTCAAACAGACCATCAAATTGAGCATAATAGAGCTGATGCAGTTGTTCTTGATAAGATAGAAAGATCATGTTATGTGATGGATATCGCGTGCCCTTTTGATACAAGAGTGCTGGAAAAAGAACAAGAGAAACTGGAAAAATACCAAGAATTAAAAAGAGAGATTAGGAAAATCTGGAGCTGCCGAAAAGTAATTGTTGTACCAATTGTCATTGGTGCACTAGGGACGTTCAGCAAAAATTTGAAAACATCGTTGAAGTAAATTGGAGTAGATTGCACGTTATTACTACAAAAAGCCTCCTTGTTGGGAACGGCAAGAATCTTGAGAAGAACACTAGACACCTAAGGCCATAGGTCGTGGCTTGATGCCTAGTTTACAAACCACGTTAACAACATATCGTGTGAATGAACGAAATAATAATAATAATAATAATAATAATAATAATAATAATAATAATCTTTATTTGCCAAGTAAAACACTGCCCATTTTAACATATTTGGACACCTTTCTGTGATTAATTTTATGGAGTATGTACAAAGTAGTTGTAATAATAATAATAATAATAATAATAATAATAATAATAATAATAATAATAATAATAATAATAATAATATTCATTGGGGCACTGGGAACAGTTCCAAAAATGGCTTGAAAGCAACTTAAAGCGCATTGGCACTAACACTTCTATATAACTAATTAAAAAAAACCGCTCTCCTTGGCACAGCAAGAATTCTGAGAAAGGTTCTGGGGCGATGAAAGCCATGATGAATTTCCATTCCATCCCATTTCGCCTCAGTACAAAAAGCCAAAATAGTTACTTTGATAATTTAATCGCTAAGCCGTTTTTTTTATACTCAAGGAAACTGCAATCATATTGAGATGCAAATGCACACCATGAATTTTAGTTCATATAAATAGCGTTAAAGCAAGTTGGAAGTCAACCGTTGTGAGCTGCCTAGTTTCAGAATGTTCCAGCCAGTTTCTCGAGAACGCTCTCAACGATCGTTACGCTTATCTGATTTCTCTTCACACAGCACACGTGGCGAAGTGGCACTACTCTCTACTAGCCAAACATCAGCGCAGTTATATCAAAAAAATCATTAAAGTAATTCGTGCATTAGGTTTGGCATATGAGGAGGTTCGACGCTACAATCTCAGACAAAAATAAAGGGGACACTTCACGCTGCGTAGCAGATTACCCCTTCCCCCTATTCAATGTTGCAAAGAGAACGGCGTTTTTCCAGGAGCCCGACAGTTTTTACGCCATCAACATTGTCACGGGGGAGGGGGGTTCAAACATGCTTTGGTGTCACGATCTTTTTGACCGGGATTGTAGCCTGTTCCAGGCTCTCAGATAGTCGAGAAAACGAAAAGCGTGTGAAAAGCGAGTGGGGGCTTGGGTCGAGGCGAGGTCCCGCCTCGCCTCGACCCAAGCCTCCACTCGCTTTTCACACGCAGTTCTTTTCGTTTTCTCGACTATCTGAGAGCCTGGAACAGGCTAGTTCGACGCCTGAATCGGTGTCGCGCTATCCCCGTACCAGTCAATTTAATCCCAACCCCTTGCTCGGACCAGCCAAACCATTCTTCAGAACAATCAACAAAGCGTGTTGCCCTGAAAGATTTGAGGTGTTTACATTTCGAGGAAAATAACAGCTCATCGGCAACGATCGGGGCTGCTCTGAAGAGCAGAGCCGTACCCGGTTGGAAGACTTGCAAACGCATCCTTTCCTTTTAAGAGTGCTTCTATGCTATAAAACCAAGGAATCTTAAAACTATCGGAGACGCTCTTCAATGCAGGCTTGGAATCTACCTCACTTACCACCATTTTGAAAATTTAGCTCCAAAGAAGTAAGAGCCACGCAAATTTTGGCCAGCGTAGATCACTCAATAATTTATGCAAAATTATTCCGGAACACGATTACCAACGGTAAATCACAGACGCTCCTCTCCGATTTTTTTTTTCTGAGAGTGGACAGCTGTACACAGGCTAAGAGGAGCAAACGAAAGCAACGGCGACCAGCACACGAAAATCCAGCTACGCATCCTTCGAGCTTTGAATTCAAATTGGTTTGAATTCGTGCAACTGATCGCAGCGACAAAATTCTATCGGAGCGACAATGATTTTCACAAAATTAACCGTGTCACGGCTTGTCCAAGCAACGCATCGCAGCGGCTTATCGCCTAACGTGTCCCCGGCCTAAACCCTTAAATAGGGCCTGGACGCACTAGGCGATAAGTCGCTGCGACATGTCGCGGCAGAACTTTGTCGATGCGATCAGTTGCACGAATTCAAACCAGTTTGAATTCGTGCGACTGATCGCAGCGAAAAAAATAGCGAAAGCAGCGTTTTCGCACACTTCCGGCAACAAGTCGCTACGACAAAATATAAGTATTCTTTTATTTACATCATACCATTCCTTTGACAAGAAATTACGAAAGGCCAGTTTTTTGTTACGAGGATAACTTTGTCGCGAATTTTCTATGATAAAAACTTGTTCAGAAATCAAAAGTCTAAGTTAACAGCACACACCAGGGCTACTCCTTAGTATCTGGCTAGTAATCTTCTTCTTACTACTCACCTTTCCTCCGGCTGCCACTTTGAACAGCCATTTGATGAGGGTCAGTCTCGTGCTTCTCAAATTGCCTCCTTCATGCCCAAAAAGAATTCTGGGTAATTCTGCCATTCCATGACAAAGGAAGACCCCCGATTCTCATTTCTTAGATTTTTTAAAATAAGTGTCGGGCCACCCAGTCCTATCAGCGAAATACAGCATCGATTGAAATTTTTACCTTTCAAAACTTGCCCAAATTGTATCGATAGGTCCTGGAATTCGTCCACAGAAAGGCCAGAGAGACAACTTCACTCGTAAACCACCATATTTACAAGAAAGCATTTTAGGCGTCCCCGCAGTCTGCATGAAACCATCTTTCCCCTCTGTCTCGAGAAGACCAGAGACGCACGGTTCTTACGTTACGTTTATGCCTGTAGAATCAACTCAAATCTCAATTCCTTGTAAAAACCAGCATGTTACTTTTTTTGGTCGGCTAGGTAACGGAGAGCCAGATCATTTACGCATGCGCTGACGGAATGTTTGAACAAGAGAGAAAAAAGCAGTACCTCCAGACGTGACGCTGGAGAGTCGTACCAAACGAGACATCCCTGCCCGTGCGATCGCTTTTGGACGCAGTTGGCCCTTCGCTGCTTTCTGCTACCGACCTCGCCTCCCGGTACAGCATTGACTGGGAGAGATATGTCGCCGCCTTAGCCATATGAGACAAATCCCGCGCCTACTCACAGCTCTAAACCGCCTTTGTCATTACAACTTAGCGTAAGATTTCGCTCGCCTAAATGTTCAAGTGAAAACTCATTTTATCTGCCATGTGGTAAGCACTGGAGTCGCAGATTACGAAGTGTACGCACGCGCCCTGATAAAGGTAGCATACATACATGCATAAACTTTATTTCATCTCGAATTTCAGAATAACTACAAGGGCTAATAACTTCGAGACATAGCATACACAGCATATACAGAGGCATAATAAATATGTAATATTTAGAGATATATTAATCAAAAACAAAAGCCGATGTACAAAATGCGGCCCTGGATTCTCTTTTAAAACTAGTAAACTCAGTGGTACGGATAAAATCAGGTACTGGCGCATTCCGCAACTTAGCTGATACGTAAGAAAAAGAACTAAGACCATAACTGATTGTTCTAGGCTTATTGGGGACAGAATGTTATTTTCGCGAAGATCATGCATAAGAAGAGGACGGGAGAGAAAACATATTTTTCATATAAGCAGAAAAAGCCTAAAAAATAAACCGACTTTTATACAGTAATATGAGGAAATTTTGAATGCGCGTATTGCATAGAGATGTAGAGTTTGACTTTAGTGGTAAGAGGACAGG
>OX421451.1:35946011-35948511 GCA_949126865.1 Montipora capitata
TTACGTCAACTCAAATTGTATTAGAAAGCGTGGTGGTCCGAGAGTTCTATTTATTATTAAGAATTTTGGGTAAAACTGAATAACAGGAAAATTTAAATAGAGAACTTAATTATGGTCAAACTTTGATCCTAGCTGTCAACAAATTGTGCTAGTTCTCCAAGGGAACCCTAGAGTTTCTAAAATAGTGTGAAAAGTTAGTAAAAAAAAAGAGACAGAGACAATTATTACTTTTAGATTTCACGATCCTGACACAAATGCAATATCTACAAAGAATAGCATATATTCTTTGTAGAACACAGATAGGTATTGATCAAACTAGATTGATATGTGGATCTATTGTACTGTTTAAGTAGCTTCCAGATGGTCTATATTTAATTATGACTAAGTGATATTTCTATATATTTTTTTCGATTAAAAGGTTTTAGAGTCGCTTGATCTACCGTCTCTAATCTAGTGCCATCCGATAAAATCCCTTTGGCGAGTATCACAAGGTTGCAAAATTTGAATGCCTAGTAGAAGGAAGAACTTAACTGAGTATGAATTTATTACCCTCAAATTAAGAGTTTCAAAAAAGGTCAATTGGAGGTCCTTAGTTGTTGCATGCAGCAATGGCAATAGCAATTCTCAAGTTAAAAGTTTGAAAGATTTGGAAATGTTCTGCCTTGTGATTTTCTGTTATCGATATATTGACACAGCCAGAGATTTGAACGTTCCACTGAGAATTAAGATGCCATGGGAGGATGTTCCACTGACTACCAAACATTTTAGTGTGGTTTATTTTTGTCACAATATCAAACACGGTTTCACAAAGTGCTTTTGTTTGCGATTCCATATCAATATACGCCGACACGTCTTGAGTTTGCTTAACGTAAAAGGAATAATTTCCGACACATTCAACACATTTCCTAGTGTCGAAGAATAACCAACAATGTCAGGTTTAGTTGTCTATATTATGTTGGGTCTTTTTCTTTCCATTGGAGTTGGATTGCCATTTGCTTATCGTGAGCATTCAAAACCAAGGTCGGGGCTTCAACAGGTGAAAGAAAATCTCAATGTCGAAGACTTGGATTTGTAAGTAGACAAAATGTTTACAAAATAGCCGTTGCCGTCTCAGGAAAATGCCAAATTCCGATCCAACATATAAACCGCGCCGCGGCCCTTTTTGTTCGCTGAAGTTAGCTATTTTGTCAACGATTTTATTTATTCTTTAAATCATTCATATAGCATTGACCAATAGCTTACTTTTCGAGTGTCAGTAAAAGTAGCTTAAAAAATGAACACTGTTGGACAACTTTACTTCGGGGCCGTTACGTGATAAAGACGATATAGCTCCGTTTGAATTCTAAAACAACAAAACCGTCTTCTACATTTTATCCACGGGAGAAAAAGTAACATGAAAAGCACACGTCGCTATATATGTAAGGTTGGATAAATCCCCTTTAAGATCGATACTCACTCATTTGACTATATTCGATGTTGTGTGGCATGTTAATCGAACATAGCGGTTGTGCTTGATTTACTATAGTTGATGTCGTTGGCAGTACAGTACACTGTCAGACTTAAATGTTGTTTGCAGCCGATGGGCAGGGTCTTTTTTTGTTTGTTTGTGGAGAGTTGTAATTATTTTATAGTTCCTTCATTAGGGGTTTCACTAATATGAATTCAGTTTTGGTTTTCATCTACGATAGCATCGACTGCTGTTAGTGTTAATTGTCCGCAATGTTGACCCCTTGATGATTTTGTCCCATTCAGTACGAATCGTTGAGACTGAAAATGGGATCTAAATTTCTGACAAATTTTTCTTTATAATGTCTTTGGAATCGAGACTGGGGAGTGTTGGCTAGCTCTTTTTTTCAGATAACGATTGCTCTTGATTCTCTTGCACACGAATGGGCTCAATCTCCGCCAGAAAATTGGTTTAAAGAAGAAGGAGAATATCCTTTAAGTGCAGAAGTAATGCAATGATATAAGGCTTGATTTTGTCGACTACGCCGGCGATATAGTATAATAACTCTTGCACATCAACAGAAGATATACTAAAATAAGAACAAAGGGACTTGCCTAAAGAATCCTTTTTTTCATACCCTTTTCTATCTTTTTAAAGTATAGAAGTGCTTTGCACAAATGTATTTTGTATTTCTGCGTGCCTTATATGTATATTGAACTTGTCTGCTGCGCTTCTTGAAACAAACAAAAAAAAAGTAGAAGATGTAATCCCTTTGTAACATTGGCGCGCACCTTTAAGGATAATTGCTTGTTCAAAAGTCGAGAATAAACATTTGTATGATGGTTTTGATACACAGGTTTGTTTTCAACTTATGTGTTATTTAATTTTTTATACTAGCAATTCCTACAAAGGGCTACCACTGACAAAGAAGGAGAGTAAAGATGAGCTCGAAGAGTTTAATCATCACAGCAAAATTGAGGCTGCATATGGCCAAGATGACCAGACTGGTGGCGAATTTGATGACGCTTATCTTGTGGAAAAATTAAATTACGG
>OX421451.1:35961011-35966011 GCA_949126865.1 Montipora capitata
CTTGTGTGGTTATCACTAAAACAATTATTCACCTCAGTGTCGGTGAATAATTATTGTTAATTATAGTATAATAATTATTGACCTCACTATTATAATTGCAAAAATGACGTACATGTAGATGGTTCCATCAGTCAATCAATCTGGATCAAAAGGAACAATACATACCGATATTATTGTGAACCATACAAAGCTTTGGTAAAAGTTATGAGTACTACTTTCGACAGGATTAAATATGTTAACTTTACTATGCGTCGAAATAGCGCAAAATTCGCAAAATAGCATTTGCCCTGCAGAAGTTGATCGTTTTACAAAAATTGCACCTGTTGCTTGAACAAAACAAACCCTCGTTCTCGAACGTTGGCATAACTTCCACTCTTTGCGGCCTCTGATAATGACGAGTTGCAGGTGTCATAGTTCATCACCACCATCATCAGAATGTTCACTTGTAACTACGTGAGCATCTCTACGACCCTCCCTCGTGTTCATTTTCATCGAATTCATCGATCCTTGCTTGGCTGAAGTGAATCTCTCTTGCCGCAAAGAAGTGTTCTCATCATGATGATTCCTCACTTGAATCTCCTTTTTAATTAAATCATTTTACGGTTTATTACGCCTGCAACAAAATTAACTTCGTGCGATAATTATAAGGCAATAGACAGAGTTGAGTTAAAAGGCCGAGATCGATTGTCTCAGCGGAAAAGAAAATGTTAGAGCAAAACTAAACATTTACCGTCCATGCATTAGCTCAGCTTTATATTACAATATAAGTGAGAGTTCTTCCCCAGGGACTCTTACTTTTTCCTTCGTACTTTCGCTAAACAGTTTTTCTCGCCCGCTCCGCTTTTGTCCTCGTCCCCGCTATCTGCCCCTGGGTCTCCGAGGATGATGGCGATTAGCTTTATAAACAAAGGATCTCTGGAAAAGAGGCAATACTTTATTTTATAATAAAGCCACTCTACACAAAATGATTGTATATATTTTTTTTTCATAGAAAGAATCAGTCTGTCTGCAATGGGTATCAAAATTATTAGCTCAAGTTTGAAAAGTTTGTTAAAGCGGACAGTGCTCTTAATTATCATTACACATGAAGTTTGGTCCTTGTAGCGCGAATCAAATACTTTCCTGATGACACCTTTTCAGCCTTTAAAAATACGTTTTCCTTTTCGAATGATACGTTTTCCACCACGAATGACTCGTCCAACAACTCGTTTTCCACCTCTGATAATACGTTTTCCTTTTCCAATGATACGGTGGCCCTTTCGAATGATGCGTTTTCCCTTTCGATTGATGCCTCGAAAGCGAATAGGGTCTGATAATCTCTGAGCGTTATATTCTTCGTCTTCGTCGTAGTCGCTAACGTCAATCTTGTTGTCATCACTATTCATATCAGAAACCCTTCAAATAAAAAGACAGGGAAAAAAAGGAGTATGAGGTGCTTAGTTGGTCGACAGCTTTTTTGGGTACAAAATACTGAATAACGTGAATGCGATTGGTACGTACTCACGTAACAGTTTAGCCAACAGTATTCTACCAAGGACATACCACTATAAAATGAATATCTCACGTACTAACATTGTTTGCTCGGGCCGTAGTTTACGGCCCAGTGGTTAGGACGCTTGCCTTGCCATCCGGAGTTGCCGGGTTCAAGACTCGTTCTGACCACTCATTTTATGTGTTCCTGATAGTCCCTGGTTCAACTTCCCGGCCGCACTTGTAGATAGCCAACTGGTTTGCCTCCGGCCAGTTGGGATTCTTAACAGTTAATATAGTTGTTCTCCGTTGTTTGGTTGATTGTGTTTCCTTGGCTCTGAAAAGCTCCTATGGGGAGTGATCAATTAAGTATATATTTTATATTTGTGTATGTACGGCCCGGTTCAAATGACGAGCTATCGCCTTGCCCCATGAATTGAGTTCGACGTTAGCGCGACGTTTGAATTAACTGCCTCGCCAAGTTTTTAAGTTCGACGACCTTGTCGAGGCAACGTCGCGCTAGCGAATTTGGTACGACATTGATCCAAACGTCGTGCAAATCCAGTTGTGCCAAACTGTGATCCGCCGTCATTTATTTTGGAGGATTGTGATCTAGATCTACTTCATTTAAAATTTGAATTTGGCGCGCGTTTGAATCGGCTCTCGAGCTATGGTCGCCCTGAAGTCGAACTCAATTTCATTGAGTTCGGCGCGACGATAGCGCGACGTTTGAACCGGGCCTAAGGGAAGGCTCCAATAATTTTCTAGTGTAGGCGTCGAACTGACATTACGGCCCTCAAACTCGGCTAACAAGGGGTATAATCAAGGAAATAATACATTAGAAAAGGAAAAGAAAAATAATAAAAAAGTGTGAGATCTCAAATGCGAGTAGGTTTAGATTACTTTTAAATTAGTAGCTTATTTCAGTTTTACAATCCTGGGGCCGGTTACTCGAAGCATGGTTAGGCGCTAACCGGCGTTAAATCTGTGGAAACCTATAGGTTCTGATATCTCTTAACCAACGGTTAGAGCCAACCAGGCTTCGAGCAACCGGCTCCTGGTGGTGAAGCCGGGTTACACTACAGAACAAGTGTGACCAGATCACAACACCAGCAACTATGTCTCCTGCTTCTTAATTTAGAATAGTATTTGGGTTAGGTCCTACAGAACAGGAACTGCCAGATGGGGCCTAAGGCTACTGTTTATAGACCTTGTCCGACTAGAAAGTTCAACCGTTGAAAGTGTAATTCCAAAGGTGGCGGTAGCACTTTGTCTTCAGTTATTGTTAAACTCTAAGTGTGGGTCAGGCCTTACTTTGAACCCACGGCCTCCAGCACAGTATTCCAATGCTCGACAAATGAACCAACCGGTCTGCTGGTTTATGAGCTAAATGCTCCAACGAATGCAAACCCCTTTCTATCAAACAGTACCGAAATATCAGGAGGAGATAATAAATAAGCTTCACGAGAAAATACACAATTGAAATATTTTTTAATAAATATACAACAGCAAGGATGGCGCAGTGATGAGAGCACATTGTGACCTAAATTCATTTCCCAGACTTGGCATCACATGAGGATTGAGTTTGCCGGTTCTCTACACTGCTGCGAGAGGTTTTTCTCTAGGTATTCCGGTATTCTCCGCTCTTAAAGAAAACAACCTACTATTTGATATGAGTTGATTTGACTTCATTTCTGTACAGTGTCACCAATTACTTCCCCAGCGCTAAATGCAGTTGACACTTAAATAAAGTTCATTATTATATAGATACTGATGAAATACCAAGATTTCTCCTTTTACTAAAAAATCTTATCTTCACCGCGCGCAGTGAACATATCATTTTTATCTTTCACGTGTGAGAATATAGGTGTAGTTATGGTAACCAACACGATTAGCCAATAAAACGCGAGCTTCCTCTACGTATACATTGTAAGATACTTCTGTACTTTAATATAATTCTTCTCTACGAATTAACTAACCCTAACTACACTATATTATTTTGGCTACGCCATTTACTCAAATAAAACAAACAGTCAATAAAAACTAACAACAACACCAAGCCACATCAAAATGTACTATAAGCCTGAATTGCAAAAAAAAAAAAAAAAAAAACCTTTGTCCATGCTCTTTATTACCCTTTTCTACATTAGTATACCTGGTACGAAGAAAAAAAATCTGCTGTGCCGGATGTATTATAAATAGAGGATATTACATGGCCGTTTGGGGATACGAATTTTATCTTCTCGTGCTGAAAGTATCTCTCACGAGTGAGCAGCGAACGAGTGAAAGATACTTTCAGCACTCACAGCATGTACTTATTGTACATTTTGATGTGGTTTGGTGTTGTTGTTAGTTTTTATTGACTGTTTGTATTATTTGAGTAAATGGCGTAGCCAAAATAATTTAGTGTAGTTTTAAAAAAGCGGCAGGAGAGCAGGGACAGCTCCCCCTAATATATGTGATCCGAGTTTGATACTCAGACTTGGTGTCATATGTGGATTGAGTTTGTTGGTAATATACTCTGCTCTGAGAGGTTTTTCCCGGGTACTCTCCTCAAATACCAATCTATGACTTGATATGATTAGATTTCTGTGAAGTGCCCCTAATTAGTGCCCCGTCTATTTTAGTGGAGATGTGAGTAAGATGTGAGTATCAAACACCCAATTTGGATATATCCCCTAATGCAGTCTATCACTTCCTTAGCGGCCAGTATTTATACAAGAGCTATGGAGATCGCAACTCATTAAAAAATATATGTATTTATATATAACGTCTGGAGTGACGGAATTCCAGCACTTGTCAAGCATGTCTTACAATTTTAAAGCCCACAACTAACACTAAATCTTGCACCAAATATCTGATTCCAAACAGCAAGAAAAGAAAAAAAAAGACGTTTTACTCCAAAAAGAATTTTCAAACACAAGAGTCAAGTCTCGTCCATTTAAGACCCGCATACGCAAACGAAGAGAAAGAGCACCCGAGCTAGTCTAAAACAAGTCCTAAGTTATCGAAGGCACTACTGGTTATAAAACGAGACTCCATTTTATTTCCAACTTTCACACAGTATATATATACCTTTCCTCTGTAATACCATCGTTCTCTTCTGCGTTTTCATCTATATCATCCTCTTCATTCTCCGCAAAATTTCCATCGCTTTCAAGTTCATCTTCCAACTCGCTGCAAGAAAACGAAAGAAACTGAGCAAGCCTCCCAAACCGGTGGGCTCAGTAACAGGTCGGTAGCCTAGATACTACCTTTCCTCTTCATCATGGTCATCCTCAAAATCGTCATCATTTGCATTTGCATCTTCTTTTTCTCCGTAAGAAAGCCAAAAAGAAAGAAAAACAAACAAACAAAAACATTCACAAAAAGCTGTCGTTGAAGAGGACTGGCAAATTCTCATCATATGCGCAGAGTGCAAATTACCTCTGCTCATCATTATCGTCGTTTTCATCAAAATCGTTCGCTTCATTTTGCCTCTCGTCTTTACCGATTTCATCACCTTCAAGCTCATCTTCTAGTTCACTACC
>OX421451.1:35978511-36021011 GCA_949126865.1 Montipora capitata
TTAAGAAAGGCGCCCACCATTGTTATTGCGCATACGTTCCGCGCATCTCGAGATCCTCGGATTTCCTATCGGCGGTGCTTATTAACACGGGTATATTTTTGTGCGGCTCAAAACTATTCGGAAAAAGTCCAAAAAGAAAATTGGGGATAACCACGTATTTTTCAGAAATAATTAAGCTTCAATTTGAAAAGGAACGCCATTGTTTTGTATTTTAAAGCTTTTTACAAATATTGTTGATTAATTAGCGTCGAAAAATGCTTGGTTACCCCCAATTTTCTTTTTGGATTTCAATATCACTTGTTAAGATCTGCTTTTCCCGCATATTCAGTAAACCGCGCCAAAATACCTTTGAATTAGTAGGCACCGTCCTTAAAACAATCAAATACGAGGAAGTTGTAGTTTTTATGATTACAATCATTACTTGACCTTTCCAAAACTTGCGAACCCCTAGGTTAAGAACAAAATTTGCGATTTCTTTTAATGCTGCCGTCAAAAAGATTATCATATAAATAGACATTTCAAGTCAGAAACAAAATGGACGAAAATCCTCCAATCGCAACTCCGGGACATGATTTTTTTTTCACCCTCGCCTCTGAAATATAGCGGATGTTCCCAAGAGGTAAATTAGATGTATTTTCCCAAGGATAACAAAGATAGATCGTATTGTAGTTTGTAGATAGAATGGTAAGTGTATTTTCCTTAAGATAACGTTAACTGAATATTGTCTGAACGAAAGATTCGCCTACAACCTGTGACACAATAGGCCACACTTTGCCATTAAGATCACAACATTTCTGAATAGTTTTTACTTTGACCCACTCTCCCCTGATAAATGAGTCTGTTTTCTGTGCTTGCGCAGCATTGAATGCGGGAGAGGGTATAGGTAATGTGGTAGATTTTTAAGTTCAGTTTTAAGCACGGGCTAAAAAATGGCTCACTGAATTTTGTCGCAGATTGTAGTGTATTGTGAGTAATTTAAAATTTCTCCTTTAATCCTTCCTGTATTTTTTGGATAGACTTATATATATATATATACAGTCAAGAGCAATTGGTTGAGCAAAGCGTTGTTAATAGGCCTTATTCACGATAGCGGCGATGTTGGTTTTCAAATTGCCATGCAAATTAGCCATGTGTTATGCTGGGGGGCAAACATTGGAAAAAAAGGAAAATTGAGGAAAATCGGCTCGTCGAAATATTGAAATAACATTGCTAAAAGTACATTTTAGAATTTAGCATTAAGTATCTTTTGTAATAAGTTTATATCTTTTGATCTATATCTTTTGACTTTCTACTTCGTTATCTGCTCATTTTTCACTAAAAAACATCGAAGAAACTTGTGTAATCATTCTATTTTACTACTTACGTGATAAACATTCAGTGAATGTGAAACAAATCATCTGTGTGGCTAAGATGTTCGTTATAACCTTTCGAACTTGTGTTGTTTGCCCCCTCAGAAGTGTGTAGCTAATTTGCATGATAATAGCAAATCCAACATGGCGGCCATCATGAATAAGGTGTATTGATGGTATCGTTTTTAGCCGTGAATAATGTTGTTTTCAGGTGCGCTATCCATCTGTACAGAAAAACCGATGACTCTTTTTTATAAAAAGGAACAGCAAAACATAATGTCAGAGCCAAATGAAACAGGGGAAGGGTGTAGGACCCTGGATTCTACAATTCATTACATCATCGGGCATTATGCTAGTGGCACCAGTGCTTCCATTTATTATTATTATTATTATTATTATTATTATTATTATTATTATTATTATTATTATTATTATTATTATTATTATTTTAATTCAAAGAAATTTCTAGTGCAAAGGGCTGTTCCTTTTTACTCCCCACCGTTGAAGTGGAAAGCGCCCCTGAACGTTATCCCTGATAGCCTCGGACTTTTAGAAGTTTGTGTTATTTTCATATTCTATACTTCGATTGCCAATTTTTGTATTTATTCTGATCGTTAAGATCGTGTTCTTCAATTATACAGGTTTCTAGGTAGAATGGTAGAAGCACTTTATTATACCTTATGAGCAACCCATTTGTTGGTTATTGTTGGGAAAAGAAAATTCCAAAGGATGAAACAGATCGTAGTAGTAGATAATAAACTGATTTTTAAGTACACAAATGGTTCAACTCGAGAATGAATATATTAATTGTCTTTTTAATCTTAACTTTAGTAATATTGGGCAAATCAATTTGTTAGTTAGTTACTTAGTAATAAGTGTATTTGAAATAAACCATTCCACTCCAAATGAAAAGAAGAATTCATTGCCCCCTGCCTACATATTTACATTACCATTTAATGAAATTAAAATTTCATTTAGTGAAATTAAAACGAAAATTAATTATTTGATTAAAACGTGTTTTAAAAGCCAACGTAATATAAAGAAATTCAGCGGCAATTTAACTAATATTTTGGCAATCCAATATTTCTCAATCCAATCAGCGAACGTTTCACGGGGAGAGCAAGCCCTTAAGATTCAGTGTCGCCTTGATTATTTCTTATTTCAAAAGAATTAGGTGATATCACAAGGGCGTGTAACATTGCAAACGCGCCCGAAACTTATCACTCTACTCATATCACCCTACATCTTAAAACAAGAGGCCCGCACTTGTAGAAATTTAATAGTTCGCTGCTGATGAGAACTACGTCAGTAAACTTCAGCAAAACTTGCCTCTTTTCATAAAGAAATACGCCGACCAAGAAGACTTGGGTTAAAGTGGGATCTAATTAAAATGGAGTCTCGTTTTCCGAACGAGTCTCGTTTATCGAACAAGTCTATCTGAACGTGGGATCACTCAAGTTTTCCGGTAAACGAGGGAAAGATGACTCGATAAAAATCGTCTCGATCAAATAGGTACTCATTGGCACGAAGACGTGACTGGTTTAAAAAAACCAGCCTCGTTCTTAAAATTAGACTCGTTTAAAATACCCGTCGGAAAACGAGACTGGTTTGGGACGCTAGAAGACCCGTTCGGATAGACTTGTTCGATAAACGAGACTCGTTCGGAAAACGAGACTCGTTCGGAAAACGTGACTCGTTCGCAAAACGTGACTCGTTCCCGAAAACCAGACTCGTTTGTGAAGGGAGGCTAGTTAGGGAGGCTAGTTAGTTATCTTTATCTGAAAGGGCGCAATTAAAGTCGCCTAGCGCATAATTTTCCCTTGACGGTGCTGACATGATCAGTTGAGGGAGTTGATAATCTAAATTGGCCACTGTACAGAGTTTCAAGCTTTAGCCTTTCGTCAGAGCGAATTTGGATTCGCTCTGACGAAGGGCTAACGCTGGAAATGTCAGCTTTTAGAATCTCTGTACGGTGGCCAATTTACATTATCAACTCCGTTGATAAAATCAACTTTTTGTATACTACTTACCCACCGACGCAGGACCACAGTTTGTGTATGATACTACCCCCTCCATTGATCAGTTGAGGGTTGCCCTTTGGCCATTTGTTGCAATTGTTTGTGACATGGCCTTTGCGCAATCCGATCTTATAGCTCTTCCTAGAATGAGTAGCGACACAGACGAGGGGCAACAAGCCCAAAACAGCTGCCTGAGTCTGCTTTCCCGTTTGGGCGCTGATCATGCAAGGCTTGGCAGACCGTAATTAAATTCGTGAACGTTGTTTGATCTGTCCTATTAGTTACTTTGTAACTCAAGAACGAAGAGCATTTAATTCGTCAAACTTCACAGTTATTTTCCTTTTTGTTAACTTGAAAACATGTTAAAAGATCGGCTTTCCAAAACAAGCGGTTGGCAATTCACAGATGGCTTTTCGGGCCCAAAACGTTTAGGAGACTTTCGAGAAATGGGCCCCAGTTGCGACATCACTTGTCCAAAATAAAAAAAATAACTTGAAGGAAATTCTTAAAGAACAGTTTTCTGGCAAATCTAAAAAAGGAAACAAAAAAAAACAAAACAAAACAAAACAAAACAAAAAAGAAAAAAACAGACTAACTCTTCTTCTTTTACACATAATTTTTTTTAAAGGGAATCCACACAAAAAAGGAAAGACACTATGAAAGGGTTGATAAATAACAGAGTGCTAAACCACTGTTTGAGTTGTCGTGCATGGTGTTTTTAATTTGCATATTTAAAAATTGCTCATAATAGGACAAACAAGGAAATAAAAATAACAACATCAGTACTCAGCAACAAAAACAGCAACGACTTTAGAGGATCCGAATCCTTAATTAAATTATTATGGCTCATTGGTCCCCAATACTTAAATAATATCTTCCTTGTAATGAAAGTGGCAGAGAAACAGTGCGATGGAAACATTTCGTTTTGCAGTTATTAATGTCATTTCTGGATAAGTTAATAACGGGTAGAATTTTATATTTGTGACATTTTATCCGCAAATTCCTCTTTTGACCCATGCCAAAGTAGCGGACATGACTGAAGATAAACTCTTTTTTGACCAGTGCCTAAATAACTTGCGAACATGACTAAACTTTGAAATTCCTATTATGCTAACTTAACTTCCTCGGGTCAGATAAGATTACAAAACATCCAAATTTGCTTGCAATTTATAGCTCAGTTTCCAAAGATCCGGCAAGAAACACTGCAGCACTCGCATGCTCGAATGCTATGAATTTCTATGCAAACTACTTGCAACATTTAGTCCATCTTGCACCACTGAATCTGTTCCTTCCGCAATACGGCATCTTGAAGTGTGAATGAAGCCCAAGAATTACTGGCACTAAATATTTTAGCGCAATATTTTAGTGCCTGAGGTTGATCAGTTTTGAAAAGTCGGTAGAAAACGTAATGCAATGAACAAAGGAATAAATAACTAAATAAATAGGCCCCATTACACAGCAGAAAATATTTGGCACGGCTCGGATGAAAAAAGTACGCGTACCAAAAAAGTTGTTTGCCCCCTCAGAAGTGTGTAGCTAATTTGCATGATAATAGCAAATCCAACATGGCGGCCATCTTCAAGAAGGTGTATTCAGGGGCGCTATCCATCTGTACAGAAAAACCGATGACACTTTTTTATAAAAAGGAACAGCAAAACATAATGTCAGAGCCAAATGAAACAGGGGAAGGGTGTAGGACCCTGGATTCTACAATTCATTACATCATGGGGCATTATGCTAGTGGCACCAGTGCTTCCATTTATTATTATTATTATTATTATTATTATTATTATTATTATTATTATTATTATTATTATTATTTTAATTCAAAGAAATTTCTAGTGCAAAGGGCTGTTCCTTTTTACTCCCCACCGTTGAAGTGGAAAGCGCCCCTGAACGTTATCCCTGATAGCCTCGGACTTTTAGAAGTTTGTGTTATTTTCATATTCAATACTTCGATTGCCAATTTTTGTATTTATTCTGATCGTTAAGATCGTGTTCTTCAATTATACAGGTTTCTAGGTAGAATGGTAGAAGCACTTTATTATACCTTATGAGCAACCCATTTGTTGGTTATTGTTGGGAAAAGAAAATCCCAAAGGATGAAACAGATTGTAGTAGTAGATA
Source organism: Montipora capitata (assembly GCA_949126865.1). Classification (NCBI taxonomy): domain Eukaryota; kingdom Metazoa; phylum Cnidaria; class Anthozoa; order Scleractinia; family Acroporidae; genus Montipora; species Montipora capitata. Next base: position 35,984,006 of record OX421451.1, read on the forward strand.
ATAAACTGATTTTTAAGTACACAAATGGTTCAACTCGAGAATGAATATATTAATTGTCTTTTTAATCTTAACTTTAGTAATATTGGGCAAATCAATTTGTTAGTTAGTTACTTAGTAATAAGTGTATTTGAAATAAACCATTCCACTCCAAATGAAAAGAAGAATTCATTGCCCCCTGCTTACATATTTACATTACCATTTACAGTGAAATTAAAACGAAAATTAATTATTTGATTAACTAGCTTCCCTTCACAAACGAGTCTGGTTTTCGCGAACGAGTCACGTTTTGCGAACGAGTCACGTTTTCCGAACGAGTCTCGTTTTCCGAACGAGTCTCGTTTATCGAACAAGTCCAAGTCGGATCCAAACGGGTCTTCTAGCGTCCCAAACCAGTCTCGTTTTCCGACGGGTATTTTAAACGAGTCTAATTTTAAGAACGAGGCTGGTTTTTTTAAACCAGTCACGTCTTCGTGCCACATTGAGTACCTATTTGATCGAGACGATTTTTATCGAGTCATCTTTCCCTCGTTTACCGGAAAACTTGAGTGATCCCCCGTTCGGATAGGCTTGTTCGATAAACGAGACTCGTTCGGAAAACGAGACTCCATTTTAATTAGATCCCACTTTAACCCAAGTCTTCTTGGTCGGCGTATTTCTTTATGAAAAGAGGCAAGTTTTGCTGAAGTTTACTGACGTAGTTCTCATCAGCAGCGAACTATTAAATTTCTACAAGCGCGGGCCTCTTGTTTTAAGATGTAGGGTGATATGAGTAGAGTGATAAGTTTCGGGCGCGTTTGCAATGTTACACGCCCTTGTGATATCACCTAATTCTTTTGAAATAAGAAATAATCAAGGCGACACTGAATCTTAAGGGCTTGCTCTCCCCGTGAAACGTTCGCTGATTGGATTGAGAAATATTGGATTGCCAAAATAGTAGCGACACAGACGAGGGGCAACAAGCCCAAAACAGCTGCCTGAGTCTGCTTTCTCTTTTGGACGCTGATCATGCAAGGTTTGGCAGACCGTAATTCAATTCGTGAACGTTGTTTGATCTGTCCTATTAGTTGCTTTGTCCATTTGTTATGTTCTTATTACTGCTTGTGTTGATCCAACGTACGGTAGTGCATATATATAAACTAAGTGATGTCAATCATCATCATCATTACCTTTATTCTCAATAATGGAACCAAATTTTCGTTTTGATGTTAAGATTATCGTTGTCGTCAATGTTTTCGTTATTTTCTGAGTTGGGAAAGATTTTTACTTTTGGCACATTTTTTTTTTTAATTTCTGTGAACTTCGTTGGTTATATCCGCCCACCACTTATTTCCAATCCTGCTTAGCAGAGGTTTTCTTAATACGAATAATTTAACTCTTAACTGGTTTTTTAAGTTTAACACGCTACAACCAGTTTTGAATTTTAACGCCTGTCCAATGGCGGAAGAGTGGAAGTAACGTTGGATTGACTTCACGACGCGCATGCGTGACAGAACATCGTAAAGCTTTCCCCTTTGCATGAGAGAGAAATCAAGCAATTCTCTGTTGTAAACAGTTGACAAATTCAGATAGCTCAACTGCACTTCAAGCCTCGGTTGATAAATCGCTGTTCAGCGGATATATAAACAATAGAAAACCCAATTGAGTTATCCTGTGGATAGTGATTTAACGAGTGCCGAACGCTATCTACCCTTCGAACATTTAGGGCCAGACGTGTACATTTTTTGTTTTACTGAGTCCTTTCACGGGAAAAGAAGAGCCTAACAAATGACCTGTTCCAAACTGTGTGGCTTGATAGCACACTTGGTAGAGGATTGTACCAGCATCGCAAAAAAAGTTTATGGGTTCGAAGCCCGTTCGAGCCACCTGAATTGTTCAGGTATCTATAAGACGATCATTTCTCTCTTTCGTCTTCAGCTGTCCCAGTTATTGGAGGTTAGGGCGCTTGTCTTGAGATCCGGAGATCCCAGGTTCAAGACCCACTGTAACCACTCGTTGAACTTGTTCCTGGTAGTCCCTGTTTCAAATTCCCAGCTACACTTGTAAATAGCCAACTGGTTTGCCTCCGGCCAGTTGTTGATCTGTTTCGTGGTTTTGTTAACTGCATTGGGAAGCGGTCAATTAAGTATATATTGTGGCGTATTGTAAGAAACAGTTGCTTAAATTGTCCGGGTAAGCGTGAGTAGTTGTATGCGATTATTCAGACCCAAAAACCTCGATCCCGTGTGCATATATTATAACCACGAAAACAATGGCGCAGGGCGTGCATAAATTAAGGGCAAGTTGGGGCATGACGCAATGTCGGTTTTAACCCTAACACGTGAAACAACACGTGCATAACCCTAAAACGTGAAACAACACGTGCATCCTAGGTCGTCGCATAAATTAGGGTTAGGTTAAGGAGATGCCAGTCATGTTCCAATACGAGGATATTTTCATCGATGAGAATGACAAAGAAAGAAACGTAACCCTAAAATAATGTTTCGTAAGGCGCGCATAAAATAGTACTGTGTGTGCATATCATTTTTTATCGGTATGTGACTAGCCTGGTTTGGAGAGAGAGAGCTCTTGCCTGCTCTGGAGTTGAACTGTGAATACGAGATCGCAGCAAAGCAAAGACAAGACTAAGGAAAACAAACCAATCACTTCACAACGAATATTTATAATTACAAATCGAGAAAAAAATGATCTCTTCTTTTAAAAGAGTGAACCATTAACATCATCGAGGATGCAATAAACTACAACTTGAAAAAACCTCTTCGTATACTACAAAGATTTACTTGCGATTCGTTTCACTTACATAAAAATCTACTGGAAAAAAGTCATTTGCATTGTCAACTTCACGCCTTAAAGAAGCTGCGAACTTGTCCAACTCCCGAAACGGATCTATGGTACATGAAGCGATGACTTCTCTTATTATGTTATCAATCATTTGTGGTCGTTCTCTTGATTCCCTATCGCGGGATTCTGCTTTTGCGCGATTCACACGTATTTGAGCCAAACGTTCTTGCGCTGCGTCGAAAAGGTAGGATCTCGCTCGTTCCTTTTCTGTAATTCTGTCCTTTCGTCCCTCAGTCGCCAGTCTGTCATAAAAAAGAAAAGCAATCAACAAAGAAACATGAAAATGAAACCCTTTAACACCACCATATATGTTTGTAAGAGTCTCTCAGATAAATCATTCTGCGAATCCGTATCAAAGAAGTCAGAAGAATGAAAACTTTTTTTATCTTCATCGGAATAAACCCTTAACATTACCAACTTAGATAGTTTTAAATTTGTTTGTTAGATCATAGCGCAATGAACGAAAACAAGACCTACCTTTCTGCAAAAACATGTTTGCTGATCTTGCGTGGCTGGAATTCTTTCGTGCAATAACTTCTTTTCTGGTTCATAGCTTCAATCTGTTTGCTGTCTTGAGATGTTTGCAAAGCGCAACAGTTCTACTCTGTTCGTTCCTTGAACTAAAATGATTGCGTTGACGGGCTCTTGATCACCGACGCGTAACGTTTGGAAAAAATGCAAGTCGTGTAATGTTTCATGGGCTCTCTGAATTTACTAATTGTACCGGGACAAAATCCGCGAAATTGTGTTATCGGAATACAACCTGCACTTCATTGTTGTATAAACTAATTACCTTTCCTTTGTTTTTACCGCAGTACTGCCTTTTGAAGGTAAAGTCAGATGTAGAATATCGGTTGAAAGTCGTTTAACATTTCCAATACAATGTTGTTTTTGTATGAGGTACGAACAAGACAGGGCATGTTTGAAACGTTACGGGCGATTTTGGATCATATGAAACCAATTACGTCTTACCTATTTTAAGACCAAACGTGTGGTTGATAGCAAATCTGGACAAAATTAAAGACTCTTCAAAGCCTGCTAATGTTTCACATCTTTTAGAAAAAAGGCTCTCTTGTACATATGCACACGTTTCGAACTGGAAAAAATGCATTTCAAACGCTTCTTTTTTCCTTGCCTCCGCTTTGATCGCAATTAAGAAAATAGTGTTATTGTGAATGAGATGAGCTTTGGTTGAAAAGGCGCTGTTTTGCGCTATTGTTCCTTCAGAGAGGCATAACGTCCTAAAAAGCAGGATTGCCGCTTTTATTTACATCGAAACCTCTAAGGAGTTGTAGAGAGCATGTTTATGTCTGCAAAGGGTTTTTAAAGGGATTTTTTATGCCGCAAAAAAGTAGATCAGCCCTAATGTTTCACATCTTTTAGAAACAAAAAAAAAAAAAAGGCTCTCTTGTACCTATGCAGACGTTTCGAACTGGAAAAAACCGCATTTCAAACGCTTCTTTTTTCCTTGCCTCCGCTTTGATCGCAATTAAGAAAATAGTGTTATTGTGAATGAGATGAGCTTTGGTTGAAAGGCGCTGTTTTGCGCTATTGTTCCTTCAGAGAGGCGTAACGTCCTAAAAGCAGGATTGCCGCTTTTATTTACATCGAAACCTCTAAGGAGTTGTAGAGAGCATTTTTTATGTCGGCAAAGGGTTTGTTTAAAGCAATTTTTTATGCCGCAAAGGTAGATCGGTTAAATCGTTTTTTTTAATTTTCCAACATACCCCCTATATCATGTGCTATTATAAATAGTCTTGAAAAAACTGATCATCATGTTCCAAAACCATGATGAAAGTGATCGATACCGAAACGCTTATCTTGTCGGAGAAGGCTGTGAACCACATCATAGAGAGACATATCAAAAAGGCTGTGAGAGCTTCCCAGTTTTATGATAATGTGGATGTGTCCCGTTTAATTCTCGATACCATCACAGAGCTGGAGAGAAGAAAGCGGGAAGAGAACAGCAGATTGTACTATCCACCTAAAGAGGAGCAAACTGTGCCTTATGTTTATATATTGCCCAAAAATGGTAGGGTCTTTAAAGTTCGATACATAAATATAGGGTACAGTATTGGAAAATCTTTAGGCGGATGTGATACCGATCAACTGGAAATCATCATGGTTAAAACATCTGGGCGTTGGGACATCATCACTGCGTATCCTTGCTCTTGAAGCAGAAACCTTTTTTAAAAAACGGCTCCTTTAGGAGCCAACAATTCTATAAAAGTCAATAATCAATGGGTTTCAAACAAACTTATGGCTTTACTAATATTGGTTCGTTGTTTTTTATCTCTTAATCTTTAAGGATAATTGGACAATACCATCAAAGATTTTTTCTTATCCTTACAGGATAATCTCTGTGGGAAGTAAAAAAAAAACATTAAAAGCATGTTGTGTAGTAATCTTTTCTAGTAATTCCACCAATGAAATATAGTGGTATAATCCAGAACCATATAAAAGCGAGAGACGGTCCCACACAACCACTTCTATTTCCAACTCATTGAGTGAAAGCAGAAAAAAGATAAGCGAGGACGTACAAAAAAAAATGGAGAATATGTCATGGATTGAAGAATTGACGGACAGCGCACTGAATCAAGTTTATGACGAATTCGAAGATGATTTGATGCTCGTGCAAGCGCTGGAACAATTTGAAGAAGGTAACTGAAATGCGTAAAAAAAAAAAAACACTATGATTTGCATTGCTTTCTTGAAGCGTGATATTTTACATGCGGGTACTTTCCGTGAAGATGAGAGTATAGGTTAATCGTTGCGCAGAGATTTTGGATTTGTAATAATGCAAACTATTACATGGGAAAAAAAAAAAGTCGTAATTGTTGTTTACATTTGTCATGTTTCTCTGCTTGAAAATCATGATTTGCGATGTTGTATTGAGAAGCGTGATATTTTACAAACGAGTACTTTCCGTGAAATGTGCAGAGAACTCGGATTTGTTACGCAAATATTAGAACTGAATTTGTCGCAATTGTCATGTTTTTTCTCTAGTGTTGTAATGCTTACATCGCGAGGAACTCAGATATCATTGGTTCGAGATTTAATCGCAACAATTTTTCGATTAATTTTTTTCCTAGTTGTTTTTTTTTCCTACTAACTTATTTTTTCGCTTAGTTAATACAACTGTTATTGATTTTGTTTTTTAGAACAAAACGTGCAAGATACGGTTGAGTTGTTGCGTGAATTGGCTGAAGATGTTGACAGAGAGTTAAGAAATCTCCCCGAAACATCATCCTCGCTTGATAGTCAGCAACACGGTGCTGGGGTATTACAACCCCCTCAGGAATCTGGTCGCATAGAATTCACCCTTGAGCCCGTAGTAGAACGTCAGTCGAAAAGAATGGGAGTTCACGAACGCGTCTTTGAAACTAGAGTCCAACAGATTGGACCAATATTACAAGGGCAGAATTTAACGCATGCACTGATCCACGGATTACGCAGGGCATTGGAACGCTTACTCGATAATCCTGATATTGATGATCGCGACCGTATCTTTTTTCGTTTAAGTTCCAATCAGCTCGATAACAATTTTCACAGCGCGCGATTTCAAGCAGGAGAATGGCGAAATGATGTTAGGCGGGTCGACGAATTCATGAATGTAATGAGTCGAATGCTAAACTCCAATGAACAATTTGAACGAAACGATACCTTTCAATTAGAATTTGTTCACGTGCGCGCCAGTCCACAGGGTGGGGGAAATGGTAGAGATTATAAGCCCGGTCACCAAGCCTCAACCAAGTTTCGATTGAAGAAAAAATGTATCATTAAGATTCCTAAGGATGCTAAAAACATGTGCTGCGCTAGAGCGCTGGTCACCGCTAAAGCTATCGCTGACAATCACCCCCAATGCCGAGGATTCAAACGAGGTCGAAATATTCAATACGAAGCAGCATTGTTCTTACATGAAGAGGCCCATGTCATCCCCGGACCATGCGGAATTGATGAGCTCACCCGGTTTGCCTTAGCACCGTCGCTGTTTCTAAAATATCGAGTCATCATGGTAGATGTAGATCGCGCGTACGCATGTTTTGCGTTTGGCGAAGGTGAAAAACAATTGGCAATCCTACATGAAAACGGTCATTACGATACTCTCACGTCATTGCCAGGTTTTTTTAGTTCCGGTTATTTCTGCGGGCGTTGTTTACATCCGTATGACCATTTGGGGCAACATGCGTGCCCTAATGCGACCGGAATTCACTGCCCTGCCTGCTGTCAAGAAACATGCTCTGATTACCATGAGGCCTACAAGACGAAACGGTTGGCTTCCCACGTCTGCAATAGTTGTCGCCGAGTCTTCTATGGACCCTCCTGTCTGGAACTCCATTGTAGTAAAGCACAAGATGGGAAACCTAGCGGTCCTCAAAAACCTTCCGTCTGTCAAGCGCGACGGAAATGCGCCCATTGCCGAAAACTCCTCGTGGGAAGAAAAGAACAAGATGATCATTGCTGTGGTTGGGGGGAATGTCCGTCGTGTCGCGAGAAAGTAGACCTTAACACGCATCGATGCTTCATTCAGAAGGCCAAGGACCCTGATGAGATCCGGGAAGAGAAACGAGCTGTGCAACTGGCCAAGCGGAAAAAACGGCGGCGTCAGCAAGGAGGAGACGCCTCAAAGGGGCTACAAACCCTTCGATCCAATACGGAGACCGAAAACCAGGAACAACCAGACGAATATAAGGAACCCCTTTTAGTGTTTTTTGACATAGAGGCAATGCAAAACACCGGGAAACATATCGCCAATTTGGTCGTAGGAATGACCGCTGAAAATAGCGACCCCAAAATCTTTCGCGGACCCCAATGCATTGATCATTTTTTAGAGTGGTTAGAAGTCTTGACAGAAGAGGAAACGCGCGAAATCACCGTTTTGGCCCATAATTTTAAAGGGTATGATTCTTATTTTATCGTCGACGCATTGCACCGTCGCAAACAAACATTAAAGCAGGTTCGCAATGGCGGTAAAGTACTGGAACTGACTTATCTGGGAGGCTACATTCGTTTCATCGATTCTATGTCGTTTATCCCTGGACCTCTCTGTTCTTTTACAAAAACATTTGGACTCGACCCCGATCAGTTTAAAAAAGGTTACTTTCCTCATTTATTTAATACCTGCTCCAATATGGAAAACGATTACCGCGGTGAACTGCCTCCCAAGAAAGATTACATGCCCGAGGGAATGAGCAAAGAAGGGAAAGAAAAATTTGAGAAGTGGTATGAAGAGCAGAAATCAAAGGGGGTTCAATTTCATCTGCGCCAAGAGCTCGAAGATTATTGCATCGATGACGTCCGGTTATTGCGCGAAGGCTGCCTCACGTTTCAGCGCGATTTCCACAAGCGCACCCGATTTTGCCCTTTTGAACAAATCACTATCGCCTCGGCTTGCAATCGAGACTTGCGCCTCAATCGCATGCAAGAAAACACCATTGCCTCAGAACCTCTCTACGGTTGGCGTTTAGATGTCAATCATTCCAAAGCGGCTATGGAATGGTTAACGTTTGAGGAACAGCAATTGCGCCGCGACGCCTGGCTTGCATGTAGCGTTGACGAACGAAATCAGTTGGAAGAAATTTTCCTGGAAACAGGCGATGATAGCTCCGACCCGCGGTTCCGTCAGCGAATACAGCATGCTAGGAATCAAGGCGAATATCGCATTCCAGACACCCGGTGGACAGTCGATGGGTATGATGTTGAGACCAACACGGTTTACGAGTTTCTTGGCTGTTTTTGGCATGGTTGCCCGAAGTGTTTTCCTCAGCGCTCAGAAACCTACCGCCGACTGAACGACCGCTCCATGGCCGACGTTCATCAAGAAACCGTGCTACGATTACAAAGTCTCTCCGATCGAGGCTATTCAGTAAAAACCATCTGGGAGTGCGAATGGCAGAAATGTAAAAACCACGATCCGGAAACAGCTGAGATTGTCGCAGGGTACGATTTAGAAGAACCGCTTTCACCTCGAGACGCCTTTTTTGGTGGCCGTACAAATGCTGTTCGTCTTCATTACGAAGTCAAAGAACATGCCGCTGAACAAATCAAATATTATGATTATACCAGTCTCTACCCGTGGACGAATAAGACCCAGAAGTATCCGGTGGGACATCCTGAAATGATTTACGCCCCGCCACGAGAGAAACCAATTTCCGATTATTTTGGCCTCGCAAAATGTACAGTAGTACCACCGTATCACCTTTTCCACCCTGTATTACCATACAGAACTCATAACAAACTCACGTTTCCTCTGTGTCGTACCTGCGTCGAAGAAAACATCGACCGTCCTCTCCACGGGAAAGTCTCTTGGTGTGGCCATAACGAACAGGAGAGAGCATTGACCGGTACGTGGTGTACACCAGAACTAGAAAAAGCGGAACAGATGGGTTACGTGATCCAAACCATTCATGAAGTGTGGCATTTCCGAGAAACGCAAGTAGGCCTGTTCGATGATTATGTGAACACTTGGCTCAAATTGAAAACGGAAGCTTCAGGCTGGCCCGCATGGTGCGACACAGAGGAAAAGAAACAACTCTACATAACTCAGTTTCAAGAGAAAGAAGGTATTTCCTTAGAATATGAGAAGATTGCCGTCAATCCTGGTCAGCGGGCTTTGGCCAAACTGATGTTAAACTCCATGTGGGGAAAATTTGGGCAGCAAGTGAACAAATTGCAAGTGAAAGAATTCATTGAACCTCAAGCCTTTTGTAGTTTCATGGACAGTGATCAACATAATGTTCGTTTTGTCAGCTGTATCGACGAACAAAGAGTGGAAGTCCATCATCGCGAGGAAGCGTTATGTGAAAATATTTCCCCCAATCTGAATATCTTCGTGGCCTGTTTCACTACTTGCTGGGCGCGCTTGCGTCTCTATGAAGCTCTAGAACTGTTGAACGAAAGGGTGTTGTATTTTGATACAGACAGTGTGATTTTCGTGCAATCCCCTGGAGAAATGAAACCAGTGCTCGGCGATTATTTGGGCGATTTTACGGATGAATTAACCAACGGAGATTTCATCACAGAGTTTTGCTCGGGGGGGCCGAAGAATTATGGATATCGTACGAAGAAAGACAAGTATTGTTGCAAAGTACGAGGATTTTCATTGACCGTCGAAGGGATGACACAACTCAATTATCAAGTGTTGCGTGAAAACACCTTGAAGGAAATACAAAAGCCTTTAGATTCACCGCGAAAAACCCGCGTCGCGCAGACACACAAAATCGTCCGCGTCTCGAAAGACTATCAACTATGGACCAAAGAAGCCCACAAAGAATACAAATTAGTATTCAATAAACGCGTCCTGGACCCGCAAACAGCGATCACTTATCCATATGGCTATCGAGGACTGGACTCTGAAGATGAAGATCTTATTGCCACAATGGTCGAACTAATGGATGAAGATGATGAATAAAAACGCTCTAATTATGTAGGCTCTTTAGGAATTCAAAAGCAACATTTCAAAGGCGCTTACAGTTTTTTTTTTTTTTAATGATTTTCATTGAAAAAATCGCTATCACAAGGCTCTCTTAATTTGTTTCACTGGAAAAAAAAAAAAAAAGTCCACCCAGTAGGATTTGAACCAACAACCTTCGGATTTACAGCAAATCAATCGGGAGACGATTACACCAAGTACGTTTACCTGGTCAATAATGTGGCGCACACCATGATCCAGCAATTTGACATGCGGTTGAATGGTACGTTAATGACTAAACAGACGGGCATGTATGCCTACCGAGCCTTTGGTGAAACCTTGCTGAATTACACGCCCAGTGAAGGTGAAACATTGCTGGCCCCACAAGGATGGGTGAATTATTTGAATGTGAATGCTTCCCTGCAAGCCACCAATGCTGTGAATGATGACCGCCCTGTTAACGCTGGTATGTTTGCTACTGGAGAGACGAATCCCTTGAAAGTGTTAACTTCCAAGTTTTTGGGGAACGGATGGGTGCGGCTGATCATGAAACCACATTTGGAAGCTTTTCATACAGGATCCGTGTTAGTTCCTGGTATTGAAATCAAGCTGCGTATCACCTTTAACAGTCCCGAGTTCTTTTGCTTTGGTACAAGGATGGCGGGCAAAAAGTACCCAACCCTGGGTCCGAATGATATCCAAGCCAAATTTTATCTCTGTAGGCTGACCTTAAACCCTACCACTTACACTGCACTGACTAAACGAAGACATAACAAAGGCATGTGGGGTCGTTATCCTACCGTCTATATGGATGTCCGGACATTCACGTTTGATGGGGATAGTACCATGTTTAAGAAAACAGATCTGTTTCAAGGCCGCGTACCCGACCGTCTTATGGTAGGATTATTGGACAGTCGCGCCTACAACGGGAATTTAGATCATTACCCATTTGCCTTCCAAAAGTTTGGGGTGACCCGCATTCGTCAAATCATACGCGGTGAGGAATATCCCTACGAAACCTTGGAACTGAATCAGAATGATAACAAGAAAGATTTGTGGGGGTACCATCGCTTCCTGCAAGCCAGCGGTGCTCTGGGTAAACACCAAGAAAGTATGCTGAAACCGGGGGATTGGGGCCACACCAAGAATTGCACGCTGTACCTGTTTAATAATGTCGCAGGAGGAGATGCAGATAGCCCCTTGCGAAATCCGCAACAACAAGGCGATGTCACCCTGGAGATCAATTTCGGGGCTAATCCTGGTCAAAATCTGACGGTGGTGGTCTGGGGCGAGTTTGAAAGCGTGATGGATATCAGTGGCACGGGCGTGGTGAATTACGACGTTTAAAATTCATACCTTTCTGTATTAAATACAACCACTCGCATTACTTGTGTAACAGTATCATCAATCACTGCTACAACAAGCATCGATGGAACTAATACCCTTGAGCGACCGACAGCTAACAGCATTGGCAAAACGCGACCCTGTATTGAGGCGCGTGTTTTGGGGTGCATACCCTGAAGATCAATTACCACCACTCCGCCAAACCGCTGGGAGACAAACGCATAGGGCTATGATTGTCAACACAGACCCTAAAGGAGAACCTGGACGTCATTGGTTGGGTTTGTGGACTTCGGGAGATACCTGCGAGATCCTCGACAGCTATGGCCTTCCTATGGATACGTACGGAGTACCTCATGTCTTGGAATGGATATGGCGCTATTTTCCCGTCATCCACCGCAACGAGCGAAGCTTACAAAGTTTGAACAGCCGCGCTTGCGGGCATTACGCTTTATTGTTTCTACAAGCACGGTGTCGAGGCAAGAGCATGCAAGAATTCATGGCTGATTTTTCTTTACATGATTTAGTAGCCAACGATCACCAAGCAGGCCATCGCATCCTAGTACAGTTACCCCCATCACTTCAAACGGATATCGTGGACGGTGTAGAAAATAGTCAGGCGTGTTGTTCTAGGCGTGAAGCTATGTATCATTGAAATAAAAGTTTCCAATAAAAAAATAAAAAATAAAATAAAATAAAAACCGTGTCGTGGTCATTGTTCTTTACTTTTGACCCCACTTTATAGACCTATATCATTTGACACCATGCCTGCAACAAGAACACGTCGAAAACGCGCTCCGCGCCATAAAACACGGGTGACTCGAAAGAGGCGGCGAACCAAACACCAGAAGGGAGGCATTTTTCCTTTACTCGCGTTAGCCCTTCCTGCATTGACCGCCGTTTGTAAAGCAGCCGCCTTAGGGGGTGTAAGTGCCGCGGCAGGATACGGGATCAAAAAAGCTTTGAATAAAAGACGGTGAAACATGGGGGAGAGAATCAGATAGGACTATGACTCAGCCACGACCGGAGAGAGAAGGCTTTTTTTTTCGAACCCCCTGCAGTCTTTTAGTGACCGGTCCTTCGGGCTGTGGTAAGACCACCTTCACGCGGGAATTATTGAAACATGCTTCTCATTTCATGGACCCACCACCTCGAACCAAACACTATTGTTACGGAGCATGGCAACCTACATTTAAAAAGATGCAAAAAGAGGATGCTATACATTTTCACGAAGGCATTCCTAGTTTAGAGGAATTGGATGCTTGGTTTGCACCGCAAGGTGGCGGGGTGTTAGTGTTGGATGATTTGATGGATGAAGGAGGAAGAGATAAACGTGTGTTGGACCTATTCACAAAACATTCCCACCATCGGAACATTACCGTATTGTATTTGTGTCAAGATCTGTTTCCACCGGGCCCTTACGCAAAGACCGTGTCGCGCAATGCGCATTACATAGTTTGTTTCAAGAATCCTCGGGATTGCACAGGGCTACGAGCTTTGGTGTGTCAGGCGTTTCCGACCGAGGTTAAAGGTGTTATGCAAATATTTCGTCATGCTACGGAACACCCCTTTGGCTATTTAATGTTTGACTTACACCCAGCTTCTTCAGATGACCGCCGTCTGTGGACGAACCTATTACCTTCGCAGGGGTACCCGCACGTGTTTGTACCTATAGAATCACGTCATGCCCGCGTCACCGCCTCCCCGTTTACGTAGACAATTTACATTCCTACGACAGCTAGCTAAAGAAGCGCGTCATTTACAGCGTCAAGATCTTTTACGTCACGCCAACGCTGATCAAATCAATGCTGTCAGCGAAGTCATTTTGAATTCTTTGAAAGGGAGAGTACCCTTATCGCCAACCACGGTACGCGCATGGCGTCCTCAAAAACAGACTTTGCGAACCCTAGCTCACCGCAAAACTTCCTTAAAAAAGCGACGCGACTTGTTGATGAATCAGAAAGGCGCTGGCTTTTGGCGGGGACTGAACAATGCTTTAGATGGTTGCTGTGTTCACCGTTCTTCATCATCATGATCGAGTTTGTATTCCGCCCCACCCTCTTTGAAGCTCTGAATGTGAGATCTTTGATAAACCGTTGTCGCGCGTGGATACGACAGAGAGCTAATGACTTTCGTCAAGGACTGAACGAGGAATTGTTTTGCTGTTATCCTAGACCATGAATAGAGCAGCATTGCACAATCTCATTGAAGCGTATCAAGAAGCAAGGCGCTGGAAACTACAAGCTGAGGGGTTGCAACTTAAATTACAAACGTTACAGGACGAAAGAGAGCTCTCTCGTAAAAAAGTACAGATCTTGGAGCGCGACCTATCCGTGTTGAGATATAATTTGATGTGCGAAGCCTGTAGACATTATTGGGACACAGTCAACGACGGAGGAACGTTTGAAGTCTCGTGCTTAGAGTGTAAACAGTTATTCATTTCGCCACCCCAAAAACGATGAGTACTTTTCGCGAGTATGTCATGGTTCCTGCGGACGAAATGTCACGATTGACCGATGAATACAAAGGGCGTTTGACCGAGAACATGCGATTGACTAAAGCGGCTCGTTTGGCAGCTGAAAAACACTTATTGTTAGACTCTAACATGCCAAGCGGTTTGAAAGAAGCACGTGTCAAACAAGTATCGCGTCCATTAAATCGATTAATCAAAAAGATTCGAGGGGGGCCTCCAGTAGCAGCCCCAGTGCCTGAAGGAGAAGAAGAAGATGATGAAACAGAGGCTATGGTTGAAGGACCCACAGCCACACTGGTGCGGAGTTTGCTTAAAAAAGCGCATCGCAAGAAAGGTGCTACCATAACGTCTGGTAACGCCGCGGAGACACCACATCGTCCCGCCTTACCGCCCAAACCCAAACGCGTGCGTTTACAAGTACCGTCCTTGTCCTTGGAGGAACAAAGAGAAGCTCCCCTCCCCTTTGCTGAAGTTTTGGGATCATCCCCAGGGAGTACATCCAAAGAAAAAGCTGAGGTTATTGTGAATAAATTCAAACGCCAACAGCGTAAGAAAGCGGCTACGGAAGTAGAACGTTTGAAATCTTTACCAGGGTGGGAATCATTTGACCAGGGACGTCGAACCCGACGCAAACTTGATGGGAAGGACTACTAAAAAACGAAAAGCCCCAGCACGCAGATCGCTTCGACGCAAACGCCCACAACGTGGAGAAGGATTAGACATTCAAAAATGGTTGGGGAAGACTGGGATTGAATTTCATTGGCCGGGATATCAATACATGGGGCCTGGAACACATTTGAAGAAACGGTTAACGCGCGGGGACCCGGGTATCAATCGATTGGATAAGATTGCCAAGCAGCACGATATTGAGTACGCCAGAGCTAAGAATTTACGTGACAAATGGAAAGCCGATGACAAGATGATTGCGGACATCAGCCGTTTGCCGGGCAAGAAAACTTGGACGGAAGCTATTGTTAAACGGATCATACAAGCTAAGCGCAAACTCAAATTGTGAAAAAAAAAAAACTGTAATGTTGTTTGTTTTTGATAATCTTATGTACAAGCGGGA
This sequence comes from Montipora capitata, assembly GCA_949126865.1. Taxonomy (NCBI): domain Eukaryota; kingdom Metazoa; phylum Cnidaria; class Anthozoa; order Scleractinia; family Acroporidae; genus Montipora; species Montipora capitata. The sequence continues at coordinate 35,999,138 of OX421451.1, forward strand.
ACGTGTCGACGGTCCTAGTGACTAGTCGGTCCCTTTGTTTTTTCAATAAAAACTTGAAAAAGTGAAATCTGTGATTGAGTGAATCTCTTATAGCCTATGTTCATTTAAAAAATCATGATGAAAGATAACCTTATTTTATCCTAAGGAACGTGTCCTGTCGATCGCTAAATTGCCGCCCATAGCTCAATCGGTTAGAGCGTTGGGCTGTAAATCCGAAGGTTGTTGGTTCAAATCCTACTGGGTGGACTTTTTTTTTTTTTTTCCAGTGAAACAAATTAAGAGAGCCTTGTGATAGCGATTTTTTCAATGAAAATCATTAAAAAAAAAAAAAACTGTAAGCGCCTTTGAAATGTTGCTTTTGAATTCCTAAAGAGCCTACATAATTAGAGCGTTTTTATTCATCATCTTCATCCATTAGTTCGACCATTGTGGCAATAAGATCTTCATCTTCAGAGTCCAGTCCTCGATAGCCATATGGATAAGTGATCGCTGTTTGCGGGTCCAGGACGCGTTTATTGAATACTAATTTGTATTCTTTGTGGGCTTCTTTGGTCCATAGTTGATAGTCTTTCGAGACGCGGACGATTTTGTGTGTCTGCGCGACGCGGGTTTTTCGCGGTGAATCTAAAGGCTTTTGTATTTCCTTCAAGGTGTTTTCACGCAACACTTGATAATTGAGTTGTGTCATCCCTTCGACGGTCAATGAAAATCCTCGTACTTTGCAACAATACTTGTCTTTCTTCGTACGATATCCATAATTCTTCGGCCCCCCCGAGCAAAACTCTGTGATGAAATCTCCGTTGGTTAATTCATCCGTAAAATCGCCCAAATAATCGCCGAGCACTGGTTTCATTTCTCCAGGGGATTGCACGAAAATCACACTGTCTGTATCAAAATACAACACCCTTTCGTTCAACAGTTCTAGAGCTTCATAGAGACGCAAGCGCGCCCAGCAAGTAGTGAAACAGGCCACGAAGATATTCAGATTGGGGGAAATATTTTCACATAACGCTTCCTCGCGATGATGGACTTCCACTCTTTGTTCGTCGATACAGCTGACAAAACGAACATTATGTTGATCACTGTCCATGAAACTACAAAAGGCTTGAGGTTCAATGAATTCTTTCACTTGCAATTTGTTCACTTGCTGCCCAAATTTTCCCCACATGGAGTTTAACATCAGTTTGGCCAAAGCCCGCTGACCAGGATTGACGGCAATCTTCTCATATTCTAAGGAAATACCTTCTTTCTCTTGAAACTGAGTTATGTAGAGTTGTTTCTTTTCCTCTGTGTCGCACCATGCGGGCCAGCCTGAAGCTTCCGTTTTCAATTTGAGCCAAGTGTTCACATAATCTTCGAACAGGCCTACTTGCGTTTCTCGGAAATGCCACACTTCATGAATGGTTTGGATCACGTAACCCATCTGTTCCGCTTTTTCTAGTTCTGGTGTACACCACGTACCGGTCAATGCTCTCTCCTGTTCGTTATGGCCACACCAAGAGACTTTCCCGTGGAGAGGACGGTCGATGTTTTCTTCGACGCAGGTACGACACAGAGGAAACGTGAGTTTGTTATGAGTTCTGTATGGTAATACAGGGTGGAAAAGGTGATACGGTGGTACTACTGTACATTTTGCGAGGCCAAAATAATCGGAAATTGGTTTCTCTCGTGGCGGGGCGTAAATCATTTCAGGATGTCCCACCGGATACTTCTGGGTCTAATTCGTCCACGGGTAGAGACTGGTATAATCATAATATTTGATTTGTTCAGCGGCATGTTCTTTGACTTCGTAATGAAGACGAACAGCATTTGTACGGCCACCAAAAAAGGCGTCTCGAGGTGAAAGCGGTTCTTCTAAATCGTACCCTGCGACAATCTCAGCTGTTTCCGGATCGTGGTTTTTACATTTCTGCCATTCGCACTCCCAGATGGTTTTTACTGAATAGCCTCGATCGGAGAGACTTTGTAATCGTAGCACGGTTTCTTGATGAACGTCGGCCATGGAGCGGTCGTTCAGTCGGCGGTAGGTTTCTGAGCGCTGAGGAAAACACTTCGGGCAACCATGCCAAAAACAGCCAAGAAACTCGTAAACCGTGTTGGTCTCAACATCATACCCATCGACTGTCCACCGGGTGTCTGGAATGCGATATTCGCCTTGATTCCTAGCATGCTGTATTCGCTGACGGAACCGCGGGTCGGAGCTATCATCGCCTGTTTCCAGGAAAATTTCTTCCAACTGATTTCGTTCGTCAACGCTACATGCAAGCCAGGCGTCGCGGCGCAATTGCTGTTCCTCAAACGTTAACCATTCCATAGCCGCTTTGGAATGATTGACATCTAAACGCCAACCGTAGAGAGGTTCTGAGGCAATGGTGTTTTCTTGCATGCGATTGAGGCGCAAGTCTCGATTGCAAGCCGAGGCGATAGTGATTTGTTCAAAAGGGCAAAATCGGGTGCGCTTGTGGAAATCGCGCTGAAACGTGAGGCAGCCTTCGCGCAATAACCGGACGTCATCGATGCAATAATCTTCGAGCTCTTGGCGCAGATGAAATTGAACCCCCTTTGATTTCTGCTCTTCATACCACTTCTCAAATTTTTCTTTCCCTTCTTTGCTCATTCCCTCGGGCATGTAATCTTTCTTGGGAGGCAGTTCACCGCGGTAATCGTTTTCCATATTGGAGCAGGTATTAAATAAATGAGGAAAGTAACCTTTTTTAAACTGATCGGGGTCGAGTCCAAATGTTTTTGTAAAAGAACAGAGAGGTCCAGGGATAAACGACATAGAATCGATGAAACGAATGTAGCCTCCCAGATAAGTCAGTTCCAGTACTTTACCGCCATTGCGAACCTGCTTTAATGTTTGTTTGCGACGGTGCAATGCGTCGACGATAAAATAAGAATCATACCCTTTAAAATTATGGGCCAAAACGGTGATTTCGCGCGTTTCCTCTTCTGTCAAGACTTCTAACCACTCTAAAAAATGATCAATGCATTGGGGTCCGCGAAAGATTTTGGGGTCGCTATTTTCAGCGGTCATTCCTACGACCAAATTGGCGATATGTTTCCCGGTGTTTTGCATTGCCTCTATGTCAAAAAACACTAAAAGGGGTTCCTTATATTCGTCTGGTTGTTCCTGGTTTTCGGTCTCCGTATTGGATCGAAGGGTTTGTAGCCCCTTTGAGGCGTCTCCTCCTTGCTGACGCCGCCATTTTTTCCGCTTGGCCAGTTGCACAGCTCGTTTCTCTTCCCGGATCTCATCAGGGTCCTTGGCCTTCTGAATGAAGCATCGATGCGTGTTAAGGTCTACTTTCTCGCGACACGACGGACATTCCCCCCAACCACAGCAATGATCATCTTGTTCTTTTCTTCCCACGAGGAGTTTTCGGCAATGGGCGCATTTCCGTCGCGCTTGACAGACGGAAGGTTTTTGAGGACCGCTAGGTTTCCCATCTTGTGCTTTACTACAATGGAGTTCCAGACAGGAGGGTCCATAGAAGACTCGGCGACAACTATTGCAGACGTGGGAAGCCAACCGTTTCGTCTTGTAGGCCTCATGGTAATCAGAGCATGTTTCTTGACAGCAGGCAGGGCAGTGAATTCCGGTCGCATTAGGGCACGCATGTTGCCCCAAATGGTCATACGGATGTAAACAACGCCCGCAGAAATAACCGGAACTAAAAAAACCTGGCAATGACGTGAGAGTATCGTAATGACCGTTTTCATGTAGGATTGCCAATTGTTTTTCACCTTCGCCAAACGCAAAACATGCGTACGCGCGATCTACATCTACCATGATGACTCGATATTTTAGAAACAGCGACGGTGCTAAGGCAAACCGGGTGAGCTCATCAATTCCGCATGGTCCGGGGATGACATGGGCCTCTTCATGTAAGAACAATGCTGCTTCGTATTGAATATTTCGACCTCGTTTGAATCCTCGGCATTGGGGGTGATTGTCAGCGATAGCTTTAGCGGTGACCAGCGCTCTAGCGCAGCACATGTTTTTAGCATCCTTAGGAATCTTAATGATACATTTTTTCTTCAATCGAAACTTGGTTGAGGCTTGGTGACCGGGCTTATAATCTCTACCATTTCCCCCACCCTGTGGACTGGCGCGCACGTGAACAAATTCTAATTGAAAGGTATCGTTTCGTTCAAATTGTTCATTGGAGTTTAGCATTCGACTCATTACATTCATGAATTCGTCGACCCGCCTAACATCATTTCGCCATTCTCCTGCTTGAAATCGCGCGCTGTGAAAATTGTTATCGAGCTGATTGGAACTTAAACGAAAAAAGATACGGTCGCGATCATCAATATCAGGATTATCGAGTAAGCGTTCCAATGCCCTGCGTAATCCGTGGATCAGTGCATGCGTTAAATTCTGCCCTTGTAATATTGGTCCAATCTGTTGGACTCTAGTTTCAAAGACGCGTTCGTGAACTCCCATTCTTTTCGACTGACGTTCTACTACGGGCTCAAGGGTGAATTCTATGCGACCAGATTCCTGAGGGGGTTGTAATACCCCAGCACCGTGTTGCTGACTATCAAGCGAGGATGATGTTTCGGGGAGATTTCTTAACTCTCTGTCAACATCTTCAGCCAATTCACGCAACAACTCAACCGTATCTTGCACGTTTTGTTCTAAAAAACAAAATCAATAACAGTTGTATTAACTAAGCGAAAAAATAAGTTAGTAGGAAAAAAAAACAACTAGGAAAAAAATTAATCGAAAAATTGTTGCGATTAAATCTCGAACCAATGATATCTGAGTTCCTCGCGATGTAAGCATTACAACACTAGAGAAAAAACATGACAATTGCGACAAATTCAGTTCTAATATTTGCGTAACAAATCCGAGTTCTCTGCACATTTCACGGAAAGTACTCGTTTGTAAAATATCACGCTTCTCAATACAACATCGCAAATCATGATTTTCAAGCAGAGAAACATGACAAATGTAAACAACAATTACGACTTTTTTTTTTTCCCATGTAATAGTTTGCATTATTACAAATCCAAAATCTCTGCGCAACGATTAACCTATACTCTCATCTTCACGGAAAGTACCCGCATGTAAAATATCACGCTTCAAGAAAGCAATGCAAATCATAGTGTTTTTTTTTTTTACGCATTTCAGTTACCTTCTTCAAATTGTTCCAGCGCTTGCACGAGCATCAAATCATCTTCGAATTCGTCATAAACTTGATTCAGTGCGCTGTCCGTCAATTCTTCAATCCATGACATATTCTCCATTTTTTTTTGTACGTCCTCGCTTATCTTTTTTCTGCTTTCACTCAATGAGTTGGAAATAGAAGTGGTTGTGTGGGACCGTCTCTCGCTTTTATATGGTTCTGGATTATACCACTATATTTCATTGGTGGAATTACTAGAAAAGATTACTACACAACATGCTTTTAATGTTTTTTTTTTACTTCCCACAGAGATTATCCTGTAAGGATAAGAAAAAATCTTTGATGGTATTGTCCAATTATCCTTAAAGATTAAGAGATAAAAAACAACGAACCAATATTAGTAAAGCCATAAGTTTGTTTGAAACCCATTGATTATTGACTTTTATAGAATTGTTGGCTCCTAAAGGAGCCGTTTTTTAAAAAAGGTTTCTGCTTCAAGAGCAAGGATACGCAGTGATGATGTCCCAACGCCCAGATGTTTTAACCATGATGATTTCCAGTTGATCGGTATCACATCCGCCTAAAGATTTTCCAATACTGTACCCTATATTTATGTATCGAACTTTAAAGACCCTACCATTTTTGGGCAATATATAAACATAAGGCACAGTTTGCTCCTCTTTAGGTGGATAGTACAATCTGCTGTTCTCTTCCCGCTTTCTTCTCTCCAGCTCTGTGATGGTATCGAGAATTAAACGGGACACATCCACATTATCATAAAACTGGGAAGCTCTCACAGCCTTTTTGATATGTCTCTCTATGATGTGGTTCACAGCCTTCTCCGACAAGATAAGCGTTTCGGTATCGATCACTTTCATCATGGTTTTGGAACATGATGATCAGTTTTTTCAAGACTATTTATAATAGCACATGATATAGGGGGTATGTTGGAAAATTAAAAAAAACGATTTAACCGATCTACCTTTGCGGCATAAAAAATTGCTTTAAACAAACCCTTTGCCGACATAAAAAATGCTCTCTACAACTCCTTAGAGGTTTCGATGTAAATAAAAGCGGCAATCCTGCTTTTAGGACGTTACGCCTCTCTGAAGGAACAATAGCGCAAAACAGCGCCTTTCAACCAAAGCTCATCTCATTCACAATAACACTATTTTCTTAATTGCGATCAAAGCGGAGGCAAGGAAAAAAGAAGCGTTTGAAATGCGGTTTTTTCCAGTTCGAAACGTCTGCATAGGTACAAGAGAGCCTTTTTTTTTTTTTGTTTCTAAAAGATGTGAAACATTAGGGCTGATCTACTTTTTTGCGGCATAAAAAATCCCTTTAAAAACCCTTTGCAGACATAAACATGCTCTCTACAACTCCTTAGAGGTTTCGATGTAAATAAAAGCGGCAATCCTGCTTTTTAGGACGTTATGCCTCTCTGAAGGAACAATAGCGCAAAACAGCGCCTTTTCAACCAAAGCTCATCTCATTCACAATAACACTATTTTCTTAATTGCGATCAAAGCGGAGGCAAGGAAAAAAGAAGCGTTTGAAATGCATTTTTTCCAGTTCGAAACGTGTGCATATGTACAAGAGAGCCTTTTTTCTAAAAGATGTGAAACATTAGCAGGCTTTGTAGAGTCTTTAATTTTGTCCAGATTTGCTATCAACCACACGTTTGGTCTTAAAATAGGTAAGACGTAATTGGTTTCATATGATCCAAAATCGCCCGTAACGTTTCAAACATGCCCTGCCTTGTTCGTACTTCATACAAAAACAACATTGTATTGGAAATGTTAAACGACTTTCAACCGATATTCTACATCTGACTTTACCTTCAAAAGGCAGTACTGCGGTAAAAACAAAGGAAAGGTAATTAGTTTATACAACAATGAAGTGCAGGTTGTATTCCGATAACACAATTTCGCGGATTTTGTCCCGGTACAATTAGTAAATTCAGAGAGCCCATGAAACATTACACGACTTGCATTTTTTCCAAACGTTACGCGTCGGTGATCAAGAGCCCGTCAGTCATTTTAGTTCAAGGAACGAACAGAGTAGAACTGTTGCGCTTTGCAAACATCTCAAGACAGCAAACAGATTGAAGCTATGAACCAGAAAAGAAGTTATTGCACGAAAGAATTCCAGCCACGCAAGATCAGCAAACATGTTTTTGCAGAAAGGTAGGTCTTGTTTTCGTTCATTGCGCTATGATCTAACAAACAAATTTAAAACTATCTAAGTTGGTAATGTTAAGGGTTTATTCCGATGACGATAAAAAAAGTTTTCATTCTTCTGACTTCTTTGATACGGATTCGCAGAATGATTTATCTGAGAGACTCTTACAAACATATATGGTGGTGTTAAAGGGTTTCATTTTCATGTTTCTTTGTTGATTGCTTTTCTTTTTTATGACAGACTGGCGACTGAGGGACGAAAGGACAGAATTACAGAAAAGGAACGAGCGAGATCCTTCCTTTTCGACGCAGCGCAAGAAAGTTTGGCTCAAATACGTGCGAATCGCGCAAAAGCAGAATCCCGCGATAGGGAATCAAGAGAACGATCAAAAATGATTGATAACATAATAAGAGAAGTCATCGCTTCATGTACCATAGATCCGTTTCGGGAGTTGGACAAGTTCGCAGCTTCTTTAAGGCGTGAAGTTGACAATGCAAATGACTTTTTTCCAGTAGATTTTTATGTAAGTGAAACGAATCGCAAGTAAATCTTTGTAGTATACGAAGAGGTTTTTTCAAGTTGTAGTTTATTGCATCCTCGATGATGTTAATGGTTCACTCTTTTAAAAGAAGAGATCATTTTTTTCTCGATTTGTAATTATAAATATTCGTTGTGAAGTGATTGGTTTGTTTTCCTTAGTCTTGTCTTTGCTTTGCTGCGATCTCGTATTCACAGTTCAACTCCAGAGCAGGCAAGAGCTCTCTCTCTCCAAACCAGGCTAGTCACATACCGATAAAAAATGATATGCACACACAGTACTATTTTATGCGCGCCTTACGAAACATTATTTTAGGGTTACGTTTCTTTCTTTGTCATTCTCATCGATGAAAATATCCTCGTATTGGAACATGACTGGCATCTCCTTAACCTAACCCTAATTTATGCGACGACCTAGGATGCACGTGTTGTTTCACGTTTTAGGGTTATGCACGTGTTGTTTCACGTGTTAGGGTTAAAACCGACATTGCGTCATGCCCCAACTTGCCCCTAATTTATGCACGCCCTGCGCCATTGTTTTCGTGGTTATAATATATGCACACGGGATCGAGGTTTTTGGGTCTGAATAATCGCATACAACTACTAGCGTGAGAACCATTTTTCTCTTTCGTTGAGTTTTGTCAGTTTTGTTTAGTATTGTTTTTTCTCCCATTTGTTATGTTCTTGGCGTGAATCATTTTTGGGTATCCCGATAAATACGAGGTCCCTTCCTTTTTCGATTTCTTGTTCTTTTTGGGACAATTGTTATTTTCCTTCGATTTGTTAATTTTTCATGCATATGCTGGCCTTTTTCCCTTTTCGATTTTCGCTTGTCGTTATTTTTTCGATCGGCTGCCTTTCTACCCTGGTCCCAGAGGAGTTTCTTGATCCGCAGCGGGGGCGAAGACGCGTCGCAAAACGGCGAGAAGGGAAAACCTCTGGTTACCTTGGACTTGAATCTCACTTTCATGCACACGCCAGGGTCAGTATCTTACCCTCAGGCTCGGATTGGTTCATATTTTTACAAACATGCAAATCATTATGATTGGTTCGTTTGATTAGTAATACCGAGGGGAAGCTAAGGGACACTTGATTGCTAGGTTGCCATTGGACCCTTTGTTAATTATCAATTTAACACGTTTGACAGCTGACGTGCGCACGAAAGGGAGATTCAAGTCCAAGGTAACCAGGGGTTTTTGTCTTCTCGTCGCTTCTATACCCGTCTTCGCCGCGCTTCGCGGCTCTCTTGCTGCTGAAAAAAAAAACCTCTGGCACCAGGGTACTGCTTTCCTGAACTTAGTGAGCATTAATTGACGCATTTCTCGACGTTCGTGTTCGACCCAGGGCTGCACATGATTTCATTTCATTGATGGTGATTCGACTTCAGGGCTGAACTTTACAAACAAATTATCTCTGGAGAAAAAAACATTTTATTTAATGTTTAATCAACGCAACCCTACACAAACCATTTTTTAATCTTTGATAGAAAGTATCAGTCTACTTACAATGCGTATCAAGTCTTACTCCAGGTTTGAACAGTTGACTAAAGGGGACAGGATTTCTCTCGACAATCATTATATAGGAAGTTTGGTTCTTGTAGCAAAATGTCTAGATCTATCCTCGTCCTCGGCCGCGACAAAATCGTGTACGGGTGAAACGTTTTCGAAATCTGATACGTTTTCCGCCACGTCGCAGGCGTCTTCTCCTTCGATTGTAACGTTTTCTACGGTAGATGCGTTTTCTACCTCGGAAGATACGTCTTCTTCGTCGATTGGCTCCTCGAACCTTTCTTCCTCGAAAGCGATCGGGGTCTGATAATCTTTTAACCTTATATTCTTCGCCTTCCTCGTAGTCATTAGCGTCAATTTTGTTGTCACCACCTTTTATATCAGAAACCCTTCAATGAAAAAAAAAAAAAAAAATAGGGAAGAAATTAGTGTAAAGTGCTTATTGCCATAAAAGCTGGTTGACAGCTATAAAAGTAAATTGGGTTTTTTTGGATACCGAAAACTGAATCGTGAATGTGACTGTGATTGTACGGGTGCTATTGCTTGTCCAGTTTAGCCGACAGTATTCTTTCAAATTTAGATGTTTTTTTTTGTTTTTTTTTTGTTTGGTTAAAACGTTTAGAGATAAAATGAATATCTTACGTACTAACGTCGTTTTCTCGAGTGTAAGTGAGGGCTCTATTTTTTTTAGTTCAGGCCTCGAGCAATTTAACGAAAAAATCCCGGCTAGTAACCGACAGTACGAACCTCGAACTTCTTTAATAAGGGGTATGAAATAATACAGTTTTAAGAAACAACACAACGTTTTTGAAAAACAGAATCTTCTGCCATCTTCAGTTTGAATTACAAAGTAAAGAGTTGAATATATACATGTAGTATGCGCAAAATGCTAATTAACTAGGAAACATGATCATAATGTAAATATTACAAAGAGAGTTTTAAATTGGCATGATAAAGTTGATGATTTAGTGTAGGTTAAAAAAATAGAAGAGAAGAAACAAAAAGTGTGAGAGGTCAAATGCGAACAGATTTAGCTAAGTTTAGTCTATTTAAGTTTTTCGAGGTAAATTGCTTGCTTTATGAATCAGAATATTCAACCCAGCGTGCAATCATTGACAAAGGAAATAAGACCCAAAGCAACATGAAAAAAAGAGGTTTTTCTTGTGGAGTTTTTATTTTTGCCATCATATATGCCTTAAATACAGGCGTTTCATGTATTATTGTAAAACTCCCTGAATGAGTCTACGTTAGCTAGTAGACGAAACGTGTCGGAGAATAAACAAGTTTTACAGATACAGTTCGTAGAGTGTTGCTCACTTGTTTAGTTTTTTAAACGTGCTTAAGCACTGATGAGTGTAGAGCTCTCTCCCTATACGAAACAGATGTGTATGTATTGCAGAGGCAAAAGTACGCCCGTCTCCACCAACCTCATTTTGCTGTACTCGTCTTTGTGGGAATATTCGAGTTTTGTAATCACTGCGTATCCATCCATATTGTGCAAGATTAATATTATAACAATTAGTATATTTCCTTTTCCACTTCGCCGTCCACCTCGCTAGCTATTGCTCTCTGTGGGTTGTTTGAATTATTTTTTCTTATATTTGTCTACTCGTTCTTTTATATTCATACAATTAGCTGTTTGCACGTGTGAATAATTGTTATTGTTGTCGTTGTTGTTAAAAAGCTAAAACACATCATATTAAGTTATCGAGGGCACTACTAGTACTGGCCATGGCTATGAAATGAGATTCGATTTCATTCCCGACTTTTACACAATACATACCTTTCCTCTGTAATACCATCGTTCTCTTCTGTGTTTTCATCTTGATCATCTCCTTCATCCCCCGCAAAGTTTTCATCGCTTTCAAATTCATCTTCCAACTCGCTGCAAGAAACGGCAGAAACTGAGGAAGCCTGCCAGGCAGGAGGGCACAGTAGCAGGCCGGTTACAGTAACTTTTACACATGCCCGGTAGAGTAGATACTACCTTTCCTCTTCATCATGGTCATCCCAGGGTTTTCGTTTGAGGGCGGAGGCCAGACGTTTCGTCCGGTCGTTTCCCGTTCAATGTCCGGTACTTTGATGCCAATATTTGAGGGGTTTGTTTTATTTATTTTTTAAGTCTGGCCGGTTTCGGCCGGTTTGGATGTCAATGGGTTAAATACACATATTTTTTCTTTTTTAAAAATAATTTGAATGAACTCCAGCATTGCCTGGGAAATTGATTCTTGGGTTCGAGAAACACTGGAAACAGCGTAGCTCGAGTCTTCGGCGGTCACAATTGCAAGGCGCTTTGCGGAGCCAAACAATGTGTCGTCCGGTGCTTTCAGAAACATGTCCGCTACTTTACAAAACTTTCGAAAACCCGGTCATCCTCAAAATCGTCAACGTTATTTTCCTCCTCATTTCCATCATAGATGCAATCAAACAAAGAAAGCTCCCATTGAACAGGATTGGAAAAAGTCTCATCATATGGGCAGAGTGCAAATTACCTTTGCTCTTCATTGTCACCGTTTTCATCATCGTCAAGGTCATCTTCCAATTCACTGCAAGAAAGGAGAAACAATAAAATAAAAACTAGAATAAAAACTTCAAACTGCTTGTGTCTTAATATTAACAATTTTTTTTCCAATAATCGATAATTGACTCTGAGTTCAGGATTTTAATGCTGCAGTTTTCACGATTCAAACAACAAGGGCGTAACAATAAGTAATGATAACTTTATTTAAGTGTCCATGGATTTAGCACAAGAGCACTATTTGGGGACACTAAGGAAATTAACTCGAATCAAATCAATTGAAAACAAATATTCGGTTTTTTTGGATAGGGGAAAACCGGAGTACCAGGAGAAGAAAACCAAAAAAAACTAAACCCACATATGACGCCGAATCTAGGAATCGAACCTGGGCCACCTCATGGGTGGGAGGCGAGTGCTCTCACCACTGCGCCACCCCTGCTCAACTAACATAGAAGAAAGTTGCGTAGTTGTCGAGGGGTGTGGGCGCATGTGTACATTCAGGACATTACTTTGCTCGACCCCTTCATGTATCAAAACGACCTTTTGTCCTCGGTTTTAACAAGCAATAGGAACACATTTCTTGGAATAAACCGGATTTTATATTCGGCTAAAATCTTCAAAAACTTCGAAGATGACACAAATACAGATTTCTATAGCTCCCCGGAATATTCTTCACTCAGTTTCAAATTAAAAAAAAAAATGTAGCATACAATTTCCTCATATACATCTCACAAACCACCACATAACTAGATCATCGATTAGAATGTGCGGTATTCAAAGAAGGTCTGAATTGAATGGTAATGATGAAGGTGCACACTTTATGTTTTAGCAATTATTGGATTCGGTTTTCGCATGATAGCGATAATTATCAAGGCCAACGTTTGTGTTATCTGCCGAAGTCGAAGGCTGAGGCGGATAACACAAACTGAGGCCTTGATAAATTATCGCTATAATCATGCGAAAACCGAATCCAATAATTGTTTTATTATGCATATTCCTGAGCTGAGCTCCGCCATGACAAAACTGATCAAACTGCTAGTTAGTGTATTAGGTGACGTCACTTCTGCATGCATAAAACTATTTTCTCTACGTATGACGTCAATTCTACATATATAAAATCTATTGTCTGTAGGTATGACATAAGAGAAACAGAGCAAGCAAGAATTAGCTACGTGCTTATAGCCAATCAAAGTCGAGCTGTTCACACCAATGTATAATGATACAAGATGTTGTTCAACATCGTACCTGTCCCTTTCGTCTTCATCGTTACTGAAGTCCTCCAATTTCGAGTTCTCGTCCTCGCTGTCGAGGTATGGGTGTCTAAGAAACCAAAAAAAGATATCTTAAGAAAATAAATCCTAACCTATGGAGGTTTACTTGCTCGAAGGCCAAAGAACGTCCGATCCCAAGACTACTAAGTGAAGACCACACAGCAATGAAGAAAAAGCGATGTAGGATAGCAGTGAGATCCGCTTTCCTAATTAACCTGGCTAATTGTATATCAGGGTGTCGCTCATTCGGTATGAAGGAATCTTTACTTCAACGTTCTGCCAGTGGCTGTAAGCCGAGACTAACCTTTCCGCATTGTATGACTCTATGTCAGCCGCAGCATCTCGTAGCATTTCGTCTTGTGATGTTTTATCTTCTTGGTTGTCTGGAGTTGCAAGACCAACAGTCGACACAAAGCCGATAACAATTGAAAGAACGAGTATTTTCATCGTTCAGTTGTACTGTCATCCCGGGCTTACTGGACCAACTGAAGAGAGGTTCTGCATTAGGGGTCCTTTTTAACGTCTTACCAGGTTGCCAATATTGGAAGCTGGTAAATTCAGATTTTTCCTTTTTTAAAGTATCTAATTAAGTACAAACAAGATTAGCCTTTGATATCACAAATGATCGTAATCAATACATACGGCGTTCGTTAGATATTGCCACAGTTCTATTTGAAATAAGTCAGACTTCTCTGCAAAGTCTTATTTAAAATTAGTATTATATTCCATGAAGAAATGTAAAAACTGAAATTTAAAAAGAAAAAAAAGAGCGTGTGCTAATTTAACTGTAGCGTTTTACTGTCTTCTGCCCTTTTTAATGTGCACGTTGTACTTACGCACGAATGTTTTTATTTTTTTCCAATTACGCATTATCAAAAAGGACTATTTAAGAAGGTCATATGTTTAATTTAGGACTTCAAGATATCTCCTTTAGGGCAATTGCCGACCTCTGTAACTATCTTTCACGTCCGCAGAAGTCGAGTTGTTGATAATGTATATTTTTGCGAAAACATCGAGAAATGAAAGTCAGTGCTCATGTTATTATTATTCAGTGGTTAATGAATGAAAAACTGCACTACCATTTGCAGCGCCACATGAAAGAGTAATTCACGATTTTCAGTCTTTTTCGTCCACATACTTTATATTTTAAGAGTTACCAATAATAACACCAACAAGGAAACCAAAAAACAAAAACATTCAGAGGGGATATTCCATTCAATTGATATGTTATTGTGTTTTAGTCAACGATAATTGACTGTGTTTGCAGTGCGTTCATGAAAAGAGAGCGACAGTAAGAACGTGGAATGAGAGAATTTCATAATGCAGTTATCATTATCGTTACTAGGTAAGTTAACGATATGTTGACTTTTACATCTATGAAAATAATCCTTTTTTTTGGCTATTGCATAAGATGCGAAGGTAAATCAGATAAAGATCTCCACCGCAGCGATGATATTGCTCTGGTTATAACTTTCGAATTCCTGTTATTAATAGCAACTTCACCTTATACAGCAGAAAGTGTTAAAGACAGTAAAACTAAATTCCAGATGTTTCTACAGGTTTCCGGCCACCATGTTGGTGTACTTCAGCAGTACACCAACATGGCACCTCCATATTAAACTCTACAAATTCGAGAAATATATTTTGCCGAATAACTCAAGCACGGAATATCGCACAGCCCTGAGACTTGGACCCGTTGTTTACATATCACTCGTTTATTTACGGTGAAATGTAAAATACCCACAAAGTGAGTGAATTTAAAATCTTATACACCTTGCGTGTTTTCTCGCACACCATTGCGTGTTTTCTTAACCAGTCCTACTGACGTAAAACAACGAAAAGTTGTGTTCAAACAACACACCTTGATGTGTTTAAAAAAAATATTAAGGTTTGCGCACGTGCGCCACTGTCATTTGAAGACCAAGAATACAAAGAACGCAATCCTTGCAACGGCTATTTCAGTTGTGGTGCTTGCACACATTAACTGATATCACGGCACCACTATCTGAAGCAGAGAATAACTCTGGATGATACCAGAACTTAAGAAAAAATTCGCAAATGATATTATACTGATTCCAAAATAATAAAATTAAGGAGGAATCCGTGACTTTTTTACGAACCCTGCCTTATCATTTGAATATGAGCTGTGAAAACATTCTTACTATCGTGTTGCACGCTTGCTGGGTTATTGGAAGGACGAGGAAATCATCGACAATAGTTCTTACATCCTTTTCCTCAGGGAGACTGTAACCCAAGGCTTACAATGAAAAAGAAGGCTGTCTCTTCCTCATCGGCCCATGGGTAATTTTATTCCCTTTTCTAGTAAGTGATGAACAGTATGTTCGTCAGGTTGTCTGCAGCATCAGTATATGGCAACCTCCTTTTCTTTCAAACGAAAAGTGCACGACTACTCCTTAATGTTTTGGAGACTGAGGAAGTTTATGTTCATATGAGCTCAGTTCATCCTTCTTTCCTTTCTTCATTTTTAGATTCAGATTAAATTGATTTACTTTATGTTTGTAATAATATACGTTACAGTTGTTTCTATTTCTTGTTTTCTTTATTGAACCTGTTCTGTTATGTTTTATTGTTATCCAACCACGAATGGGTAAAAAAGGTATGCTAGTTTTGGGTAACAAATATTGTAAATTTGTCATATGATAAAAAAATGCTATTATATTGTTGTTGTTGTTCACTTTAATTTAAATGCACGGAAAGAAGCCATACCAAGGGGCCGTTTCTCGAAAGTCCCGAAACTTTACGGGACATTTTTGGGTGCCACAATTCCTTTGTAACTCAAGAACGAAGAGCATTTAATTCGTCAAACTTCACAGTTATCTTTCTTTTTGTTAACTTGAAAACATGTTAAAAGATCGGCTTTCCAAAACAAGCGGTTGGCAATTCACAGATGGCTTTTCGGGCCCAAAACGTTTACGAGACTTTCGAGAAATGGGCCCCAGTTGCGACATCACTTGTCCAAAATAAAAAAAATAACTTGAAGGAAATTCTTCAAGAACAGTTTTCTGGCAAATCTAAAAAAGGAAACAAAAAAAAACAAAACAAAATAAAACAAAACAAAACAAAACAAAACAAAAAAGAAAAAAACAGACTAACTCTTCTTCTTTTACACATAATTTTTTTTAAAGGGAATCCACACAAAAAAGGAAAGACACTATGAAAGGGTTGATAAATAACAGAGTGCCAAACCACTGTTTGAGTTGTCGTGCATGGTGTTTTTAATTTGCATATTTAAAAATTGCTCATAATAGGACAAACAAGGAAATAAAAATAACAACATCAGTACTCAGCAACAAAAACAGCAACGACTTTAGAGGATCCGAATCCTTAATTAAATTATTATGGCTCATTGGTCCCCAATACTTAAATAATATCTTCCTTGTAATGAAAGTGGCAGAGAAACAGTGCGATGGAAACATTTCGTTTTGCAGTTATTAATGTCATTTCTGGATAAGTTAATAACGGGTAGAATTTTATATTTGTGACATTTTATCCGCAAATTCCTCTTTTGACCCATGCCAAAGTAGCGGACATGACTGAAGATAAACTCTTTTTTGACCAGTGCCTAAATAACTTGCGAACATGACTAAACTTTGAAATTCCTATTATGCTAACTTAACTTCCTCGGGTCAGATAAGATTACAAAACATCCAAATTTGCTTGCAATTTATAGCTCAGTTTCCAAAGATCCGGCAAGAAACACTGCAGCACTCGCATGCTCGAATGCTATGAATTTCTATGCAAACTACTTGCAACATTTAGTCCATCTTGCACCACTGAATCTGTTCCTTCCGCAATACGGCATCTTGAAGTGTGAATGAAGCCCAAGAATTACTGGCACTAAATATTTTAGCGCAATATTTTAGTGCCTGAGGTTGATCAGTTTTGAAAAGTCGGTAGAAAACGTAATGCAATGAACAAAGGAATAAATAACTAAATAAATAGGCCCCATTACACAGCAGAAAATATTTGGCACGGCTCGGATGAAAAAAGTACGCGTACCAAAAAAGTTGTTTGCCCCCTCAGAAGTGTGTAGCTAATTTGCATGATAATAGCAAATCCAACATGGCGGCCATCTTCAAGAAGGTGTATTCAGGGGCGCTATCCATCTGTACAGAAAAACCGATGACACTTTTTTATAAAAAGGAACAGCAAAACATAATGTCAGAGCCAAATGAAACAGGGGAAGGGTGTAGGACCCTGGATTCTACAATTCATTACATCATGGGGCATTATGCTAGTGGCACCAGTGCTTCCATTTATTATTATTATTATTATTATTATTATTATTATTATTATTATTATTATTATTTTAATTCAAAGAAATTTCTAGTGCAAAGGGCTGTTCCTTTTTACTCCCCACCGTTGAAGTGGAAAGCGCCCCTGAACGTTATCCCTGATAGCCTCGGACTTTTAGAAGTTTGTGTTATTTTCATATTCAATACTTCGATTGCCAATTTTTGTATTTATTCTGATCGTTAAGATCGTGTTCTTCAATTATACAGGTTTCTAGGTAGAATGGTAGAAGCACTTTATTATACCTTATGAGCAACCCATTTGTTGGTTATTGTTGGGAAAAGAAAATCCCAAAGGATGAAACAGATTGTAGTAGTAGATAATAAACTGATTTTTAAGTACACAAATGGTTCAACTCGAGAATGAATATATTAATTGTCTTTTTAATCTTAACTTTAGTAATATTGGGCAAATCAATTTGTTAGTTAGTTACTTAGTAATAAGTGTATTTGAAATAAACCATTCCACTCCAAATGAAAAGAAGAATTCATTGCCCCCTGCTTACATATTTACATTACCATTTACAGTGAAATTAAAACGAAAATTAATTATTTGATTAACTAGCTTCCCTTCACAAACGAGTCTGGTTTTCGCGAACGAGTCACGTTTTGCGAACGAGTCACGTTTTCCGAACGAGTCTCGTTTTCCGAACGAGTCTCGTTTATCGAACAAGTCCAAGTCGGATCCAAACGGGTCTTCTAGCGTCCCAAACCAGTCTCGTTTTCCGACGGGTATTTTAAACGAGTCTAATTTTAAGAACGAGGCTGGTTTTTTTAAACCAGTCACGTCTTCGTGCCACATTGAGTACCTATTTGATCGAGACGATTTTTATCGAGTCATCTTTCCCTCGTTTACCGGAAAACTTGAGTGATCCCCCGTTCGGATAGGCTTGTTCGATAAACGAGACTCGTTCGGAAAACGAGACTCCATTTTAATTAGATCCCACTTTAACCCAAGTCTTCTTGGTCGGCGTATTTCTTTATGAAAAGAGGCAAGTTTTGCTGAAGTTTACTGACGTAGTTCTCATCAGCAGCGAACTATTAAATTTCTACAAGCGCGGGCCTCTTGTTTTAAGATGTAGGGTGATATGAGTAGAGTGATAAGTTTCGGGCGCGTTTGCAATGTTACACGCCCTTGTGATATCACCTAATTCTTTTGAAATAAGAAATAATCAAGGCGACACTGAATCTTAAGGGCTTGCTCTCCCCGTGAAACGTTCGCTGATTGGATTGAGAAATATTGGATTGCCAAAATATTAGTTAAATTGCCGCTGAATTTCTTTAAATTACGTTGGCTTTTAAAACAGATTTTCCTCCTTTCTTATCTTTATCTGAAAGGGCGCAATTAAAGTCGCCTAGCGCATAATTTTCTCTTGCGTATCCCTTGACGGCGCTGACATGATCAGTTGAGGGAGTTGATAATCTAAATTGGCCACTGTACAGAGTTTCGAGCTTTAGCCTTTCGTCAGAGCGAATTTGGATTCGCTCTGACGAAGGGCTAACGCTGGAAATGTCAGCTTTTAGAATCTCTGTACGGTGGCCAATTTACATTATCAACTCCGTTGATAAAACCAACTTTTTGTATACTACCTACCCACCGACGCAGGACCACAGTTTGTGTAAGATACTACCCCCTCCATTGATCAGTTGAGGGTTGCCCTTTGGCCAGTTGTTGCAATTGTTTGTGACATGGACTTTGCGCAATCCGATCTTTTAGCTCTTCCTAGAATGAGTAGCGACACAGACGAGGAGCAAAAAGCCCAAAACAGCTGCCTGAGTCTGCTTTCCCGTTTGGGCGCTGATCATGCAAGGTTTGGCAGACCGTAATTCAATTCGTGAACGTTGTTTGATCTGTCCTATTAGTTGCTTTGTCCATTTGTTATGTTCTTATTACTGCTTGTGTTGATCCAACGTACGGTAGTGCATATATATAAACTAAGTGATGTCAATCATCATCATCATCATTACCTTTATTCTCAATAATGGAACCAAATTTTCGTTTTGATGTTAAGATTATCGTTGTCGTCAATGTTTTCGTTATTTTCTGAGTTGGGAAAGATTTTTACTTTTGGCACATTTTTTTTTTTTTTTAATTTCTGTGACCTTCGTTGGTTATATCCGCCCACCACTTATTTCCAATCCTGCTTAGCAGAGGTCTTCTTAATACGAATAATTTAACTCTTAACTGGTTTTTAAAGTTTAACACGCTACAACCATTTTTGAATTTTAACGTCTCTCCAATGGCGGAAGAGTGGAAGTAACGTTGGATTGACTTCACGACGCGCATGCGTGACAGAACATCGCAAAGCTTTCCCTTTGCATGAGAGAGAAATCAAGCAATTCTCTGTTGTAAACAGTTGAGAAATTCAGATAGCTCAACTGCACTTCAGGCCTCGGTTGATAAATCGCTGTTCAGCGGATATATAAACAATAGCTATCTACCCTTCGAACATTTAGGGCCAGACGTGTACATTTTTTGTTTTACTGAGTCCTTTCACGGGAAAAGAAGAGCCTAACAAATGACCTGTTCCAAACTGTGTGGCTTGATAACACACTTGGTAGAGGATTGTACCAGCATCGCAAAAAAAGTTTATGGGTTCGAAGCCCGTTTGAGCCACCTGAATTGTTCAGGTATCTATAAGACGATCATTTCTCTCTTTCGTCTTCAGCTCTCCCAGTTATTGGAGGTTAGGGCGCTTGTCTTAAGATCCGGAGATCCCAGGTTCAAGACCCACTGTAACCACTCGTTGAACTTGTTCCTGGTAGTCCCTGTTTCAAATTCCCAGCTACACTTGTAAATAGCCAACTGGTTTGCCTCCGGTCAGTTGTTGATCTGTTTCGTGGTTTTGTAAACTGCATTGGGGAGCGGTCAATTAAGTTTGTATTGTAGCGTATTGTAAAAAACAGTTGCTTAAATTGTCCGGGTAAGCGTGAAGACCATTTTTCTCTTTCGTTGAGTTTTGTCAGTTTTGTTTAGTATTGTTTGTTTCTCCCATTTGTTATGTTCTTGGCGTGAATCATTTTTGGGTATCCCGATAAATGAGAGGTCCCTTCCTTTTTCGATTTCTTGTTCTTTTTGGGACAATTGTTATTTTCGTTCGATTTGTTAATTTTTCATGCATATGCTGGCCTTTTTCCCTTTTCGATTTTCGCTTGTCGTTATTTTTTCGATCGGCTGCCTTTCTACCCTGGTCCCAGAGGAGTTTCTTGATCCGCGAAGCGGCGAAGACGCGTCGCAAACCGGCGAGAAGAGAAAACCTCTGGTTACCTTGGACTTGAATCTCACTTTCATGCACACGCCAGGGTCAGTATCTTACCCTCAGGCTCGGATTGGTTCATATTTTTACAAACATGCAAATCATTATGATTGGTTCGTTTGATTAGTAATACCGAGGGGAAGCTAAGGGACACTTGATTGCTAGGTTGCCATTGGACCCTTTGTTAATTATCAATTTGACACGTTTGACAGCTGACGTGCACACGAAAGGGAGATTCAAGTCCAAGGTAACCAGGGGTTTTTGTCTTCTCGTCGCTTCTATACCCGTCTTCGCCGCGCTTCGCGGCTCTCTTGCTGCTGAAAAAAAACCTCTGGCACCAGGGTACTGCTTTCCTGAACTTAGTGAGCATTAATTGACGCATTTCTCGACGTTCGTGTTCGACCCAGGGCTGCACATGATCTCATTTCATTGATGGTGACTCGACTTCAGGGCTGAACTTTACAAACAAATTATCTCTGGAGAAAAAAACAACATTTTATTTAATGTTTAATCAAAGCAACCCTACACAAACCATTTTTTAATCTTTGATAGAAAGTATCAGTCTACTTACAATGCGTATCAAGTCTTACTCCAGGTTTGAACAGTTGACTAAAGGGGACAGGATTTCTCTTAACAATCATTATATAGGAAGTTTGGTTCTTGTAGCAAAACGTCTAGATCTATCCTCGTCCTCGGCCGCGACAAAATCGTGTACGGGTGAAACGTTTTCGAAATCTGATAAGTTTTCCGCCACGTCGCAGGCGTCTTCTCCTTCGATTGTAACGTTTTCTACGGTAGATGCGTTTTCTACCTCGGAAGATACGTCTTCTTCGTCGATTGGCTTCTCGAACCTTTCTTCCTCGAAAGCGATCGGGGTCTGATAATCTTTTAACCTTATATTCTTCGCCTTCCTCGTAGTCATTAGCGTCAATTTTGTTGTCACCACCTTTTATATCAGAAACCCTTCAATGAACAAAAAAACATAGGGAAGAAATTAGTGTAAAGTGCTTATTGCCATAAAAGCTGGTTGACAGCTATAAAAGTAAATTGGGTTTTTTTGGATACCGAAAACTGAATCGTGAATGTGACTGTGATTGTACGGGTGCTATCGCTTGTCCAGTTTAGCCGACAGTATTCTTTCAAATTTAGATGTT
>OX421451.1:36028511-36043511 GCA_949126865.1 Montipora capitata
AATTCCTTGTTTTCATTCATCGTTTTTTGCAACGACTCTTTCAAGTCTTTAAGCTCTCTCCCGTAGAAGTTGGCAGAAACTTTTAAATCTTCGATTTCCTTCTTCAGCGTATGATTTTCAGTAAGAATAGCAGCTACTTGAATTTGAATGTCGACCAAAAGGGCCTTGATTTCAAAAAGGCTAGGCTCTTCTAGACTTGTAATAATACAAGATGTTGTTCAACATCGTACCTGTCCCTTTCGTCTTCATCGTTACTGAAGTCCTCCAATTTCGAGTTCTCGTCCTCGCTGTCGAGGTGTGGGTGTGGATATCTTAAGAAAATAAATCCTAACCTATGGAGGTTTACTTGCTCGAAGGCCAAAGAACGTCCGGTCCCAAGACTACTAAGTGAAGACCACACAGCAATGAAGAAAAAGCGATGTAGGATAGCAGTGAGATCCGCTTTCCTAATTAACCTTGCTAATTGTATATCAGGGTGTCGGTAATTCGGTATGAAGGAATCTTTACTTCAACGTTCTGCCAGTGGCTGTAAGCCGAGACTAACCTTTCCGCATTGTATGACTCTATGTCAGCCGCAGCATCTCGTAACATTTCGTCTTGTGATGTTTTATCTTCTTGGTTGTCTGGAGTTGCAAGACCAACAGTCGACACAAAGCCGATAACAATTGAAAGAACGAGTATTTTCATCGTTCAGTTGTACTGTTATCCCGGGCTTACTGGACCAACTGAAGAGAGCTTCTGCATTTGGGATCCTTTTTAACGTCTTACCAGGTTGCCAATATTGGAAGCTGGTAAATTCAGATTTTTCCTTTTTTAAAGTATCTAATTAAGTACAAACAAGATTAGCCTTTGATATCACAAATGATCGTAATCAATACATACGGCGTTCGTTAGATATTGTCACAGTTCTATTTGAAATAAGTCAGACTTCTCTACAAAGTCTTATTTAAAATTAGTATTATATTCCATGAAGAAATGTAAAAACTGAAATTTAAAAAGAAAAAAAGAGCGTGTGCTAATTTAACTGTAGCGTTTTACTGTCTTCTGCCCTTTTTAATGTACTTACGCACGAATGTTTTTTGTTTTTTTCCAATTACGCATTATCAAAAAGGACTATTTAAGAGGGTCATATATTTAATTTAGGACTTCAAGATATCTCCTTTAGGGCAATTGCCGACCTCTGTAAGTATCTTTCACGTCCACAGAAGTCGAGTTGTTGATAATGTATATTTTTGCGAAAACATCGAGAAATGAAAGTCAGTGCTCATGTTATTATTATTCAGTGGTTAATGAATGAAAAACTGCACTACCATTTGCAGCGCCACATGAAAGAGTAATTCACGATTTTCAGTCTTTTTCGTCCACATACGTTATATTTTAAGAGTTACCAATAATAACACCAACAAGGAAACCAAAAAACAAAAACATTCAGAGGGGATATTCCATTCAATTGATATGTTATTGTGTTTTAGTCAACGATAATTGACTGTGTTTGCAGTTTGTTCATCAAAAGAGAGCGACAGTAAGAACGTGGAATGAGAGAATTTCATAATGCAGTTATCATTATCGTTACTAGGTAAGTTAACGATATGTTGACTTTTACATCTATGAAAATAATCCTTTCTTTGGCTATTGCATAAGATGCGAAGGTAAATCAGATAAAGATCTCCACCGCAGCGATGATATTGCTCTGGTTATAACTTTCGAATTCCTGTTATTAATAGCAACTTCACCTTATACAGCAGAAAGTGTTAAAGACAGTCAAACTAAAT
This sequence comes from Montipora capitata, assembly GCA_949126865.1. Taxonomy (NCBI): domain Eukaryota; kingdom Metazoa; phylum Cnidaria; class Anthozoa; order Scleractinia; family Acroporidae; genus Montipora; species Montipora capitata. The sequence continues at coordinate 36,030,284 of OX421451.1, forward strand.
TCCAGATGTTTCTACAGGTTTCCGGCCACCATGTTGGTGTACTTCAGCAGTACACCAACATGGCGCCTCCATATTAAACTCTACAAATTTGAGTAATATATTTTGCCGTATAACTCAAGCACGGAATATCGCACAGCCCTGAGACTTGGACCCGTTGTTTACATATCACTCGTTTATTTACGGTGAAATGTAAAATACCCACAAAGTGAGTGAATTTAAAATCTTATACACCTTGCGTGTTTTCTCGCACACCATTGCGTGTTTTCTTAACCAGTCCTACTGACGTAAAACAACGAAGAGTTGTGTTCAAACAACACACCTTGATGTGTTTGAAAAAATATTAAGGTTTGCGCACGTGCGCCACTATCATTTGAAGACCAAGAATACAAAGAACGCAATCCTTGCAACGGCTATTTCAGTTGTGGTGCTTGCACACATTAACTGATATCACGGCACCACTATCTGAAGCAGAGAATAACTCTGGATGATACCAGAACTTAAGAAAAAGTTCTCAATTGATATTATACTGATTCCAAAATAATAAAATTAAGGAGGAATCCGTGACTTTTTTACGAACCCTGCCTTATCATTTGAATATGAGCTGTGAAAACATTCTTACTATTGTGTTGCACGCTTGCTGGGTTATTGGAAGGACGAGGAAATCATCGACAATAGTTCTTATATCCTTTTCCTCAGTGAGACTGTAACCCAAGGCAAAAGAACAAAAAGAAGGTTGTCTCTTCCTCATCGGCCCATAGGTAATTTTATCCCCTTTTCTAGTAAGTGATGAACAGTATGTTCGTCAGGTTGTCAGCAGCATCAGTATATGGCAACCTCCTTTTCTTTCAAACGAAAAGTGCACGACTACTCCTTAATGTTTGGGAGACTGAGGAAGTTTATGTTCATATGAGCTCAGTTAATCCTTCTTTCCTTTCTTCATTTTTAGATTCAGATTAAATTGATTTACTTTATGTTTGTAATAATATACGTTACAGTTGTTTCTACTTCTTGTTTTCTTTATTGAACCTGTTCTGTTATGTTTTATTGTTATCCAACCACGAATGGGTAAAAAAGGTATGCTAGTTTTGGGTAATAAATATTGTAAATTTGTCATATGATAAAAAAATTATATTGTTGTTGTTGTTGACTTTAATTTAGATGCCCGTAAGAAGCCATACCAAGGGGCCGTTTCTCGAAAGTCCCGAAACTTTACGAGACATTTTTGGGTGCCACAATTCCTTTGTAACTCAAGAACGAAGAGCATTTAATTCGTCAAACTTCACAGTTATTTTTCTTTTTGTTAACTTGAAAACATGTTAAAAGATCGGCTTTCCAAAACAAGCGGTTGGCAATTTCACAGATGGCTTTTCGGGCCCAAAAAGTTTACGAGACTTTCGAGAAATGGGCCCCAGTTGCGACATCACTTGTCCAAAATAAAAATAATAACTTGAAGGAAATTCTTCAAGAACAGTTTTCTGGCAAATCTAAAAAAGGAAACAAAAAAAAAAAAAACAAAACAAACAAAAAAAAAAAAAAAAAACAAAAACAAAAAAAAAAGAAAAAAAAAGAGTAACTCTTCCTTATCAGCTCAGCTTTTGAATAGGCGGATTTCTTTTCACCTTTGATTAATTTTGAACAGAAAACAGTTACTTGCCTTGGAGCTTCAACTCAAATATTTCTTTTCACGACTTATCGTTTCCTGGGAAGATCTATACCTTAGAACGTGATATATAAAAACTAATTAATATACTTGGAATATCAATGTGTAACAAAGACCAAGTTCTGAAACTATAGCTTGTCTGACTCAGTCGAATGTTTTACACATAATTTTTTTTAAAGGGAATCCACACAAAAAAGGAAAGACACTATGAAAGGGTTGATAAACAACAGAGTGCTAAACCACTGTTTGAGTTGTCGTGCATGGTGTTTTTAATTTGCATATTTAAAAGTTGCTCATAATAGGACAAACAAGGAAATATAAATAACAACATCAGTACTCAGCAACAATACAAAGCACGAGCACGCATAAGGGCAGATGAAGCCTTTAAAACAGACATTAAAAGGATAAGAAAAACAACAGAACAAGAGGTGGTGAACGCCCTAATCAGGTACCATGAAAGGAGAATAGATGAAAGCAAAAAATCACTCAAGCGGCAAAAGAGACCGAAAGGAACTGTAAACAAGAAATCAAAGGACAATATGAACACTCATGAGCAAAATGTAAAAGAGATAGCTGAAAACTTCTTTAAAAAGTTCAACGAGTTTAAAACCTTCATGAGCACAATGTCAAATAAAAGTGGTGAAAAGTATGCCTGTCTACTTACTGAGTCCAACTTACATAACAAGGGTGCACAGGAAATAGGCCAATAATATCAGGTTGTGACGGACCAACAGAAAGAATCTCAGCATTTCTTGATAGGCTGTTGCAACCGATAGCACAAAAACAGGCTTCTTATCTTAAAGACTCTACAGACTTCATTAATTTCATAGAAAGCACAGAAGTCCCAAAGCACGGGATCATTGTTTCAATGGACGTGACAAGTCTATATACCAACATTCCACAGGAAGAGGGGATCAAAACTATATGCAAAGCCTATGTTACTCACTACAAAGATAAACCCCCGATTCCAACACAGTCACTTGAACGAGCGCTCAGTCTCATTTTAAAAGAAAACTCATTCCATTTTAATGGAAAAAATTACCTCCAAACACACGGGACAGCGATGGGAACAAAGGTCGCTGTTGCTTTCGCAAATATCTTCATGGCGAAAGTAGAAACAGAGTTATTAAAAAAGAGCGCAATAAAGCCTATCTGTTGGAAAAGATATATAGACGACATCTTCTCTCTCTGGGGTACCGGAAGAGAACAAATAACACACTTCATTGAACAAGCAAATAATCACCACGCCACTATTAAATTCACAGCAGAAATCTCTGAGGAAAAAGTCACATTTCTGGATACAATTGTGTACAAAGGCAAACGGTTTAACAGCTCGTCAATTCTCGACGTACGAACGCATTTCAAACCTACTGAAACTTTCCAATATACACATTTCACGTCTTGCCACCCTTTAGGGGTCAAGAAGGGCTTTATAAAAGGCGAAGCCCTCCGGTTACTCAGAACAAATTCCTCAAAAGAAAACTTTCAAAACCGACTAGAAGAACTCAAAAAGCATCTTAGAGAGAGAGGATATCCACGAAACTTAATAACTCAAACTCTCTCTGAAATACACTTTGAAAACAGGAAAGAAGCACTCCGACAAAAACCATCAAGAGAAAAAACCATTTTGCCCTTTGTCACACAGTATCAACCATCAGTTCCCAGCCTTAAAAACATTCTCATGAAACACTGGCAACTGATAGAGAAACAGCCTTTACTCAGACAGATCTACAAAGAACCTCCAATTATATCATACAAACGAGGAAGGTCTCTGAAAGATATACTCGTAAAAGCTAAACTCTGAGATTTAACGGCTAAAACACGTGGGTGGAAAGCGTGAGTCAGGCTTGTCAACCCCTATGATATTTCAATGTGATTTTTATCTGACAGGCCCCGATCCACAACGTGCGAGTACAACCTATGGATGTCATGTTCATGGGCACATTTACAAGGCACTAAATGAAAAACAAAGGTTCAAAAGTATAAAGACAGAACAACAAGAAGAAGACCAATAATGATAAAGGTGTCGTAAACAATGCTTTAGAGCCACATAAAAAAGAACAGATACCACCGAACAAAGGGGTTCACAAAAATACACCTTTATACAGCCAATAAGAACAAACTATAAATCAGCCAATCAAGTCACACTACTGAAGAATACAAACGAGTATAAAAGAGGCTAAGAAACTCCTCTAGCTAAACAAACAGAGAGACTTCTCTATCGTTCCCCGGAATCGGCAACTGAAGAGATCCATAAGATAGGATCGAAACCGCGGTCTTGCCTGACCATTCTGATAGAACGCCGAACGAAAATGTCAGAAAAAATGCTAACAGAAGAAGGCCTCCTTGCCGTACCAACGACCTCCAACGATGACCTTCTAGACATTGGCGAAATAGATGTCAGTGTTGTCGACGAAACAAACGACGAAGAAGAAAGCAACCTTTCTGAACCTGACCCCGAACCGAGCCAAAGATCTCCAAAAGACGCTAAAAAGAAAAAAGACAAGAAGGAGAACAGACGCGGAACCACCTCTGACAAAAAATATCAACCACAGGACCAGAAAAGAAATCAGAACCGAAAACGCCGCTACAGTGAAACACTGTCGGAAGAAAGAATAATAGAACAATCAGAGGAGGCTTTAAAAGCCCTGAATAGGCATTCCCAAAGAGGAACATGCCCAAAGACATTACAATACAAAGCACGAGCACGCATAAGGGCAGATGAAGCCTTTAAAACAGACATTAAAAGGATAAGAAAAACAACAGAACAAGAGGTGGTGAACGCCCTAATCAGGTACCATGAAAGGAGAATAGATGAAAGCAAAAAATCACTCAAGCGGCAAAAGAGACCGAAAGGAACTGTAAACAAGAAATCAAAGGACAATATGAACACTCATGAGCAAAATGTAAAAGAGATAGCTGAAAACTTCTTTAAAAAGTTCAACGAGTTTAAAACCTTCATGAGCACAATGTCAAATAAAAGTGGTGAAAAGTATGCCTGTCTACTTACTGAGTCCAACTTACATAACAAGGGTGCACAGGAAAACAACAAACTGTCGAAATCGGGCAGTAAAAAGCGTAAGGAACGCAAAACCTCAAAAGCACAAGCTTATAAAAGAACACAGCTAGAAAGAAACAGGGGGTACATAAAGAACTTATCCAGACAAAACACCACAGATCATGAAATAAATTTACTCTCTAAAGGGTTAAAATTTATACCCACACCATTAACAAAAGAACAACATATCAGGCGTCAACTTCTTCAGGATTTTGAGCAATTTGCGAGAAGGATGCGCCTGAAATATATCTTTCATGGGCAAAATAGCAAACCACATCCTTATCATGTAAAATCAAACTGGATACCACAAGTTCAACCCTCAGTTGCACTCGAAAGTTATCTTGAAGAGGTTAAATTACAACTGGCAGAAATTAAACTGTCACAGCCAAAAAACAATCTGTCATCAAAAGAACGAGAAGCACTACAATCTTTAAAAACAAACAAAGATCTCAATGTGAAAAAAGCAGACAAAGGTTCCTGTGTCGTTATTATGGACACAGAAAACAAAATAAACGAAGGTCAAACGCTACTTGACAACTCGAAACACTATAGACCTTTAGATGAACCGATGGTTAAGGAAACTCAATATAAGGTGAAAGAACTAATACAAGAACTACATGAAAATAAAAACATTGATGACATGACAAAAAAATGGCTGTTACAAACACCGAGCCCGCCTAGAATTCCCATATTCTACACCCTAACTAAAATTCACAAGCCTACACCAGTAGGTAGGCCAATAATATCAGGTTGTGACGGACCAACAGAAAGAATCTCAGCATTTCTTGATAGGCTGTTGCAACCGATAGCACAAAAACAGGCTTCTTATCTTAAAGACTCTACAGACTTCATTAATTTCATAGAAAGCACAGAAGTCCCAAAGCACGGGATCATTGTTTCAATGGACGTGACAAGTCTATATACCAACATTCCACAGGAAGAGGGGATCAAAACTATATGCAAAGCCTATGTTACTCACTACAAAGATAAACCCCCGATTCCAACACAGTCACTTGAACGAGCGCTCAGTCTCATTTTAAAAGAAAACTCATTCCATTTTAATGGAAAAAATTACCTCCAAACACACGGGACAGCGATGGGAACAAAGGTCGCTGTTGCTTTCGCAAATATCTTCATGGCGAAAGTAGAAACAGAGTTATTAAAAAAGAGCGCAATAAAGCCTATCTGTTGGAAAAGATATATAGACGACATCTTCTCTCTCTGGGGTACCGGAAGAGAACAAATAACACACTTCATTGAACAAGCAAATAATCACCACGCCACTATTAAATTCACAGCAGAAATCTCTGAGGAAAAAGTCACATTTCTGGATACAATTGTGTACAAAGGCAAACGGTTTAACAGCTCGTCAATTCTCGACGTACGAACGCATTTCAAACCTACTGAAACTTTCCAATATACACATTTCACGTCTTGCCACCCTTTAGGGGTCAAGAAGGGCTTTATAAAAGGCGAAGCCCTCCGGTTACTCAGAACAAATTCCTCAAAAGAAAACTTTCAAAACCGACTAGAAGAACTCAAAAAGCATCTTAGAGAGAGAGGATATCCACGAAACTTAATAACTCAAACTCTCTCTGAAATACACTTTGAAAACAGGAAAGAAGCACTCCGACAAAAACCATCAAGAGAAAAAAACATTTTGCCCTTTGTCACACAGTATCAACCATCAGTTCCCAGCCTTAAAAACATTCTCATGAAACACTGGCAACTGATAGAGAAACAGCCTTTACTCAGACAGATCTACAAAGAACCTCCAATTATATCATACAAACGAGGAAGGTCTCTGAAAGATATACTCGTAAAAGCTAAACTCTGAGATTTAACGGCTAAAACACGTGGGTGGAAAGCGTGAGTCAGGCTTGTCAACCCCTATGATATTGCAACGACAGTAGAGGATCCGAATCCTTAATTAAATTATTATGGCTCAGTTGGTCCCCAATACTTAAATAATATCTTCCTTGTAATGAAAGTGGCAGAGAAACAGTGCGATGGAAACATTTCGTTTTGCAGTTATTAATGTCATTTCTGGATAAGTTAATAACGGGTAGAATTTTATATCTGTCACATTTTATCCGCAAATTCCTCTTTTGACCCATGCCAAAGTAGCGGACATGACTGAAGATAAACTCTTTTTTGACCAGTGCCTAAATAACTTGCGAACATGACTAAACTTTGAAATTCCTATTATGCTAACTTAACTTCCTCGGGTCAGATAAGATTACAAAACTTCCAAATTTGCTTGCAATTTATAGCTCAGTTTCCAAAGATCCGGCAAGAAACACTGCAGCGCTCGCATGCTCGAATGCTATGAATCTCTATGCAAACTACTTGCAACATTTAGTCCATCTTGCACCACTGAATCTGTTCCTTCCGCAATACGGCATCTTGAAGTGTGAATGAAGCCCAAGAATTACTGGCACTAAATATTTTAGCGCAATATTTTAGTGCCTGAGGCTGATCAGTTTTGAAAAGTCGGTAGAAAACGTAATGCGATGAACAAAGGAATAAATAACTAAATAAATAGGCCCCATTACACAGCAGAAAATATTTGGCACGGCTCGGATGAAAAAAGTACGCGTACCAAAAAAATTGGTTCGGCACGGATAGATTTTGTCGTGTAAACGACTTTGCCCCATCCGCGCCGGACCAAGATTCCACCCGTGCTCGGACCATGTCGAGAGGTAGTCCGAGCATGGGTAAAATTGTTACGCGATCCTGAAAATCTAGCCCAGCTCGGATAAGCTTTCCGGTGTAAACAATTAGCCGTGCGAGGCAACTTTTCTCTGATGAGCCTCCGTGCCTTTGGTCAGCACCGATTTGGGAGAGCATGTGCAAGTCGACCCGCTATTCACTGAAAATGGCGCATTGCGGGAAGACGCTGCAAAAGTCGCCAAAAAATTCTCGCTGGGTTTGCATGGAAGGACCAAGTTGTTAATTGAAGAAGAGACAATTATGTTCAGCTTAGAAATTGCTAAAACGCCGCAGGAAAAACGGGCGGGCCTACAAAAAAAATAAAACGTCTTAATACTATAACCGGCAACGTATTTGTTTTGTTTTTGTATCTGCTAACAACAAAATTCGCTTCTTTATATAGGGATACAGTTTAAATTAGAAAGTATCATTAACAAGTGGAAAAAGCTGAAACAGCAATATAAGCAAATTCATGATAAACTGAAACGAAGTGGAAGGAAAGGTTACGTTTATACAAACGTTGGCCGTGTAGCACTTATATTTTAAACAGAGTTAACTGAATAGAGTGTAATGTGAAGTGCTAGATTTCAATCCCATATGAACCATGTGAGCGTTAGCCCTACTGATGGAAATGGGCCCACACAAGGACAGAGAAAAACTCTGACGGGAGCAGGCCTTGGGAACTGAAGATGTTAAAGTCAACGTTTGTATAAACGTAACCTTTCCTTGTACTTGTACATGTTTATTGCCGAGACTTTAACATCTTCAGTTCCAACGGCCTGCTCCCGTCTGACCTTGTAGCTCAGTCGGTAGAGCGGCGGAGATCTAACCCGAAGGTCGTGGGTTCAAGTCCCACCCTGTTCAGAGTTTTTCTCTGTCCTTGTGTGGGCCCATTTCCATCAGTAGGGCTAACGCTCACATGGTTCATATGGGATTGAAATCTAGCACTTCACATTACACTCTATTCAGTTAACTCTGTTTGAAACGAAGTGGGACTGAACGTAGGAAGAAATGGAAATTCTTTGATGACATGGATCAAATATGTGGTCACAGGGATAAATCTTCTTCCGCATTCTTATTTATTCAGGTCTACCTGATGAGGGTGCAGGTAAAGTATTTCTTATGCCTATGTGGTGGGCAAGGGCCTACATGGTATAATTATACAAATAACACGACAATGACCTCCTTTATGCTAAGCTCAGCCGTTTGAGTGACTTCATTTCAAGCTTTTAGATTTTTATGTAAGCATATGCATACCTTGTAACATTTTTGCACAACTGAACATTGCATGGAAGTCTGCACTTTAAAATTATTGTTATCATTACTATTATTATTATGGCAGTATATACACATCTGGATGCCGATCCTACTCACTCAGGCAAGGCGTTGACCGTGGCTAGCCTAAGTCTTATTTACATGCTAAAATTACGTGAAATTGCTAATCTGATATAAAAGGGGAAAAAAAAGTCACATAAAATCAATAATCTAAGTAAATAATACATTATAAAAAAACTATATGAGTTCTATAGGTAGCTCGCTGGCGTCTTGTGCGGGAGTTCTAAGCTAACTAAGAACCTTAAAGGTTCTGGCGATGTTCAGACCTGCGCCGAGGACAGCTTTCTGCATCTGGCGGAGGACTTCTCTACCTCTCTTTACACCTAATAATTCTCTAACACTCCTTCCAACGTTCTTAGAGTATCCACCTAAGACATCTACAATTAAGTTGACTTGGCGTATCTCGAATCCAGGGTATTGCTGTTTAAGCTCCCAGCGTAGAGCAGCGTACTTTTGTATCTTTTCCTGGTCTTTCTGGTGGCGATTTTCTGTCCAAGGGCAGCTCATCTCAAGTAAAGTGATGATCTTGCTTCCTTTGTCTACAAACCTTGCATCTACTCTGTTAGCTCTTACTTCTGTATTGTACGGGTATACAGGGACATCCCAGTAAGCTGTAACTTGGTTATTCTCGTACACTGGTTTTGGTTGTATTGGGGAGTACCAAGGAGGGTTCGTTTCTATTAGAAGATAGACCTTAAGCAACTCAAAGAAAATTATCTTAAGTGCTGCATTGTGTCTCGCAAGGTACTTTGTCTGGGCAAGTGCATTACAACCCGCAAGCAAATGCGCCACGGACTCTTGAGCTTCCCCGCACATTCTACACGTGGCATCTAGGTCCTCCCGAGTCTTGGTCTTCCTGGAGTGGTACAGCTTGGTTTGATAATAGCTGCTCGTATAACTCGTTTATCCGTGCTATTGAGTGCGTTGGCGCCATCCTCCACTCCGCCAGCCACGAGAAGCACTCTTTATCCAGATCTTCATCTTCCCGTCTGGCCGTCACTAGCTTCCCCCGCCATCTCCGTTGTCGAATGTTCTCACAGCGTTTGTTAATCACAACTTCTTTGACCCACGTTCCAATCTTCTTCCCCTCTATACTCTGACCTTCGTCTGTTGACCCTGATGGCAGCGGGTACTGTAACTCTAATTTCATGCCCAGCTCCTCTGCATACGTTTGTGCATCTCTGACCAAGGAACGCCTACCCTTCTTCTCCGCTTTCTCCTCAAACTGCCTAACGAGACCGATGTTTGGGTCTTTGTTTTGGTAAAACCTCACCGCTGCCTTTGTTCTTCCCAAACTATTACTATTACTGATCGTGACTCTAACATTTCCTTATGTTGGAAATGTAGGAAGCTTGGTCTCTAAGATTTTGACTTGTGACTTCAAGCTCAACATAGCCACTTTCGTCTCACAGCTCCTTCATGATTGTCATGTATCCCTTCTTTCGGCGGCTTAAATTTCGCGTTGGATCACTCGAGGCAGCTAACTCCTGAGCCTTCCTCTTACACTCCAAAAGCTTACTGTTCATATCATTGGTCCACTCTAGCCTTCTCCGCCGACTTCTATGAGCCACATTAGCTATAGGCCCTTCTTGCTCGGGTTCTCTGTCCGCCATCTCTTTCAAATTGTCAATCTTAACAACACCACGTAATAACTGAAACCTTGTAAACTCGCTTGTAGACACCTCCTCGTCTCTAGAAGCGATTCAATAAGCACTTTAAGTACTTTCAGGGTATATTCCGGCGCTCAAGCTTGGCTAACGTTCGCTTGGAATTGTGTTTAGTTGTAACTTCTAAGAGCAACTTCTTCACACGTACTCGCTATTTGCCGCCATCTTATTATTATTATTATTATTATTATTATTATTATTATTATTATTATTATTATTATTATTATTATTATTATTATTATTATTATTATTATTATTATTATTATTGAGAAAATTTATATTGCATTTATCCAGTTTTCAATGTTAGGGGAATTATTAATTTCCCTCTATTCAGATTTGGAAAGCGGAACAGGTGATGATAGCAAAATGTGCTCTGATGATGAAGTGGCAAGTGTGCATGATGAAGAGCAAAGGAAAGATACAAATTACGTGTTTGCAGAGGGATGCAGTGAAATTGCTAAACGCAAACTGGGGCTAGAAGAGGAAGAATTAAAACCTTACGTCAAGAAAAGCAAGGTTTCCAAAAAAGAAAGGAAGATCAAGCTTGAGAAATCTATTGCAGTGTTAAGCGACAGCTTTAAGGATGCTGCTGAACGGGAAATGGATATGCTGAGGAAGCTTGAACAGATGCGAGACAAAGAAGTGTTGGAACATGAGATACGGTTGAAGGAACTGAATAATGAACGTCGAAGAGAGGAACGACAACATGAACTGATGTTGCTAAATCTTTCAAATAACAATAGAAATGGATTTTTATAAAGAGATCAACTCCAGCTCCAGTGGCAGTGAAAGCAGTTATTTTGAGCTTTGAAACGAAAGTTCTAAAAGCTAGCATGTAATGGCCTGTAGAAAGATCTTTCTTCTTAAAACTAGTTGTTGTTTCCTGTTCAGCTAAAAATATGAATCAGTAGTATTAACAATTCTATTGAACTGTAAAATAACGTTGTTTTAATTATAAGCTGTGACAAAGCCAATAAAATTTCCTAGTTACTCTGTTTATCTTTTTAAGAAGTCAATTTTGTAAAACAAAAATGTTGAACAGTAAAGACACTGACTAATATGAAAGCTTGCATGTTGCTTATAAAGATATATTATGATGTTTATTTTTCCTGGAAAAATATTTCAAATAAAGTTGCTATTATAAGGATAATTAAACCTGGCTACTACAAATGTACTACTGTACTTTGCATGCCGAACTCACTGATATCGTTTTAATTTCAGTTACAGATTGATCCAACTCAAAAATGAAATTATTCCACTGCTAATGGAGGGAATCTTTGCACACACAGAACTATTTCCCCCCACCCCCCCCCCCCCCCCCAAAGACAATGACTGACCAAAACTGGGGCGGAGGGAGGGGGTTAACAAGGTGCATTATGACCTATGTGAAAATCGTGAATGAGGAAAAAATTGAATTTATTCACTACCACTAACAAGTGTCCGGCCCTCAGGTGTCGTGAAAAATACTGCGAGAGCATCTCGAATGTTGGAGGCATCTCTTTCCGTCTGATTTGCCAAGGGGATGTTGTCAGGCTGTTTAACAGCATTATGCACATCCTCAAGCCATTCTTCTAAAACGTCATTCTTCCTCAATTCACAGATGTGTGAAGTATGCATGAAGCAGACCTAACAGCCATATCTATATGCGTAAACGTCGGAAACGTCCCTTCAATCTACCTAAGGTGTCTTCCGCAGTCATACGTGCTCTGCTGAGCCGGTAATTGAAATTCCGTTTCCAGTTGGGTGTGTTTTGGTTTTCTGGATAAAAGTTTATTAGCCAGGCCAAGAGAGGGTAGGCTTGGTCCCCAAGAATCAAAGGGCCCATGTCAACACCGAGTACTGATTCTTTGATGCTGGGATCAAAAAGTTGCCCATTGCATCCACGATTATAAAGCTCTGAGTTGGACAGCACTCGAGCATCATGGACACTGCCTGGCCAACCAATGACGATATCTCGAAACTAATACTTGGAATCCACCCAGTGCCTGCATCGCTATACTGTGATACGATTTTCTGTTTCTTTAATCTGTACGGTTTTCCAGGGGAGCTTGTATGGGAATATGGGTACCATCGATAGCACCTGCACATGATGGAAATCCCCATTTCTCTTTGTACTGCGTCATAACTTCCCTCAAGTCTTCCCCTTTAGGTACTTTCAGGAATCGTTTCTCAACTTTTTTTTTTTTATAGCTTTACAAACATCTCAGTCTATACAAAGACAAACGGAAGACATGGAGACACCGAATAAGTTAGCTATTGTTCTGTATTCCGCAGTGGAACTCGTGTAATAGAAGGTTATTGCTGTCCTCTTCCTTGGAAAGTCGGCTTTACGCATTGGAGTGTCGTTTCGAACAATTTCGTCCTGAATCTCTCAGACAGTGTAGTCGAACGTTGAGTTGGGAACGCGGAAGTTGTCATACCACTCTTTTTCTGCAAAAGCCGTCTCCAGTATCTCAAACGTACCATTGACCACTTCGTATCAGTGTCCAAAACCGTCGCTCAATAGAAGTACAAGCGAGAACTGGCAAAATAAATAACAAGCTGTACCTCCGCCTTTTTCTATTCTTCTGTAAAGCAGTCGAGAGAAAGGTCGATTTCCGCATTTTCTTCTGGAACACATGCGGTCTTCTTATGAGAAGAAATTCTAAGAATTTAGCGTCCGCCATATTAGTTGCATGCGCACCGGGCAAGAATCGAGTACGCTGGCCGAGATGTTGAGCCTTTTACGCGTACCAAAACTCAATTTTACATCGTTTAGCACCTTAGAAGAAAGGACATGTAAATGGCTAATGAGAA
>OX421451.1:36063511-36066011 GCA_949126865.1 Montipora capitata
TTTTTTTTTTGGTGAGTGCCTCTTCTTTTAGTCACCGAATAACTGCTTCATTTAGGAGTGTTTCATTGCCTAACTTTCTGTAGCATTACTGTAGTGGTATCCCCAGAATTTAACCCCCCCCCCCCCCAAACCCGTGTCAAGGCCATGCAAAATCTACCTGTGTAATTATCTACCTGTGTAATTTTGACACCTCGTCAAAAAAAGACCCGTTTACACCTTGTATTCCTGCCTTTTGACAGTAACAGCTCTAAACTTAGTAGCTATCTCTTCATAAATAATTTATTATCTACATCATAATACTCAATGAAAAATATATTGTTGCTGGCGTCATTTGTAAGCCACCTTACAAAGGAAGTTTTTATTACCAGCACTGTTAAAAAGGAGTTACTTGAGAAAACCCTTGAGAATATGCTTTCAATCTGGCTATGACAAAGTTTCAGTATAAATGAACCAGCGACCAATTATTTTGTTTTATATTCAATCGCATTTGTTCAGAGATAACGCTTCCTTCGTGAATAACGTCTGTAATCTAAAATGAATAACACCTTTAATAAAGGGGGAAACAATTATTGAACCTCTGAAAAAAATAAATTGGTTATCCCTTGATGAGTATTACTGACTGCAAAAAATACGCACGACTACTATTTTGTCCACAAGAACTGCTAGAATTTTCACTTTGTGTCAGTCCAAGGCATAAATATGCATGATCGAGGTGAATAAGACGTCAGCATAAACGAATTCAACAGCAACTGAGTCACCGAGCGCGCACTGGTGGCTCAGTTGGTTTAATTGAGCATCGGGCTGTCATCCGGGAGGTTCGACCCCCTGCCGGATCAAAACTCAGGATCTTGAAATAAATGCCGAGAAAATGCTGCCAAGGCCATAGCCAGAAAATATGACTGAGGCAATGTCCGAGCTTAGATTATCTTCGGAAGTATTTTAAGTGTTTATGATGAGTACATATTAAAGACAACACTGGAATTACGCTTTATTTCAAATTTTCACGAAAAAATGACCGAGGCAAGTGCCTCGGTTTGCCTCATACTGGCTACGGCCCTGGATGCCTTTGTACTTTCATCTGCGAATTTTTTTTTATTTTTTTATTTTTTTATTTTTTTTATTTTTTTATTTTTTTATTTTTTAATTACAATTTCCACATTTATTAGGTTACATGTTAATTCTAAACTATACATATGAGCTATATATCGAAACTACGCTACTTATCTATAATAAACACAGAACATCCAAAACTACACTACACATCTAAGCTATACGCACTATACACAATTCAACATATTACAATACTACAGTATCAGTTTAAGTTGGGAGTTGGAGGTGATAGCTCATGTTCCATTATGGGTAAAAATTGATGCCATTTTTTATTATGAAAGTGGAGTTTTTTATTTTTCCTCGCAATGAAACGCTCGATCTGGTGCGTTGTTTTGCATTTTGATATTAACAGGGCAATGGTGGGAAACGTTTGGCTTAATTTCGAACGAAAAATAAGGTATTTGCTCTCAAGTATAATGTAATTAACTAGAATATTGTCATCGACATTATCCGCAGAAAAAAGCCCAAATAAAATATCTTGGATATGGAAGTTTTTAGAGATTAACTTTTTCGATTTGAGGAGAATGTTTAGCTCATTCCAAAAGGTGCTAACCTTACTACAGTAAAAAACTTTCATCTGCGAATGGTTAGACTTTCAGTTTTCTCGGATAAGGACTATCAACTGTAGGCTCCGTTTCACAAATATTCTTCACGTTCAAAGGTTCCATGTGCGACGTTAAAGAACCCACGAAATATCCGAGACTTGTAGAGGATGGAGTCCCTGGAGTTGTGGCTGTCCTGTTCTCACCAGAAGAAGTGGCCAGCTTGGCGTGATGTCGCCAAAAGAAGCATGTGGTGTATGAGGCCATCTAAGCTAAAACAACCAAAGTCAACAACGGACTTTGCCGATTGCTGTAACATGTATACAAGAATTTGGTTTTATCAACGGAGTTGATAATGTAAATTGGCCACCGTACAGAGATTAGAATCTCTGTACGGTGGCCAATTTACATTACCAACTCCGTTGATAAGACCAAATTTTTGTATACTACTTCCCCACCGACGCAGCACCACAGTTTCTTTAGAAACAACCCCCTTCATTCATTTGCTGTAACATGTAGATGTAGATGTTAACACCATAGATCACGTAGCAATGCATTTTCATTTAAACAATTAAACGCCTTCTTGGTTAATATATCTAGTCGGCTACCTCTAATCTCATTTTTGTATCATGTAGCGACTATATTAGAAATTCGTAATCTTTCAACCACATCCGAATGTACACTCGCCTTTCAAACAGGGTCGTCACTTGTTTCCATCCGCCAAACTGACGTGACGTCATCGGATCTTCGGTGGAAATCTTCGGTTTAAGCATCGGCTCTGACCATCGTAAAACAAATATGGCGGCCACTGCGAGGCTTCAGAGACTGGCTGATATTCAAGGTCGTCA
>OX421451.1:36073511-36106011 GCA_949126865.1 Montipora capitata
TGATAAATTAGTTATTAATATTGTGATAACTGTGGTTGTAGTTCTGTACCTTGTAATTGCAGTACTTTATCACTTCTGATAGACGAATACTTGCAGGGCAGCCAAACTTCATTGTATCTTGAGGTAAAAACTTCCTCCTTATAAATGCATGATCATCAATCTGTAATTAAAAGATTGATATTTTTAATCCTCACTGTTTAGTGCTAAAAGCACGAAAAGGCCATGCCTGATGAAAATTGCTCCATACATGTGGTCATAACCAACATACCTTGTTTTCAGAATGTCTTGCTTTAAATGACTTTTTCCTGTCTGGGCCATGTTGGCAGTCAAATACCTTGGTGCCAATTATGCTGAAGGGAACTCCATCAAATGGTATTTTATCATCTTTAAAAAAGACTTTCCTTTGCTTGGCAAAGGGATCTGTTCCATGGAAACAAGGAAAGTTTTTGTTATGTTTATTATGATCTCAACTGTAATATGGAGTGAAACCTATGCTTTAGTCAACCCCATGTATTACATACAGCCTTTGTAGATAAGCTTACTATTTATTCAACTTTAGACCTTCATTTCTGATTGACTGATAAATTATCAAATTCTCAATACCACTGTGAACGTGCACATTCTACTCCAACATTCTTACCCCCTCCCCCCCCCCCCCCCCCCCCCCCCACACACACGTTCATATCCCTATCCTACCAAATCCAGTACTTTAAATAGAACATTTATTGATGTAATAAAATGTCCTTTGTTGTGAATAAACAAGCTTCTAATTGTTGTAACGCTTATTGCTATAATTATTTTATATTATTATTTATCTTATTATTGTTTATTACTTCCTTGGCCCATAATACAAATCTTACCTCCAGCTCCAAACATTCTGTCTGATTTAAAGCAAGAAAACTTTGTTGTTGTTTCCAGTTCATATTGCCTAATCACAGTCATGGCTGCCTCAACAGATTCAACGTAGCCAACATACTTGTTCGTCGACCCTCTTAACTTCTCCTGCCAAGTACATACGGATTCGGTAGCACCACTACCTTTCTCATTCTCTAAATGGCCGCCTTCACCTATGGCGCTTTCTTCGGCATTTGCAGGCAAAGCCATAGCAAACGGCTTGAGCTGAATACAAACAACTGAGTAGCAACTTGCAGATCTCGCGGACGAGGAAAATTATTTCGAAATTGCCCGCCAAACAACAGTGCATAGCGGGAAATTCTTCGCAATTCCGAGACAGCTGTTCGGTTTATTGTCGTAAATTTTCGTGCTCAGTCGCCCGTTACTGAACGTCAGTTTCACGGATGGAATGATACGCATCGGTTACGCCATCCATCAAACTGACGTTGTTCACGGTGGAAAGCTTTTAGAGTCTAAAATAGCTTTACCCTGCAACAAATTACCCTAGGTTTCAAAATTTTATTGAAATAAATCTGAACACTGTTTAATGACACGGCAAAACACAAATATACTGCTGGACTAGTGACATGCCATATTTGTTTTACGATGGTCAGAGCCGACGCTTGAAACGAAGATGTCCACCGAAGATCAGATGACGTCACGTCAGTTTGGCGGATGGAAACAATCCGGCCATCCACCAAATTGACATTACGTCCCTTTTTATTAAACTGGTGTTCCACAAACATCTATTCCCCACTGTATCCTTGCCACATGAAACATTTCACACCGAGCTCGATAGAAACCAATTTACCAGATACTAGCAGATTTAGCCATGCATCTAAAGTTTACAAGCTGTAGCTATCGCATGACAGTGATACCTTCTCTTACAGTGTGTCTTTAAAACCAACAACACAAAGATAATCGGTCATTCAAATCATGACAACAATAATCTTGCTTCATTCGCAAGTCTGGGAAGTATAGTTCGAGTGACGACCTTGAATATCAGCCAGTCTCTGAAGCCTCGCAGTGGCCGCCATATTTGTTTTACGATGGTCAGAGCCGACGCTTAAACCGAAGATCCGATGACGTCACGTCAGTTTGGCGGATGGAAACAAGTGACGACCTTCAAACAGAAGATGTCCTTATACAAACACTATTTTTGTGTTCGCTAACGTGCCAACAACTGCAACAGAAAGCCTAAAGGCCGGGACACACAAGGCGATAAGTCGCTGCGACACGTCTCGGGGACAAGTCGCCGCAAGAATTCGCCTTGTGTGACACGGATAATTTCATGAAAATCATTGTCGCTGCGGCAGAATTTTGTCGCTGCGATCAGTCTCACGAATTCAAACCAGTTTGAATTCGTGCGACTTATCGCAGCGACAAAATTAGCGAAAGCAGCGTTGTCGCATCGTGTGTACACTTACGGCAACAAGTCGTTGCGACAAAATATAATTGAACCAATGAGAGAGCGTCATATGGTCAGCCATATTGAATTAGAAAACTAGTTCACATTCCCCCTCATACGAGATCACTGCGTGTGCACCGAACGGGCGTCGTGTCGCAGCGACTTGTTTTGCAAGTAGTACACATGGAGCAACTTGTCGCAGAGACATGTCGCTGCGACTTGTCGCCTAATGTGTCCCGGCCTTAAATTGATTTTTGCAAGCTTCAATAATTTTCCTTATTTTAACTTTGTGGTCTTGAATTCTCCGTATAAATTTGTTTCATTTTCGCACATATAAACAACAACATCTCTAGTATGAGGGTGGTTGGGGTTTTTCTGTCCCAGCCTGAAATGAGGGGTCATAGCTGTCTCACAGAGAGTGCAAATAATTTCATAAAGTTACTCTTTGCTCAAAACGAAAACGAAAACGTCATCTACCCTCTGTCACTTCACTGAATTTCCGTTTGAATTTCCAAATTAAGATTACTTAGACAACACCCTGGTGAAGACATTGGCACTTTATTATTGCACCTGCTAAAATGAATTGTTTTGGCCAGTAATACTAGATTAGTTATTTAATTAAGAAATCAAGAACAACTTGAAATGCCGTTTTTTTCCTTTCTATAGTATCCCTGGAATTGCTTCCAGGCGTAATTGCAAAATGTTTCATTGCTTAGATCATCCATACATCGAGTTGCATGTTCAACGCGTCACAAAAGTTCAATTTCTGTGAAGATCAATATCATACAGGGTTATTATTATTATTATTATTATTAATTTTTTTTAGAATTTATATATCAGCTAGCGTATGAAGAGGGTGAAATGAGACATTCCTCTCAAAGAAAAAGCTGATGCCATAATGATTACACAACTGAGATCGGCATGCTCGTTTACAACCAAATTACTAGCCGCAACCGGTTGTTGCCAAACCGCGCAGGGTTTATTCAAGGCAGCTACAGGTTAAGTATTCTAAACCCCAAAATTAAAAAAGCTCTTGTCATTCATATATTTAATGGTATAAACTGGACTATCTTTAAACCATTTAAACGGACGACTCTGACGAAATCATTTCTTGAAATGTTACAGAATTTGTATTCATAACATTATTTTTGTAATTTGTAGCTTATTTCAAGTGTGCAAAACAATACCAACTGAGGGACCTCTGGGCCAAATTCTGTGGCAAAGATATCCGCAGACACTTAAATTAAATGTGATCTCTAATGGCAAACTTCAAAGCAAACATACCGAAGTGATGACCTTAGAGTTGCTCACGTTGTTCGGTGAAGGTTAGTCTTGCAAAGATCTTTATTCTTCGTACAAGTGAATGTGTGTGCAGCTGCCAGCAGCCTTATAAGTTGAGTTTACACCTTGAATAATTAATTACATTATCAAAATATTACATCTATATTTTTTGTAAATATTTTGTAAATGTATAATTTAAAACATGTTTGACAAAGGAATACGGTTTCGTAATACTGCCTATAAATGCAAAATTATCTGATATTTTCAAACAACGGTTTAATTGTAAGACTACGATACCATCTCAGAGTCATATTAGATATGAAGTTCGGTCACGCCATATTGACAAGAAAAGGAACATAAGATGAAAAAGGTGAATGTTAGTTCCACGAAAGTTGTCATTTCGTGAAAAAAAAAAAGCATATGTAGGATTGATTAAGGGCCCACAGACGGAATTTTTCGCGCGCTGCTAAGGAAGTGAAATGTTACTTCCGGCAACTGACGTCATCATATCATGAACTGACAAGAAAACTCACTCACAAGCAAAAGTCACCACACGAACTGTTGTTTGCATCGAAGGTTTTTCCTCGCCCTTCCTCGAGCTCGTTCTCAAATCAACTGCGCATGCGTAAACGAACTGACTTCTGGTTTGAGAAAAAACTAAATTTCCGGCAGTCTTTAAATTAAATTATTATTATTTTTTACATGGCACGTTTAACCCCCAAAATACAGAATATAGCTAAGCATTGATTTTTTCAAATCATCTTTTTTGAAAAAGTTAGGGATATTTCAATATCGTTTATGTCTTTAAAAAGAACATTTTTCAAAATGAAAAGAAAACCATGCTTGGCTGGATGCAAAAACGAATACAAATTATCAAACCATCTATTAAGTACCCAAATTGCGTAGCACGGAGACAAATTTATAGTTTTCTTTTATTGGTCAGGTGACCACGGGCGTGGCATGATGACGTCATATTTAGGGTCATTGGCTTACAAAAGTTGGAAACTGACCAAAATAATGCCAAATTCTCTCAAATTACTTAACCATTACATCCTTAGCAACGCATCTAAAAAAAATACGCCAGTGGGCCCTTAAGACTGATTGGCATTAGATCTTGCGAAAGCAAAATTGACTTGACTCCTCGAAAAATTCAGTGCAATATAAAATTGCGGTATAATATTTACCGGAAAAAAAAAACTGTCTTTGTTGTTGTTGTTTTGTTTTGTTTTGTTTTTTTGTGGAAAATGTAGTCTAAAAATAGATCGGCCTGTAAAAACGCCGTAGCATAGGCTTAGTATGGGAGTTGTTCGCTCCTAGTCACGAGCTCCTGACGTAATTCAGCAATCGGTAATCATTTTTGCTCTGAGCTTACGACGAGAAAAATGTTTTAATAATTATTAGAGAGTCAATTTTGCGTGTTTTAAGATAGTGCCAAGCCTGCTTTAAATGCACAGAGGATGATGCAAAATTTTTCGTTTATTTATGCTATAGTATGTACACTCTATTAACACTTTGAATGAACTATTTTTTCAATCTTGTATTAATTGATGAGGGCACCTTGATCACTTAATAATGACGTCCGAAAACATTGAAATATCCATTTTAAAAATCTTTTAAATGAGTTTTTATTCCCCGAATTGATTTTGAGTTTCATTTTATAGCGGTTTTTTTAGACAGTATTAAATTTTACTAGTAAAAAATAAATAAATAATAAATAAATTGATCAAACGCAACGCGACACTAAGAGATCTAGTTGGGGCTAAGGCTGAATTCGAAGATTCCAGTTGTTTTCGCAATTTGAGGCTGAAAACGTTCTTAACGTGTTCCTTTAAGTTGTGTGATATGCAAGGTTCGACTACAAACTGAGTTGTTCTGTCAGTGTATCATGCAATAAGAAAACCACTTTGTTAATGTTAAAAACGTCCCCAAGCCGTATGTGAATTGATTGCTCTGTTCAGGACCACAGTGTCCAGTATTTCTTTTACCTTTTGTACTACTCACTAAAACAAAAACAAATGAGCAAAATAAAGACCTTCTTAACTGTCTCTCATCATGGGTATGTTCTTTTATTGATTTTAATTTGCTTAATCTCAGCCCAAACGTTGTTATCAAAGCCCTGGCAAACGGCTTCAGCATTTGATTCAACATCCGTTCGTATTAGCTGAACATCGACGTTGAATAGAAGTTAAATCAATGTTGAATGAATTTAATTAAGAGCATTTAATTTTTGCTTCAACAACCATTTCACTTTTTTTGTTTTTGTTTTCGCGAATGTTGAACGAAGTTGAAGCCGTTTGGCGCCCTGTTTCAACATATCGTTTCAGCACCGCGCACCGATGGCTCAGTTGGTTGAGCACCGGGCTGTCACGCGGGAGGTCGTGAGTTCAACTCCGGCCGGACCAACACTCAGGGGCTTTCTTCTTTAGTAAAATTTATCGCATAACTAGTAAATTCCACGGTAAATTTCTCGCGAAAAACCGACATCGCATGAATCACGAAGCAATGAGAGGGCGATATCGGTTTCTCAAGTGAAGTTTACTTTGGAATTCACCAGTTTGGCAATGAATTTTTTTTAATTGCATGAGTTTTTAAAGAAAACAAGCATACCCTCAGCGAGAGAATGGAAAAGGAAAAAAGCCATTCCGGATTCAACTGTTAATAGCCAGAGAATAGGAATCACGCGAAAATTAGAAACCGTCAGGAAACTTTGTCAGTTCAAGGACAAAAAAGAGTTTTACTTATGTACTTCACTCCACTTTATGTCTAAAAACGTGATCATTCACATTTGGATGTATTTCAGTGAAACACGCAAGCTTGGCTTGGAATAAGAATCGGCAAAATACGGCAATGCAACCTAGAAAGGACAATGAAACTTCAAACAAGATCCTGTCCAACAAATTACCTCTATATTAGGTGCTTCAAACAAACTTCTGAAAACGCAAGTTAGTGATTTTTCTCCCTAATTTTACGAGAACCCATTGCCATTACCTGTTTCTAACATAAGGGCACAATTTTCTCGTCACTGTTGAAGCACATCGATAAACGTTTAGGCAAACGGATTTAAAAAGCACTTGTTCGCTCACATTTTAGCGCAAAACAAACACACAAATCAGCTATTTCTTTATGTCCAATAGAGTACAGATAAATTGTTATTTAATTTCAGATGAGAATGAAAATCCGAGTTTCATTCCTAAATAAAGGAAAAACCGATTAAACCACTTTCTAAAAATACGCATCCGTAAAAATAACAAACGGTTTAGTGCCCAAGGAAAGAATTTTTGGAGTAACTTCTTTCACCAAGTTTGAGCTATTACTGGTATTCTGTTTTGTCGTTGCCGTTCCTCTTCTTTCGCCTTTCGTTTCCTCCAGGCATCATGCAACCTTATATATATATATATGCCAAAACTTGCAATACAGAGAAAAAAGTTGCTCTAAGCAAATTAAAAATAAACTCTCAGCTTTAATTTTATATCCCTCCGATACTTGACTCGAATAACTGCGTAGCCACCAGTGCGGACCACAGCTATCATGATATGTTAAACTGTATTGATACCAGCAAAAAATGCAGAAAAAAAAAATTCCAAACTGTTTTTCACCTGAACAGGAAAAGCGTTGACTGTCAAGAGCTATAGTTGACGTAGTATGGCCGTGTAGCCTCGTCGAGCCACAGAAAGCGCGCGAAAAATGAAGCCTCGTTTATGTTTAGGTGAGTTAACCTGGGTTGAGCCTGCGATCCTATCGAAGACCAGGTTGATACTGGTCAGCGGATACCTTGATTTGACAGGTGCAACTTTACCTTTACATGGATGGCCAATATCAAAGATGTATGCTGTAAACTAGCCTGATACTGGTCACAGTGGCATACATGGAGGAGTGGACGTACGGACGTACGGACGTAGGTACGGACGGACGGTCGACACGTCATGGCTATAAAAACAAAATTTCTCGCATCGATGGGTTACCATATTTTCGTAAGAATAAAGTAAAATAAAGACAGTTTCAGTGTGGCACGCGCAATACACAGTTGAAGCATTAGATGAAATGCTCTGTACTCCACGTTCCTAGAATTTCTTCCTTTTTAATTCACCTAGTCTTCAAACGGGTGTTGAACCCAGCAATAATTTCTTTTTCCTGTAAATAACCACAATCTGGCCTTCTGACCTCAATAGTTTTCAACTTTTCCACACCAAGAATAAAAATGTCAAATTAACAAATTGATGTCAGTTTCTCGTGCGTCTGTCCTGTTATTGATCATGAATTTCGTCATAACATTGTCAAAGTAGTTGTGGATCCACGAGGGGATAGCCGAGTGGACCTGCATACTACTTTGACAATATTATGACGAAATTCATTGTCAATAACAGGACAGACGCATGGAAAACTGACCTTTATTCTTTTTTTTTTTTTGACAATAACAAAAAGGCAGAGGGTTCAAAATTAAGTCAAAGCCCGAGAAGAACGCGAGACAAAAATGCAAGAAACTTCAATTTTACTCAATCTGACGCGACCAAATTCATAACTTGCCTTGCTCTCTTATTGGCTAACGGAAAAAACGGAGACTTTCAATTGCTTAAAAAGTGACAGATCGACGGTTAAAAAAATTGCATTAATTAAACTCTTCGAAACGCATAAATAATGTGTAAAATGCGTTTTTCCAAAAATTTTTTTTTTCGACGAATACCTTTGTAAACTCAACAACAAGTGCGCTCTCTTGGTTAAAAACGAGTTTATTTCACCAACACATGTAAGGGCGCAGTGTTACGCGAATGTGATAGCTAGGTAGCTAATCATGGGCGCAAAAATTCTGCGTCTTACCCCAAGAATGAATTTGATCCTATTGACCTCCTTTTTTTACCGAAACTAATCATGGGCGCAAAAATTCTGCGTCTTATCCCAAGAATGAATTTGGTCCTTTTGCTCTGAAACTAATCATGGGTGCAAAAATTCTGCAATCTGTCTTAAGAATTAATTTGGTGCTATTGACCTCCTTCGGTTCTGCAACAAATGACAGATGCAAAATTTCTGCAGCTTGATTCAAAAATGACTTTGGTGCTATTGACCTCCTTTGGTTCTGAAACTAAAGACGGGCACAAAACTTCTGTGCCTTGCCTCAAGACTAAGACAGGACACCTTCACTACAAGCTCCAGTCTCGTTGACGTCGTTAGACTAAGTGTGAAATTCAATATTTGATATTTTCTCATCAAATGAGGTTGTTGTAACCCTAACACGGGTGGCTTTTGGGTTGTTGGCACTTGCCAAAGGTGTCACCCAAGACTCTGGTGGGCGGGAGCGTCCATATTCCTGTAGTAGGCTAAGGCACCAACCTGTTCTACCCCAGTGTCCATTTATTATTATTATTATTATTATTATTATTATTATTATTATTATTAGTTATTAGTTACTTAAAGACCCTGAGTGTTGGTCAGGCCGGAGTTGAACTCACGACCCCCCGCTGGACAGTCCGGTGCTCAACCAACTGAGCCACCGGTGCACGCGATGCCAGTTAGAATGTCAGGTTTTGTAATAATGACACTTGAATATTTAGATCGCTGGATAGCTGCAGTTAATTGACAGTTAGGGAAAGATAGAAGTAATCATCACACTAATTTGAGTGATCTGGACAATGTAAGCAATTGTCTTTTGTAGTTACATGAATAATTCAGTCGGCCTTAAAGGTGGGATTCGAACTTTTGTGATGCCGGTGTAATGTTCTACCGCCTAAGCTATAAGCCACTTGGCACATCATTGCACTGACATCGCAGAGGTCGTTCGACTCCCATTAAATCCACCTGAATGTTTGAGGTTTCTAGGGTATAAAATTGCTTCAATTGTCCAAACAAGTGCAGGGATCACCTCTATCTTTCGTCTGTAACCCTCACTTCATATTATACATTTATTTCAAAGCTAGACAAAACAGAGTCAGTGATAAAATAAAATAAAATAAAAAATCACCCATCTGCCGCTTGGCCATGCATGGTGTTAACGACAACCTTTGTTCCAGTATCATCTAATATAACAGCATCTGTTATGTGAGGGAGAGAAAATAAACCTTATTTGTTGTGACAAAATCCTTATTCGACGACTTTACGATATAGTTGGATATGATCCTCGCAGTATGCTAGTATATAGCTTAATTTTAAAAGGGTAAATGAAATCTATTACTTTCGAGAAGATTTAACCTTATAAATAAAAAAAAACTTTAACCTACTGCAACGGCTTACAAATAGATCACTTAACACTGCTAAATTGTTTGAGCGCATCAAAGAGATATTTTTATACTAGGTGGTAAACATTTTTGTCATTACCTTCCGTATTTACTCATTTTCTTAATCAATTGAAAAAATATATAAAAGCAGTAGGATTGCTTTGCTAGCAGGGAATCAAACCGGCAATTAGAGCGCTCGAAAAATAGGGGCTTGTTATATTGCCTAATGTTGTGGCAAGATGATATCGGTTTTATTTTCGTTTTTACCTATTGTTATCAGAGCAGGAAGAACAAACCATAGGTATAAAAGATCAACAAGCAAAAAATCGTCTTTCTTAGAAGTGGATTCATCAATATTTAGATAAAACGTCAGAAATCACAATTTGGCGATGGTAATTGTCGACAGAAGCAACTGGTTAATCGTTTCATAGTTTTCTCTTGTGCCGATAGTGGAATATAGAGCCCTCAGCGTACGTACTCACAAGGCAAAATCTTGGACATGAGTGTCGAAGTAATGTAGGATGCAATTTATGACGTCACACCTCTCTTTGTTAGCTTATTCGTGATGTTGTTTGTGCAGAAACCCCTTTTGATCAAAAAAAGATAGCAAAGCAACGATTGACCGAATAAATGACGTTCCCGTTTTTTGACAAACAAAAGTTGTGAAAATGATAAAGTTTGCATTAGGGTGCGTTCCTTTGGGATGATCCGAAAAAGAATCCAAGATCACTTGGATCTCGGTACATGAGAGGAACCGATAAATCCACTATGGGAAAGGCTCCAAGATCACTTGGATCATGTTTCATCAAAGGAACCGAATTCGGATCCTTTGATGCACCATGATCCAAGTGATCTTGGATCAGTGATCCTTTTTCGGGTCTTCCCAAAGGAACGCACCCTAATATAGCGCATAAATTAAAAAAATGCACTCGAGGAACTTGATAATTTGTGTCCATGGAAAAGAGAAAAGAATGATCCCCTTATGTCTCAAATATTATTACTGATTGTCCTATGGCCATCAATTGTTTCATATAACCTTTTTCTTAAGGCAAAAGTTTTTTCTTGGATTAGTGATGAATGCAGACTACCCAGAAACTTTCATTTTTACCTTGAGGCGTTTTCTTGTCGGAAGATCAAAATTTCTTGGCAGTCATGTGACATTGGTCTGTTAAGCCGACACAGGCATGATAAGGCCAGTTCACGGACTAATTAACAATTAGACCCTTCGCCCGCAAGGGCAACGGGTCAATAGCCCACGAGGCGAAGGCAAATGGGCTATTGACCCGTGGCCCTTGAGGGCGAAGGGTCTAATGATATTATTGTTTTGGTATCTTCCAACTAGTCGGACAGAAAAGGCAATGATAAAGTTAACAAATGCAAGTAGAAGAAATATTTATTTGGGAATAAAACGAAAGAAAGCGTTTCCAATCAACGATGAAATGATATATGAATTGGATCATATATGAGCTGCGGAATATATGAACACTTGATTTCATACCCGCAGTTCATATATGATCCAATTCATGTATCCTTTCATCGTTGATTCATTCCTCACGGGAACATTAGAACCCACAAATGACCAGCTCCCAACGTCAGTTGTTTCATAGTTCAGTTGGTTAGAGCGTCGCACCGGTATCGGGAGGT
Organism: Montipora capitata; assembly: GCA_949126865.1. Taxonomy (NCBI): domain Eukaryota; kingdom Metazoa; phylum Cnidaria; class Anthozoa; order Scleractinia; family Acroporidae; genus Montipora; species Montipora capitata. The sequence goes on from OX421451.1 coordinate 36,084,945, forward strand.
CACGGGTTCAAATCCCGTTGAAGTCCTGAATTTTTCAGGCTTCTCTACGCAATTGCAAAAATTGCGTTCACAACTGCGAAGATTATATCTGCACTCAATATATTATTGCCCTCCAATGTGCCCCGCGGGTTCGATTGGCGTCATATGTGGGTTGAGTTTGTTGGCTGCCTTATCTGGTTTTACCGTCTCCTCAAAAACCAACAAGATTTGATATACATTACGTAAAAGTTCTTAGAGGATAATGTTTTTGTTTTCATTTCGGTTTTATTAAGTTCATAGTAACGCATACAGAATCCAATTTCCAAGTAATATTATTACTACACGACCTCGAGAGATATTAGTGGGTTTTTTTTACCTAAGTTATATTTTTACTTCACAATTAAGAAGGTGATCGAATGCTCTTCATTGTTATTCGGCAAAACACACTGAGAGAACTTGAGCTTTGGTAAAAAGAGACAGCTTGCGCATTCTCGTCATTTGCCTTTTAATTAGGATCGACTTAGCGAAACATGAATGTTTAGTTGGCACTAACCACGAATGCTTGAAATACACATTTGATTGATTTAACCATGGCTCTTGTCTTATTTCCGGTCATTCATCCAGTTGTTCTATAGTAGCCAAGTAGGTGAGCTTTATACACATTGTAACGAGAACCGATCTTGTTTGGGGTGGAACTTTTCTTGATATTAACAATGAGCAAGGTAGGATTCTGATTCTATCCATGGTGGAATCACTGGACAAAAATGAATGCAAAAGATTAAAGATTACATGGAAAAAGTGAACGCGAAAGAATGGGAAATAAAGGTGCCCGCCGAGGTCTGTTGAGCACTCGAATATTGTAAAATATTGTTAGAAGAGATTTGGAGAGTGTCGACAAAACGGCACCTGTCTCTTTTCAAGCCCACATATCGGGGAATACACGAAAACCGCAGTAGGTAAGCCAGTCTCTTTCCATTTCCGCAAAAATTGTTAACAATATTTAAGCGAGGTAGACAAGAGAGGCTGAACAAACTTTTTGCAAAAGAAAAAGACTTTCCTTTCCTCCCCGCCAAACGAAAACAATCACTACATCTCTACTCCTGCACGTATTGCAACAAATATCATCCTTGATAATATCGTTTGAATTTCAGGAATTAGGTCATTAATTACGAAGTCACATTTCGAGCACGTGAATACAAATTTATGTTTAAAACAAATGTTAGTTTGTTTCAGTAAGTATTTTCGAAGAAGGCAGGACAATGAAGACATTGGTCATTTTTGCCGCCCTTCTGCTCGCCCTAGCCGCGGGAAGGCGCCTTGCGTTCAAGAATCAAGATGACCATCCACGAAAGGCCACCAGGCTGAGGCAATTTGAAGATGACAAAAAGCTTAAAGAACTATTCAGGTAGAAGCGAGAAAGAACGAAAAACATATGTATGCTTTGAAAATCACTCGAGAAAACCCTCCCTATAGAAACCTTCACCTGTTTACTTGACTTATTCTTGTTCAGCGGCCAATTATTGATATCTTTTGTTTTCGAACTAGTAAGTGTTATCATATCAATGGATTCCTGTGGCACTTGTACTATAGGACTATTTTTTTTTTTGTTTGTTTTATTAACGAAGGTATTTTTTCTAAGACAAGTCATTGAGAAGGACGTAGTTAAGCCAGGAAACAAATAAAAGCCTGGCAAGCGACAGAGATTGCATCGAAAACACTCGAGGGCCATGATGTGCTGAGTTGTCACACAGCCGGTGAAATCGTACGGTGATAAATAGAAAGGGCTTAGCAAAGCAAATGCGGATAAACTTAAGCAGTGAACCTGGGTTTTGTAGATAATACAACGATTCAATTGAGTCCTCCATGATTAGCTATTGGTAATGTAATGATGACCGAAGCCTGAGATTCAAGGGTTTGATACAAGACTGTGAGTTCAAGTTTTTCAGTTTCGTGCTTAATGGACCACGGGTCTCCTTTCGCCTTTGTTTAACAGCGAAAAAATGAAGAATGAAGGACTACTCCCAGCCTTCTTTAGAAAGTTAAGGGCATCTATAATGTCATTGTATATATGTATATCGCTTCACTATTCGTGGTTCAAATATCACAGGCTACAAAGGACATAAAACTGTTTTGAATAAATACTCATAAATTGACGCCTAAGGAAATAGCCGCCCACTAAATGTGTTCTTGCAGCGGTATCAGTTTCCAAAAGAAACTGAGTCACAGTCAGGTGTGACTCTGCGTCGGTGCGCCTGGCTAACGCTTGATCGAAACGTCTGCTAATCTCCGGCACAAATCTCTCTTCCGATGGTTAATTTACCACTTATTATCATTTCGTCTTCAAAACGCAAGTTTTGATGTATCAAGGGCATCTTATGGACTAATGTTGGCGGATGTCAATGGCCAAGAAATACGAGTAAGAATTAGCCGAAAAAAAGTCTTGCTTTTCGCAAACTATGAATTCAAAGGTACAGCTGATTCGAGCTTGGAAGAGCTTAAATCGTCTCAAATTCTTTAGGCGTTCTAAGGCATTCTTGTGTAATGGGAATATTTCAACGATTTCCATTCAATATACTCTCGTGGCTTCTCTTATAAACTTCATTACGAGAGCAGAACGTCTGAACTTTAGTAATCATGAACTTTAAGGCCGAGACACACTAGGCGACAAGTCGCAGCAACAGGTCTCTGCGACAAGTCGCTCCGTATGTACTACACGGTGCGACAACGCTGCTTTCGCTCATTTTGTCGCAGCGATCAGTCGCACGAATTAAAATTGGTCTTTTTTAGTCCAACTGATTGCAGCGGCAAAATTCTGCCGAAGCAACAATGATTTTCACGAAATAAACCGTGTCACACAATGCGAGTTTTCGCGGCGACTGATCCCCGGGACGTGTCGCAGCGAGCCATAAGTTATCGCCTAGTGTTTCCCGACTTTTAACGTTAATTCACAACTGCGATGTCAATAATGCATTGCACACCACACATCCCACGGTACCAGTTCGAGTGGGCACTTAATTTTAAATCAATTCAAGTAGAATGTTTTTCATTCGAAGCTGTGGTTAAATGGCAGTTAAGTATTTGTTAGATGTACAAATTTGGTCAGTGGAACGGTTTCCAACCCCTTCGTTAATTTAAGTGTTTCAGGCTCCTTTTGGAAAAACAATTATATTAAAACAATTATATTGAAAGAGTTAAATCAAGAAAATATCCGTGCAATCTCGAGATGATATTTATTTTAGCAACCTAGTGGGACCGATATCATTAAATTATGTAATGAATGGAACTGAAGGCCACTTATTACTGGGTTACCAGTATGGCAAACCCAGTCGGGGTCTGCTTTTAGTTTGTTTGTTTTCTTTGTTTTCTTTTTTTTTTCCGTGTCGGTAAAAGTCTTGCCTGTCACTCCCCTGCTAAGTGGTGTCTTTGTGCATAGAGCCTTCTGCGCGTATTTTCTTAGGATCGAGAGGGTAGTGGGAAATGCGTAGATTTCTCTGGTGGACACAGTAGAACGATTAACTTAACCGGCAATGGCGTCGAAAGTCACGTAACGCGAATGGCGTTTTAGTGGATCTTTGAACAAAATATACCCTTATGAAACTCAATAATGGCAAGTCAGTTGGATATACAGGCGGTGGCCTGAATCTTAAAAGCGACGAGTAATGGACTTCGACAACAATCTATCGCCCGTCCAGCCGAAATCAAAGTGAGCTGTATTTCAAATATTTTACCAAGTATGCTGTTATGTAGAACACTGAAGCCAAACGGAGAATTCTCTGGTAACTTATGGGTTCAACAAAGACAGAGAACGAATCGAACACCTTACGTGGATCTGTGATCAACTCTGCACAATCTTCAATAAAAACATAATTGGAAATGTGACAGCCAAGAATTATTTGAAAGAAAGCTTGTCGTCTATTTTGTGCCCCATTATTCAAGGAAAAGGTTCTTCATGGAAACGGTTTGTTCCTGAAATTTAGTTTGTTGCAATATTGCGCATATTTGACACGATTGAGTTTCTTCTCTTCACGCACGTAATGAAATAGAAGGGGTTTTTGCCTCTCATAGCAAATATGTTGTTTGCTTCAAAAAATTGTTCGCAGGAAAAGGTGGCCTATATGAATTCATCATGTTTCATGATATGCGAGCTTAACTGGATAGTTTTTATGGCAATAGAAAAAGCATTTTCTTGTTATTCAAGGAAAAGGTTCTTCAGGAAACCTGAAGTACATGGTAATTTGACACGATTTGAGTTTCTAGTGAAATAGGAAGAGGTTTTCGCCTCTAAGAGCAAATTAAATATGTTGTTTGTTTCAATAAATTTTTCGCTGGAAAAGGATTCAGTGGTATTTTCGGCCTTTGTGAATTATAATATCATGTTGTGTATTGAATTTTCGAGCTTAAGGTTGAGATGTGATATGGGAGAATTTTTTTAGTATTGCTCTGTAAGCAGGAAGGGTTCACAGGCCTGTTGGAAGCGTGCTTAAAGTGGTACTACGACCAAAAAAAAATTTTGTTTTTCCTTTGGATTTCAAAACTATGTTAACTAAACACTAACTCACCCAAGTTTTAAGTTCTGATTTTAAAAAGACACCTGTTTATTTAGCTGGAATTTTCTTATTTGTTGGTCCGCCATTACTAACTTTAAAATCTTGAGAGAGCTGGGTCGAGGAGAAAATGACGCCAAACACTCACTCGTTTAAGAATGCAATGCGTGTGTACGCGGCCTAATTAATATGGAGCACGGGCTTTCAGACTTTTCAACCCGTGTTTTGAATAATAAAGTAGCTGCTGTTTCCAAAATGATGGAATTACCTGGTGATAAATAACGTCGTACGCGTCTTGGAGAGTAGATTTCGACTTTGCATAAACAAATTGTCAACCTCAAAAGATTTATTTGAACGTAGCAAAAATCTCCCAAAATGTTTGTCGCTGATCGTAACATTTTATATTCTATAGTCACGGTTCAAAATTAATGTGGTTTTCATGTCGTATATATTTTATTCTCGATCGACGGTCCCGGAAACGTCCTTCTGCTCTTTCTAAAAACTGTGTATCAATAGTTATTTACTTTTGCATCAATATTTGTTTTGCATAAAGCAAGCTAACAAAATCTGTACCTTGCTGAGTTCGCATTTGTTAGCGTTAATAGTATTTTCGGTCCGACGCTTCTGTTTTACGAGGGGTATATTATTTTGGTCTCCCATTCCGATACTAACCCCGCGGGACAGGCTTTAACTTCAGTGAACTTTAGTATTACAAAGCTGTCAGATGCTCAGAGGGCACGCTTAAACTTGTGGTAAAAAGAAGTTGTGAGGGAACCTGAAAATTATCAACATGTCAGCCCAGAAGCCAATGTTTCTCGCTTCTCTTTTATTTGTTATTCTTCAGAGACTGGAATGATGTAGTTCAATACCACACAATTCAGTGCCTTCTGATTTTCTGTAACACGTACCACAGGCAACCCAGTGTATGCTTCACGGAAGCATCTTGTTTCCAGATGAATGCCGCCACTAGAAAACAATAACACGTAACAGCTCGATGTTTGCCAAATGCGGACGACACAATGTTATGCAGCTGCTACTTATTTTTGGCCTTAATTAAACATGTTATAGTTGACACAATAGCTGCCCCAACTGTCAAGTATAATTGTATTTAGCAAAATCCAACTAGTGGTCTATTATCAATGCTGCGTTCTGACTGGTTGAGCTACTAGTAGGCTATTTGTTATAGCCCACTAGTAGCGAAAAGCGCCGGCTTTGAAAACCAAAACAACAATTAACGTCTAGCTTTAACTAGCGAAAGATGTTTTGTCTCGATATTTTTTTGACCAACTAGTTGGATTTTACTAAAACAATTATTTCTCTCGCCCTCATGGCCTCAGCCCATTCGGGCTCGAGGAATAATTGTTAAGTGGAATTCAATGTATCTAGGACCTAAATAGAGGAAACAGAAACTAAAGGAAACGCAAGGTCAATATTTACCGCAATGTGGTCACCATTAAAAAAAAAAAGTTATATACTGCAAGGGATGAAGTTTATTCGTCTTAAATAACCTAATGAATAACCGTCGATGTTGCACTGTTGAGTGCAAGGTCAATGCTTTACTGTACATGTCCTTGATCTGGATTATATAATCACAGATATAGGATAAACTGATGACAAAATGAGTATTAAAAAACAGGAAGTGGAATAAGTTAAACAACTCGTAGCTATTTTTTAGCTTTCTCTTTATTCCATTTTCGTCTATTATTTTTTAGAATATTTTATTTAATGCCAAGTTATTCTCTAACTTTAAACCAAGTGTTTTTAATTGTTAACTTTTTTTGTGCTGAGGAAGCCCGAAACGTCCAAATACATTGACCTCTAAGTTTCCTTCATATTCTGGTAATGAAAGTGAAAGTGAGATTGAAAAGATGGTGCAAGGTGCAAAGAAGATACCAAGATGGAAAAGGGAGAGGTCGAGAAACGAATATGGAACGAAATTTACGGAAGACCTAGACAAACTTATTGCGGAGGAAAGCAAAGTTTGCCATGATCTAGATGTGGAAGACAGCTGGAACCATCTCTGTGGGTCACAGAACATATGCTAGATAAGGTGGAAGGAAGAAGGACTTGGAAAAACGTGAACTCGGAGAACGGGAAACGTATGTGTGGGAAATTAAACAGCGAGCTTCGTAGAGAAACGTGGACGGTGTACGTGCTAGATGGTGGGAAAACGAGTGCCAGCAAATTGAAGAACTAGAAAGAATGAGAAGGCCAGACTTGGTTTATGTGAAAGTAAAGGACCTTAGCCAGAAGGTAAACTGGAGAGAAGAATTCGTCGTCGACTTGAAAGAAAATGGGGGAAGGAGTGGATTACCTGAAGATCGCATACGTTTCATTGAGCAAAACCGTATTGTTAATTATCTTTTATTCTCTGCCCTCTCTCAGTATTACACCAAGCTTATTAATGAAAACTGCCTAAATCAGAGGAAACTGTTTGGCATTGTCAGAAAATTGCTGCTTCGTAACCCTGCACCGTTATATCCCTCCTGTTCTTCTGTGGCGGAAGTTGGCAAATAGTTTCATTGGCTTCTTTGCCCACGAAATCACCACTATTCGTTATGAACTTGAATTAAACCCCAAGCAGGGTATTCATTTATTTGAAGAAGTCTCAGTTAAAAAAAAAAAAAAAAAAAAAACGCCATCGTTTCAGCTGTCCTCCTTATTCGACTCTACTTTAGAGCATCCTTTAGCATCAAAGTCTTATGAAGTAAGTTGATCCTGTTCCATCTTCAATACTCCTTGAGTGTCTTGATTTCCTTTGCCCTGGCCCGTGATCTGGAAAATTGTAAATTGTCTTTAAAAACCTCCGTCATGCCTAGTGAAATAAAATAAAAGCTGTAATCCGTCCTTTGTTGAAGAAACCTGGTCCGAATCATCAACATTATAACAACTTTCGGCCAATTTCCAACCTCACTTTCTTATCTAAAGTTATTGAAAATGTAGTGGCTTTGCAATTTTTGATTACATTGACAGTGATGGCCTTTGTGAGGTGTTTCAATCTGTCTATCGTGCTTACCGTAGTATTTAAACAGCTCTCATCACGGTCAACAATGACATTCCTCTTTTCATCGACAGTCGGGAATCTGTTGTCTTCAGTTGGTTCTATTCGACTTTTCGGCTGCTTGACACTGTCGATCAGTTTTTCCTGCTCTCAAGGCTATCAGCCCGCTTTGGTATCTGAGACCATGCATTGAACTGGCTCCGTTCATTTTTATCCGATCGTACACAGCTTGTCAGAATCCAAGGTGTTTCCTCTGATGTGAATGACTTACCTTATGGAGTTCCTCAAGGTTCCATGCTGGGTCCTTTGCTATATGCATTGTATACATCCACATGGGGTGACATTGCAAGATCTTATGGCCTGGCTTGTCACTTTTATGTGGATGATACGCAGTTAATTTTGTTCTTTGAAACGCCATCTGCTATTGAAGACTGCGTTAGGGATATTAACTTGTGGATGCTAGCAAACAAACTGAAACTGAACAGTGACACGACAGGAGTTCTAGTATTTTCGTCCTCTTATTGCCCTCGTTCTGCTTTGAACAACCTTGTCATTGTTTCTGAAACTCTGGACTGTTTAACTACTGCCAAGAATATTGGGGTTATTTTCCACGATTCTCTGTCAATGCTTCCGCAATGCTTCAGCTGTATGCAAGTCTTCTTTCTGTCATCTTCTAACTATTTTCAACTGAGATTCGCAAGTTTCTTTCCTATATGATACATGCGAAATTCTAATTCATACCTTCCTTACGTCAAGGATCGACTATTGTCATTCGCTGCTCTACTGAGTGGTCAGCCGAAAGGTATTTCGCAACGTCTGCAGAGTGTCCTTGATAGTGTTGCAAGGCTCTTCAACTTAGCAGTAGATATGAACATGTCACTCCTTTGCTTACCCAGCTTCACTGGCTCCCTATTGAAACTCTATTGAACACATGTTAACTTTTAAAATTGCTGTCATTACATTCAAGGCTCTTTATGGTTCTGCCCCTGCCTATATCACTGAGCTCATAAAGCCTTATCACACAATAGAACATTATGATCTACAAACAAATTGTTGCTTTTTACACCTAGATTTTATCTTAAGACCTATGGTGGCCGGTCCTTTACGATGGCCTCTCCTTCTGTTTAGAATGCCCTTCCGCTGGAACTCAGATTTGTGGTTCCCTTTCTTCCTTTAAATCCAAGTTGAAGACTTGAAAGAAAGAGGATAGCGTTCAAAGCACTGACCGAGCCAAGGATATATTGAGGAGCTCTATGCGAAGGATGACAAACGAGATAGTACCCCGTCAGAGCAAGAGGAGGACATTGAGGCTGATAGAACTGGCCCTAACATTCTTAAGGAAGAATCAAAAAGGCAATACAACAACTGGAGAACGGGAAGTCGGAAGGAGTTGATGGTGTACCAACGGAAATGATAAAGGCTATTGGTCCGGAGAGTATGAATATTTTCGTTAAGCTCTGTGGTAACATCTATAGAACCAGAGTTTGGCCCGATGACTGGCCGAAGTCGATACTTCTACGCATAGAAAAAGACCACAGACTACAAGGTGCGATGAGCACAGAACCATCAGCCTATTTGTTCATGCCTCGAAAGTTGTTCTCCGTGTCGTAACTAATTAACAGAATCGAGCACAAGAGACCAATCTGGTTTTCGTAGAGGAGTTGGTACAATAGAAGCCATACCCGTCATGGGATGTTTGAGTGAGAGATGCATAGATCACGACTAGGACATATATGTATGCTTCATGGCCTACGAGAAAGCCAGAGTGATAGGGCAGACTGGCCCAAACTCTTGAAAATTCGAAAGGACATTGGTGTCGATTGGAGAGATAGGAAGTTAATTGCAGCCTTATACATGGGTCAGAGAGCAGTTGTGAGATTGAAGCATGGACTGAGGCAAGGGTGCACATTATCACCTATATTATCTAATATATACGCGGAAGCCATGATACGAGTGGCTCTATGGGATGTAGACGAAGGTATCTGTGTTGGAGGACACTTGATTAAGTCAGTAAGATTTGCAGATGACCAGGCCTCAATTGCTTGTTAGGCCGAGGGCCTTCACGACATGATAAGAAGAATGAATGACACTGCGGAGAGTTTTGGCATGAAGATAAACAATGAAAAGACAATTTAAAGTTATGAAGATAAGTAAGAGCCCGGGGGAGGAATCTACGATCATGCTGGGAGGAAAGGAGCTGGCTCAAGTAAGGCAGTTCACCTATCTTGGAAGTATTATCACTCAAGAAGGTGACTGTGGAAGAGACATCCGTACGAGGATTGCACGGGCCAAGGATACCCTCTCTGCAAGGAAAGAGCTGCTGACGAAGTTCTTCAGTCTGAAACTGAGAAAGCGCCTTGTTAAGTCACTAATCTAGAGTGCACTACTTTATGGAGCTGAATCTTGAGCGATCAGGAACGAGGATGCTAGAAGGATAGAGAGCTGCAAGATGCGGCTCTGGCGAAATCTGCTAGACATCTCTTGGGGTGACAAGGTTTCTAACGAGGAGGTACTCACCGGCCGGGTGTGAGGGAGACAACAAGTAGTTGACATCATCGGCTAGAGCACACATTAAGACATGGTCATCTATTGACATGTTTTATGGAAGGGAAAATCAAAGTCAAGGGGCCCCAGGACGACGGAGAATAGGGGTGTTGAACTCAGTCAACAATGGCAAAGACTATGCTAATTTTAAGAGGTGTGAAATGAAAAGACGAAAACAGGACTGGACCTGCCTTATGACAGAGCACACACACATACACACATTATGATACTCGCAGTCATGAACACAATTTTAGCAATTGCGGAGAGAAGCCTGAAAATTTCAGGACTTCAACCGGATTTGAACCCATGACCTCGCGATGCAGGTGCGACGCTCTGACCAACTAAGCTATGATGCCATTGTTCATTATATGGTTCTGCAGTCCAATAAATGATTCATTTCGTTCGTAGAATATTATTTATTATTTAGGTTAAAGTAATGGCAATGATTCTCGTTTTGTCACTTATAAAGTTTGAGGAAAAACCCTTTCCGAAAACGCTCGACATATTTTAATGTGGATCTATCTAGAACGGAGTTTGCATTTGTATGAGGTTTGAGCGTATTGCATACTTACTTTCAACGACGCCATTTTCGTCCAATCTTGGCTTAACCTTCGCGCATGCGCTATAAGAGAGGAATTAGTAACTGGACAACCATGCCACATATGCGCATTGGTAACTTCGCTCATTCGCTTTACAAACTTTTGCGTAATTTATGATTGAATGCACGAAAGAAATTGGAAATCCCGAGTAATGAAGTATGGATCCAGGTGACCACCTCTCAAGTGCACGAAACCCCCAATTGCAACAGAAACAACATCGACAATAACAAAAATAACAGTACAAAACTTTCAACATTATACTGAGTGAGTTGTGGAGAACACTACTTATGGAAATCTTCCCAGATGGTTTCATGTGCTGAAAACATTTGCTAATGAAGATATTACCCCCCTAAGCTTTACTTTTTTTTCCTCAGGAAGTTTCACCGAGACGATAAAAAGACCCACAACAATGATCTTGATAACAATTATATTTACGGTGAAGATGATGAGGAAGACTATGACACAAAATTGAAAGACGAAAAATACGAGGTCGATGACCCGCTGTATGGCCACCGCGTCGTCCGTAGATCAGCAAGTCCGAAGAGAGATGTGATCATTAGATCCGGAGAAGGAATGTACCGTTAACCTTGGGCTTCCATCATGTAGAGCTTGCGTCTTGGACATTTTGGTAAGGTAGTGACATTTTCAGAATACCCGGTTACTCGTTCCCAGCTACGCAGCTACTAAGTGGTTAAGTGAGTGAGTAAGTGAGTGAGCCAGTACGCTGTCAAGGAGGATCCCTAGAGTTTTAGGGCGGCGCGCAATGGCGCGTAAAGCCTGAATCGTACGTGTTTTTCAGATTTTTGTGACGTCACCTTGTTACATTGAGAAGAGTTGCTATTGTAACCAAGCAAGCAAGATGTATTTTAATAAATTGACCTTTTGACTTGGTTGTTAAGAAACTATTAAGGATGCCCGAGTTCTACAAAGAGTGCAAACGGGTTTATTTTAGTTCAAGTAACTTAATGATCTCAGGAGTACTAGCCGAAGTAAAATTTCAAATCTAGTTTGAACCCCCTCGAATGCGTACTTAAGCAAATCAAACACGATAAGGGGTCAAATAAGTCTTCAGTTGACTTGAGTTTCGGTTGGACCTCGGTATGAACTCGCCTACAGAACTTTTAAAAAACTGCATAATATTCCCCTTTTTTCCCGATAGTTTTATTTTTGAAATTGTATGTCTGCTCAGTGAAAATCGCAGACGTTTGTGAAATCCTCGGGCTCACCATTTAGTTATCTATTTACTTTCGCAGATTTGGAAACGAATGATAGAGGAAGCAGAGGCAATTGAAAAATGTTGAAAATGATCAAAGAAATCCGCGTTCGTACCCTTCTGGTAGTTCCCATTAACTCCGCTTTACTCATCTCACACCATCCCTGGCATTTTATCGCTCTTGATCATTTCTTTTATCGCTTTCCTTTTCATAGTAAATAATCTGACAATTTTATATTTTGCCCTAAATGTCATAAGATTTACAATAAAAAAGAATAAAGGAAAACTGTTTTGCGTCCTACATTTATTTTTCTTTTGTACATTTATAAGCAAACATGATAACGAAAAATTGTAAAGCGAATAAATCAAGGGCGCCCAAGAACTAAATTAAGCCAAATGCCTTTGTGAGAAATTGCAAGGCTCCTTGTAATGTATGAAGACTGTCTATAAAGAGATGTTTTTGACACCTAGAAGAACTTAATGCGTTCGGATATCTTAGCTGTCCGAAACATTTAGGAAAATTTCTAGCTGAACGTTACCTTCTAAGAACTTCCCAGCAAACCATCTGCTAGGTGACCTTTTTAAGTGCCAAACATTGCAAACATATCCTTTCCAAAAACTTAAGATAATACTTTTCCCTCGTTTTGAATTTTATAGGGAATGTTTTACTGAATAAGTCTATCGCTGTTTGGCAACGTGTTTGACTCTCCCGAACACAATATTTCACCTAATATTATCGTTGGATGTCCCTCAATAAACTTCTCGTTTTGCAGACCATCGCGGTCGAGAGATCAACAGCCGGGTTGCAAAGAAGCTTGGAGTAATACATTACATACTTAATTTACAACTCCTTGAATAATACGTTCCAGATTTACCTAAACAAGATCAAACAGAAGTCGTTCCATGTGCTCTTTTTTGTATCCCAGCAGACGAAACCGAAGTTGTCTTTTAAAGCGAATTTTCACGATGGGCGAGTTGTAGTTTAAGTTATAGTAACTCATTTCAGTGTTTTTTATTTTATTTTAGTATTATTGAGAGCACGCCTGAGGGATTATTTCGATCGCTTCAAGATATATTTTGAATTCTCACCAAATAAATTACAACAAAAAAGCTGCGTAAAATCGTTTATCAACTTATTTCCAGGTTTTTGGAGTATCGCTTTAAGGCATTTACATTGTTCGTCAGTTGATCCGTTTTCCTTGTTCTTCCAGTGAATTGTCACGATTCATTGATATTCCTATTTTTGCCAACTGTCAACTTGATTAGCGATGGCCATAAGCGTTTGCAGGATCTTACAGGGGAATGTATGCCTCAAATCATTTTAGTAGTTGTTAATTGTGCAATTTTTGTAAGTTGGGTAAGTAGATGTACCAGTGTTGTAAGTAGTGTGAATCATAATAAAAAGCTATGCTTCAAAAAAAAAAAAGAAAAAGAAAAAAAAGCCTCAAATCATAGACGATACACAGTAATGTATATTCTCTCCAGATATTCCTAAATGTTCATTGTGGTATCAGTATACATATGTACGTGAAACCATGCATGTATGGGCACCGTAGCGACTAAAATCCGTTTGTTTGTCTGACGTTTATTCACCTGCATTTTGGCACCGTATCACTTAATATGCTTATTCAGTATTCTCGTCGATCCAAATCTAGACTAAGTATGATATCGCCGTTTGAGCAACTTTTGGAAGTCGTTCCATTTTCCTGTCGTTCCTCACATAACCACTTAACTCAGCATTTTGCCTTCGTGCTTTCGTTCTCATGTCTTCTTAAATCTCTTTCTACGTAGCTTTCGGACATTAGGAAGTTTAAGCAAGTATGACGAAGACGGTTACGAGAACGATGTCTAAAAGTATAATTTCCCGGCGTTATTGTAATAATTTTGCCATTACTCCAAATCGCCCGGCAAGGAAAATGTGTATCAACATTGCAGAAATGAAATTGTTCCAAACGGTGTGGTCATTTGAAGAGAAATTGAAAATTTATCGGCAGGTGCTCCCGTCCTCCACATAACCTCAAATTTGGTGAATTCACGTCGTTGTCAGGGCGAGAACGTCATAGAAATGTATGCAATGTAAAACGCACGTGCATGGCGTGCAGAGTTTTTGTTTTTGCTCATCAGACCTTGCTTATAATTAATTTAAGCTCCCCAATGACCAGCAAACACGTCGGCAATAGGCCTTAATCAATCACACGGCGGCCATGTTGAGTCCCGAGGGATTGATAACTTTTGTCTTTGAGAACCGAAACTCTTTCCCAAACATTTCAACTCGAGGCTCGGAATATGAAATCTATCGTCTATGGCCAATGTGACCGCCGCGCGAATAAGGCCCATAATAGTAACAACAATAACTTTAAATTTGCCATCAGCAGTTTGTATAGATCATGTCTGATGCAATATAAGGCCGTTGCAATTTCTACCAGCAAACATCAGAAACAATGAATACAGCTCAGTACAGCTTGGGGGTGCAAGGAAGGCGCAGTAATGAGAACACTCGCCTCCCACCAATATAGCCCGGGTTCGATCCCCAGACTCGGCGTCAAATGTGGGTTGAGTTTGTTGGCTCTCTACTTTGTACGGAGAGATTTTCTCCTGGTACTTCGGTTTCCCCGGCCCTCTCCTCAAGGGGGAAGGGGAAAACATTACATCAGTCTGTTTGGAGAGAAATCCGTAAAAGAAGATCCGAGGTCGAAGCCATTCAGAATCATGGAAACATAAAATTGTAGTAGAAGAGGTAATTGGCGTCGCTTCGACAAAAAATTGTCGATCATATTGCCTGCACGATGGTATTCTGCACGTTGGAATGCACGCTGAAACACTCAAATTGCACTTACCGAAAGCGTCAGAAGTTTTATCTTCACTCGCTCTTACAGCAAGCCAATGATCATTTCTCCAGTTTCCTTTAGGGTGTCTAAGACCAAAAGTTTTGTGTCTCGAACACTTTAAAGGCCCGCATTCGCCCAAAACGCATTGCGCACCGTGACTGAAATTCGTGTAATACGATATTACCTAAATATCTAAATATATGTTGTTTCCCGCGTGATTCGCCTTAGTGCCTTTAGCCAATCACATCACGAATTTGGACAAGTCGTCATTTGAAAAACAAAAACAAACGACCACAATGACTTTTGGGTGAAGGTAGGCCTTTAAACCCGCAGTTTCTACTGTCAGTACCGTTTTCTCTTTTCTGTTACCGTTTAAACTCAAGCATGCACAATAAGACCGGAACCCACGTTTTCTGGGAAACCCAGAGTCTCTCCGGGCGCTCACCCGCTGACCAAAAAGCCCGAGACTCTTGGTACGAGATTGGCGTGATCTCAAAACTATTCATCACCATCCCACGCGCGGCCCACTCGAGGCAAAAACAACGGAGCATCCATCGATTTGGATAATGCCGCTATAAAATATCCCGCCAGCAACGCGGGCTAGTAAAATTGTCGAGAATACCTCGTACGAGAGACATCCGAGACAAGGACAGGTGCAACAGTCATTTCGTATTGTATTTTAGCAAGTGTAGATATAATTGAGAAATAATGATCAGTGTCTAGGATCCTGAAGATCACATCCTGAAGATCACATAGCCCGCCACCGCGTGGCGGGAGCATAAACCAGGAACTAATAATAACAAAGAGTCGGCAATAAAATATATCAAGTTAACCTTCAAATATTTGATAATGATTCCAAAACTTGTTTGCCTTTAGAACAAAAGTCGTATCTCAAATATATAGGTGTACTATAATTGATTCAGATCTCAGCTGGAAATATCATATTGGACATATTACTTCAAAGATATGCAAAATGATTGGCATTATTGCCAGACTAAGATATTATGTACCTACAAGCGCACTGCTAACAATTAATCGATCTTTGATATCCCCTTACCTATCCTACGGCCTTCTGGTGTGGGGGGCCAGGCTGCACAATCTTACATTAATCAAATTTTGGTCTTACAAAAGCGTGCCCTTCGCCTCATAAATTTTGCACCTTATAGGTCACATGCCATTCGTCTTTTTCTCTCCTCCAATACTATTCCAGTAAGTATGCTTTATTTTGAATCTATTTCAACACTCATGCATGTTGTTTTCAATAAGTTAAGCCCAAGTAATATATTTCTAACCTTTTTGATTGCTCAAATGAGATACATAATTACAATACAAGATTTTCTTTAGCAGGCAATTATTATATAAAATACTCAAGATCTAGCCAACTATTAAAATCCTTTTCAAGGGGCATAAATATGGAACGGCATCCCACAAGAATTACGCAAATTACCAAAATGCGTATTTAAGAAAATTATACATAATCGACTTTTACGAGTCTTAATGGAAGAGGATGATTATGTTGGCATACCTTCACTAATAATCAGATTTCACTAATAATCAGATTTCAAAATAATTGCTAAAAGTAGATTTATCTAACCGCAATTTCTAATCTATTTTATTTATTTACTTATTTTCTTTATTTATTTCTTTATTTCTTTATTCATTATTAGTCTTTAATACCGAGTATTCAATGTGCACACACACTTAGATTTACTCTGTAAACAGACCTACTCGTTGTTTTGTATTAATTTGACATTGAATTGATTTTTGTCAACTGAGTCCAGCATGTATAGAATCAGAATTCTACCTTGCTCATCGTTAATATCAAGAAAACGTCTTTCTATCCACCGCAAACAAGATCGGTTTGCGTTACAATGTGTATAAAGCTCACTTCCTTGGAGACTATAGAACAACTGGATGAATGACCGGAAATAAGACAAGAGCCATGGTTAAATCAATCAAATATGTATTTCAAGCATCCGCGACTGCCAACTGGACATTCACGTTTCGCTAAGTCCTAATAGACCTGATCGGCTAACTCAATGTTGTACCCAATTCATACCCTTTGGGAATAAATGAAACCTTTTGTTCCAGGTATTTCCATATCATTTAACTATGAATGCTACATTATCATTCAAATACAATACACAAAGAATCTTAATCCCGATAGGCTTGAATTGGGTACAACATTGAGTTAGCCAATTAGGTCTATTAAAAGCAAATGACGAAAATGTGCAAGCTGTTTCTTTTTACCAAAGCTAAAGTTCTCTCATGCAGTGGTGTTTTGCTGAATTTCAACGAAGAGCATTCGACCACCTTTATTGGTTGCAGTAGAAATATACCTTAGGAAAAAAAAATCACTGAGATCTCTAAAAAAATACTTGGAAATTGAATTCTGTAGGACTCCAGTTACTAACCGAGCTTAGTCAGTCTGTATGGGAGAATCTTGACCGAGGTCGTGAGTACAGACCGAACGCAGATGATAAATTTGTGTCGTCAGCAAACAAGTAGAAAGCTAATTTATCAGATGAGCAGTGGATATCGTTGACAGTAGTGGTCCTAAGACAGAACCTTTTAGGACACCGCAAGTCATGATCATAGGTTGTTTTTGGGAGATATCAGGTCCAATTTGAGTTGATTTAATACGGTAGAAAAGATAAGAACGAAACCAATCGCTCACGATACCTCTTATACCGTAATGATATAGCTTCTGCATGTAGCAGAATTTGGTGGTCATATCTAAGATTACAAGGAAATAGCCTTTATATAGTATACTGGCCGCCAAAGAATGCAGAATAAATTAAAGGTGCCCCCCGAGGTCTGTTTAGCACTCGGATATTGACTGTAAGTATTTGGAGAGTCCTTGACAAAACGGCACCCGACTCTTTCTCAAGCCCACATAGTTGGAATGTATACACGAAAGCGATGATCAGTAGTAAGCCAGTCTCTTTCCATTTTCTCAGTAATTGTTAACAATAGTCAAGCGAGGAAGACAAGAGAGGCTGAGGAAATTCGTTGAAAGATAAAAAAAAAACTTTCCTTTTCCCCCAGCCAAAGGAAACGCATCTGATCTTTACATCTCTGCTCCTGCACGTATTGCAGCAAATATCATCCTGGATAATATCGTTTGAATTTCAGGAATTAGGTCATTAATTACGAAATCACATTTCAAGCACGTGAATACAAATTCAGTTCATCTTTAAAACAAATGTTAGTTTGCATTTGTAAACATTTTCGAAGAAGGCAGAGCAATGAAGACATTGGTCATTTTTGTCGCCCTACTGCTCGTGCTAGCCGCTGGAAGGCGCCTCCCGTTCAAGAATCACGAAATTGACCATCCACAAAAGGCCACCGGGCTGAGGCAATTTGGAGAACTATTCAGGTAGAAGCGAGAAAGAATGAAAAACATATGTATACTTTGAAAATTACACAAGAAAACCCTCCTTACACAAACCTTCACCTGTTTACCTGGCTTATTCTTGTTCAGCGGCCAATTGTTGATTTCTTTTGTTTTCGACCTAGTAAAATCAATGTTATCATAGATGAATGGATTCCTGTGGCATTTCAACTAAAATAACCAACGTATGAATAAGATTATTTTAACCACTGAAGGTATTTTTTTCTTAGAAAAGTCAATGAGAAGTACGTAGTTAAGCCGGGAAACATTAAAAACTTATTTCAAGCGATAGACAAAAAAGTCGTGAGCCAAGTTGTGCTGAGTTGTCACACATCCAGTGAAATCATTCGTACGGCGATAAATAGAAAGGGCTTAGCTTAGCAAAGCAAACACGGATAAGCCCCTTGGCTTGAGCAATTGACTAGATTTTGTAGATAATACAGCGATTTCATCGAGTCCTCCGTTATTTGCTATAAAAAGTATGGTAGTATAATAATGGCGAAGCCTGAGATTCGAAGGCTCGATACGAGAATGCGAGTTCAAGTTTGTTGTACTGAATGGAAATTTTACTACAGAATACAGAATAGTTGTCTTCCTTCTTTTTTTTTTTTTTTTTTCTGGGAAAGGAATAAACAGTACTCAGTCTAACCTTGGTTGAAATCCACCAAGTCTCCTTTCGCCTATTTTTAACAGCGAAAAAATGAAGAATACGGGACAAGGCCTAGCTTTCTTTAGAGAATTAAGGGACATCTATAATGTCATGTGATGCGATATACATATAGTTTACAAAATGACTTTACTTTACTTTACTTCAATAAAGTAAAGTAAAGTATACGTACATCGCATCACTATATTGAATTTCGTGGTTCAAATATCAAAGGCTACCGAGGAAATAAAAGTTGTTATGAATACTAACTACTCATAAATTGACGTTTTTGGAAATATATCCGGCCACTAATGTGTTCTTGAAACAGCATCAGTTTCCAAAAAAAACAGTGCCTGTTCGTCGGTGAGAAGGGATAACGCTCGATCGAAAGGTCCGCTCATCAACGGCGCAAATCTCTCTTCTTAATTTACTTTTAATTATCAACTCGTCTTCTAAAAGCAAGTTTTGATGTATCAAGGGCATCTTGTGGACTAATGTTGGCCGATGTCAACGGCGAAGAAATTCGAGTTATAATCATGATTCGGGCTTGGAAGAGCTTTGATCGTCTCGAATCTTTTAGGCGTTTTTAGGCATTCTCGTGTATTGGGACTATTTGAACATTTTCCATTCAATATACTCTCGTGGCTTTTTCTTTTAAACCTTGTTAGGAGAGCTGAATTTAATGTTAATTCACTACTGCAATGTCAATACTGCATTGCATACCGCGAATCCCACTGGGTTTCAGTTCGAGTGGACACTTAATTTTTAATCAATTCAAGCAGGACGTTTTTCATTTGAAGCTGTGGTTAACCGCCAGTTAAGTATTTGTCAGATTTACATGTTTGGTCAGTGGAACTGTTTCCGTCCCAGGCTGGCGTATAGCCTGTAGCGTATTTATATATTTTTTTCCACTTATACACATTCTACCTTTTTCTCTCCTTATAATCTTTGTGAACACTATGGAATGTAATTTTAGCTCCGTTTTAATGCATTACTTAGTCTAACTTTTATTGCTGTAGTCTGGGATGAAATAGTGTTAAATTAATTTTGTTATTATAATATTGTAAAGCGCTTAGGACAAGTAGTGGTTCAGCGCACTATCAATAAATGTATTATTAACCGCGCGACCATGGGCCAAGCGCGGTTCTTGCTCCGCAATCGGTTTATTTTATAGATTTTTTTTGTCGTTTTGTCGGAGCTGAACCAGACTTCCACTCGGCCATATAGTCAGTGGGACTTCTAGTCACGCAACTTAGGATGTTTATTCGCTAAAAAGCTGTTAACACGTTAATGTACTTTTTATTTACAATAAAATATACATATTTTTGTGTCTTATTACTCGGGCCCCGTAGGGGCTCGAGTTATAAAAGACGTTAGATTTCAGTTGTTTTTTTTCCTGTGCAGCAAAATGCACAATAGAAAAACGTGGCAGTGTTTGATTGGGCAATGCACAATAGAAAGCACGTGGCGGTGTTTTGATTGGGTAATGCCCAATAAAATCCACGTGGCGCTGTTTACTTTGGTTATTTAGAGCAAACCACGTAATCCAAGATCATGAAGAGCTCTGTGATGCGTTGTTTGGATTACTGAAGATCGGCATTGCGTTGGCTTAATCGATTTCATCTTGGGGCGCTCAGAGCACATACAAAGAATGGCATACGCTTTTCGCGGTAGACCCACACTAAAAGATGTCAAGCGTCAGCTTCGAAACGGGTCGTTCCGCGAACTGAATGAAACAAGAATATACTCGAATGTAACTGAAATGGACGCAACTATTGAAAGTGATACA
The DNA here is from genome assembly GCA_949126865.1 of Montipora capitata. Classification (NCBI taxonomy): domain Eukaryota; kingdom Metazoa; phylum Cnidaria; class Anthozoa; order Scleractinia; family Acroporidae; genus Montipora; species Montipora capitata. Next base: position 36,105,482 of record OX421451.1, read on the forward strand.
AGTCAAAACACTAATTCTTTAATAAGCAGCGGGTACCTTATTGAGAACTACTCTAAAGATGACAGCGACAAAGAAAATAACTCCACAAACAAATGGACGCTGTATTGGAATCTTCTGAAGACAAAGTAAAAACATTTGCACAGCGAACAAATGGCCTCACGCTGGGGGTGTCTGGAAAACCCGAATAGCGAACAGTCGCGAATACCGAACAGCGAATAGTCACGAATAGTGCGAATAGTCGCGAATAGTCGCGAATAGTCGCGAATAGTGACGAATAGTGACGAAAAGTAACAAATAGTGGCAAATAAGGGTGGAGGGGGGGGGGGGGGGGATTGTGACGAAATGACGAAAATTTGGTACCCAGTACTTCCTGGTCAACCGCGCAGCAACGTTGGATGGGATTTTCCCACTAAAAAAGCAGAGATGTGTCGGTGAAGGACAGCTTGAACCCTGAGAAGAAAAGGTAATAAATGCACTGCAATCCTGTTGCTTATTTGTATAATTAATTAACGCAACGGTTATCAGAGTAG
>OX421451.1:36113511-36143511 GCA_949126865.1 Montipora capitata
ACCAAGAGAGCTATGACAATAAAATAAACGCCGTTCTTCATCATTTTGAAAGCTCTTTTAAACAAGCTAATAAATAATTTTGTGTCATATGCACTTTAATTACTACGAATCACCAGAGCATGAACACGAAGAGAGCTTTGAATTTTTCAACAATATATCGCTTTAATCTAACCCAAAATCATTCAGAAAGTCAAAACTTCATATTTATGACCCATTTCCTTCGCTTTTTGTTTGTAAGCATTATGATTTGCGATACTTTGCAATGGGTTCACATGTTCATAAGGTTGTTTTTACGTCTAATAGACTGATGTTTGTATTTTCAATTATAACTCTGATTTGGTTGGCCACTCTACCTCACTGTGTAAATAGTTCACACTGAAGTCAAAATAGATACGTTTCGTTTGTGAGGAAACAAAACAAAAGAAAAATTCCCGAGTAATAAAGTACTGACCAACTGATTGATTCGGGTGACTAAATCTCGATCTCAGCAGGAATCTCGTTACCCTCAACAGAGATGACATCGACAAGAACAAAAATAACAGTACAAAACTTTGAACATAAAGTGAGTTGTGGAGAATACTGCTTGCATTCTTCCCGGACAGTTTCCTGTGCTGAAAACATTTGCCGGTGAAGATATTACAGCCTATTACCGCCTTTACCTTTTTCCCTCAGGAAGTTTCACCGAGACGATAAAAAGATCCACGGCGATGACCTTGATTACAATTATATTTACGGCGAAGATGATGAGGAAGACTACGGTACAAAATTGAAAGACAAAAAATACGAGGTCGATGATCCACTGTATGGCCAACACGTGGTCCGCAGAGATACCGATGAACGGGCTCAACCGAGGAGAAATGAAATCACAATTAGATCCGGAGAAAGAATGTACCTTAGGCTTCCATCATGTAGAGCTTGCGTCTTGGACATTTTGGTAAGGTTGTGATATTTTCAGAATACCTGGCCTCTCGTTCCCGGCCAGGCGGCTACGTGGCTAGAAGTGATAGATTGAGCCAGTACGCTGTTAACGTGGAAACGCGGAAAATGTGGCTACGTGGCTCCGCATCTTTGCGGCTAGGCGGCTATGTACGTTTCCATTATACTGTCGTCTATCTCTTCCATGGTTCATTTTTGATCATCGCTATGGGATGCTTCACCTTTTCTGACGTTAAAGTAGCCGTAGATGTTTTATTGTGGCCGGGTATTCTAACAATTATTTCATACACCTTGTTACGGTGCTATAGTAAGCTCAACCAAATCATGGCGTATTTCAATGTATACAACCGAGCTTTTAACTTGGTTGTTGGGAATCTCTTAAGGATGCCCGAGTTTTACGTGAATGCAAACGAGGTTTGCATTACTTGAAGTAACTTAACTTGTAACCTTAAAAACGAGGTATCTCCATACTAGCCGAAGTAAGATCTCAAGTCTATTTTGATCCACCTCGAATGCGTACTTACGCAGATTAAAGCATGATAAGGTGTCAAATAAGTCTTAGGTTGACTGGAGTTTCTGCTGGACCTCGGTATGAACTCGCCTGCAGAGTTATGAGCTATTATACCATGATCTACAAACACGGCAAGCATATGCGTGATTTTTTGGGCCTTTTTATTTTTATTGTAGTCTAGTTATCTATATTTTGGGGGCGTTTTTAATAAAACAATTATTCCACTCGCGCTTGTTGGATATGAGATGATTATAGCCAACTCGGCGCTACGCACCTCGTTGGCTATCTATCATCTCATATCCAACGCGCGCTCATGGAATAATTGTTAATTAGTATATACTAAAACAATGGATAGCGTTGAACGCGTGCGCTGATTGGCTACTCAAACTCCGGATATCCTTGCCTTACACTGCGATCCATGTGAAGATAAATAGAAAGGAAAACCTAAGAGCTGGAAAACCAGGAACGATTTGCTGTTTTAGTTGCTGAAATGGGAGTCACAAGGCCAACGATAAACGTTGCCCAGAAAGAAGTGCAGGAAGGTTAATAGTACAAACCATTTCTGGGATGTGTGAATAAATAAAGAAAGTCCATGGACCTCTTCATGGACCTGATCCATGGACTATCTCTGTGGACCACCCCTTATTTGGAGAAACACGTTTAGACGAAAGAGAGAAATGATCCACACACTTATCAGGACAATTTAAGCAGAAGCTCATGACTAGGAGTGAACAACGCCCATCCTTGGTCATTTTTGCAGACCAATCTATTTTTAACAGAGTTAACTGAATAGAGTGTAATGTGAAGTGCTAGATTTCTATCCCATATGAACCATGTGAGCGTTAGCCCTACTGATGGAAATGGGCCCACACAAGGACAGAGAAAAACTCTGACCAGGGTGGGAAATGACTGCCTTTTCTGCAAAAAACAAAGACAGTTTCCGTTCCGTGAGGCTATGAAGTCATGTTATAGTTTCTTGTGATTGGTGATCTGGCTCCTACGGAAGTCTCATTCGCGGGAAATTCAATCCAAAAATAAATCGCGGTCTTTGAAAATGCCGTGACTGGAATGTAAGGCTGTTGTGGGGGACAGACTGTTTTTTTTTTTTTCTGGCGCAAGTAGTAGGCGTGCAGTTTACGGTGATCTTAACTGAATAACAGGTAGTTTACAAAGGTGACCCAAGAACAGAATGAGTGACTACTACTCTTCCCGAACAGTGTGTGTTAATCTCTTTAACGTCACACGCAAGTGATGTGGGACAGGGCCTAAGGTTTATCGTCCTTATCCGAGAAGACTAGAAAGTTAAAGACCCTGAGTGTTGGTCCGACCGGAGTTTTTGCTCCAGCTACTTCCCGCACGGTCGGCTGCCCCATCAGCGTGGCATACGACAGGCAACAAAGACAACAACATCCTTTAATTGACCACAAACATTGCACACTCTTCAGACTGGTTGGCACTGATGTGCGTCGTGCAATACTGGCTAAAACCTACTTACATCATATATAAAAGCAAAATATTTAAAAATGAAGAAAATATAATATAAGTATTAGGGAAAAAATCGAACTAATTACTGTCAAGCAGAGTGAGGGAACGGGTTTTACATTTGAAAGACTCTAGGGATTCAGTTAGGCGAAGATGTTCAGGTAGGCTATAGCTATGCCAAGTCTTTGCACCGCTATAACTAAAGCTCTCTTTTAGCGATTTCTTTTGAGGGCGGGGAAGCACAAATTTGGAGTTTGCACCCAGCATGTTATTATCGGTCGAGCTCCTTACAGTACAAAATCGCCCCGTTAAGCTCTTCGGTGCACTGTTGTATTTCACTTTATGCATGACCACAGCCTTACGTTTTAATCTTCATTCCTCTAGATTTTCCCAATTCAACAACCCCAGGACTATGTCGGAACTAGTTATATAATCAACACCCAGGATTATCCTCGCCGCTCAGTTCTGGAAAGTTTGCATATTATCAGATAATCCCTTCCCGAGAGTGTCCCAGACTTCACAGGAGAAATGGCCGGGCCAAAAAGGCATGCTAAGGCTTCAAGAGGAGGACGTAGGCAAAACACGACCGGCTCCCAAAAGTGAGTGGCTTCGTGGCTCAGTTGGTAGAGCATTGCACCTCTTTTGCAGAGGCCTTGGGTTCGTATCCAGTTTGGAGGCACCTGACTTTTGCATTTGTCTGAAAGAGACAATTGCTCCAATTGTCCAGACAAATGCTAGAATCACTTCTCTTATTTCGGATAAACATTTTTTCTGCTTGTAACCGTACAAAATGAGGGGTGGTCTACAGGGTCCATGGACCGGGTCCATGAAGGGGTCGGGTCGATGGACCTGGATTCCATATTTTGCATACGTCCATAGCACGAGCGATTTCTCTTAACTGCTGAAGTGTCAATGCTAGACCCTTTTCAACTGACAATTTGCGGCGAAGATGGTGGGACGAACACTTGCTAATGATCACGAATTTTCTCAGAATATCATCACAGGTTCAGTGAGCTTTTTGCTTCAATCTGGTCAAAGACTGCTTGATGGCTCAGTAGTTACTTAGATCATTTCGCGAAAACAAACCTTTTCAATCATACGGAAAAATGCTTAGAGTTTGAAATATTTATTCAACGCATCCTTCGCTTTTTGGTAATTATACTCGCCTTATCCTTCATCTAACGTGAAAAAAAATTCTTGAACGCTTAAACTAACGGAATGCAACAGCAAAGCTTTCCTCTGTTCAACTTTCTTGACGCCTTTTGCAAACGCAAACAATGGCAAAGGGCCGAAGACATCTTTTCCTTAGGGCGCTTTGTGCTCTGTGGAGATACCCTGCCCGAAGGGGCGAAGTTTATAAATTAAATCAAATCAAATAAATAAATTCCCAGCGTGCCGAAATGCCAGCCGTTTCGGAACAATCAAATGGTGCCAACCTCGTACTAACATCACTTTAAGAAACACTCGACCATCCTCGTCGCCAAAATATAGAATTCAAAAGTCATTCCCACGGGCGTAGCAGCCTTTAAGCCAGTAAGCCCGGGCTTACAAACTTTTGGACATAATTACCCACCCAGAGAATATCCTAATTCATGGATACATTGCTGCAGCATGTTGCACAAAAACAACAATCCTGATTTTACCAGTTTCATAGAGAAAACAAAGATAGGTAAAGATACAATTTTAGTATCAATGGACGTCTCTAGCCTATACACAAATATACCACAAGAAGAGGGAACGAACATAGTATGTAAGGCATGCAAAGAGTTCCCCAATTATATTTCACCGATCCCAAGACGCTTCCTAAGGCAAATGCTTGGTTTATCCTAAACGAATACTCGTTCCAGGTCAAACCCATGGAACTCCCATGGGGACAAAAACGTCAGTCTCGTAAGCCAATCTGCATGCGCGTGCGTCGTGCTGTAAAATGGTAAGCAATCGCAATCACGCCCCCAGAGTTCGCTTTTCTTTTGGTCAGCACCAAGAGCACTGACTCTGGCCATTTCTAGGTCAGGAAGTCCGAAAATCACGGACCTTCGGCTCGTCTACGCAGGCTCAGAAGTTTGAAACAACAGTGGTTGTCAACGGTTACAAACATGGACCTTCACTACGACTGCGTATAAATTGGAAATGGCCAGAGTCTGTTTTCTTGGTGCTGACTAAAAGAAAAGCGGGATGGTAGGACAACATGTTTTCACGTGCGCACACTTGCAGGTAATGTTCACTCGTGCCAAATATTATTCAACATGTTGAATATTCGGTGCCGATAGCGCGCGTGACTAGAAGGGCTAAAAACTCCACCGCACACTGAGGGAACTTGCTTATGCCAACACTGTGCGCCGGGCCTTATGTTAACCTGCAATTTAGACCCTCCAGACTTCGAACAGACTTTCGTGGATCAGGTCTCTGAATTCTTCAATCGGATATCTCCAAGTTGCATCGTGACTTTATCACTGTCCAACTGCTCAGTCAATCCAATGGTGTTTTTCAACGTCGACATATCAAATAACGATTTAATTTAATTTAATAAGAATCAATTTATTTTGCAATTTTTAAGATTATTAGTTTACAAACGTGATATATTGTATGTTAAAAAGAGTTAGGGTGCAGGATTATATACATAAAATCAAATTAAAACAAGCATATAATGAACGTGTACTCAGCATTGCGTTCCGAGATGGTTCCAGTTAGCAAGCATTTACCTTTTATCCCTCTTAAAAGGCTTCATTGAAAAGAAAAGATTCTCAGAAACTTTTAAAAAATTTTTTATATGACTTGTCCATTAATGATAATCATAATAATTAATATCGAGTGACCTAATTACTCTTACCAGATATGCTTTTTGTCTATTTACCATCTAAATGGTCTTTTCGTCAACACTTTATGAACAAAATTGGGTTACCGTATCACTTTAATAAGAATCAATTTATTTTGCAATTTTTAAGATTATTAGTTTACAAACGAGATATATTGTATGTTAAAAAGATACATAAAATCAAATTAAAACAAGCATATAATGAACGTGTACTCAGCAATGCGTTCCGAGATGATTCCAGTTAGCAAGCATTTACCTTTTATCCCTCTTAAAGGCTTCATTGAAAAGGAAAGATGCTCAGAAACTTTTAAAAATGTTTTGATATGACTTGCCCATTAATGATAATCGTAACAATTAATATTGAGTGATCTAATTACTCTTACGAGATATGCTTTTTGTCTACTTACCATCTAAATGGTCTTTTCGTCAACACTTTATAAACAAAATTGGGTTACCGTATCACTTTAATAAGAATCAATTTATTTTGCGATTTTTAAGATTATTAGTTTACAAACGAGTTATATTGTATGTTAAAGCAAGGTGCTGGATTATGTACATAAAATCAAATTAAAACAAGCATATAATGAACGGCACGTAGATCAGTGTTCACTCTTGCTTCTACATTCGCAAGAGCTACTACATTCGTAAGACTGATCTGTGAATTTCATGGACTTTCGAATTTTCAGCCACATTGTTATACTTCTGGTGATTTTAAGGTATGAAGTTCGATTTCCAGGTGTTAAATGCTCTTCAGTGTAAGACGACAAAGTTAAAGGTATAAATGAAAAATTCAGATATTATGTTCTTCACTGGACATACGGTGCCATTAGCATCATCCAGAGAATCTCATTCCCTTATTTTAAGTTATATGCGCATTGAATCAGTTTAAAGCGAAATAATATCCTTTTAAATCAGTTACACAGCCAGAAACAGCATAATTAAACATAATATAAAAGGCAAGGTCAAAACACATGACCACTGGATGAGATCAGGCCATAGCTTACTTATGGCAACAGTAGTAAGAAAAGTATGCCCGAAAGGAAGCCAAAGTGAGTGGATAAATTACAAAGTGGAAAGGGAATTTCAATTTAGCTAGGAAAGGGAATGTGAACGGGCTTCACATAGCTAGGACTAACAGAAATGAATGGATCCCTTTTGACCTTCTCGATGTCAGATTTATATTGCTAATAGGGCCCATCCGATATGTCAAAATCAGTTCTGATTCCTGGTTACAGCAGGCCACCTGTCTTTCCGAAAAGAATTCGGATATAGATCACACAACACTAGCTTTAGAACAGTAAATCCTTAATGTATTATTTCTCTCTTTTCGTCTTCTAGGAACCGGGTGGACGCTAAAGGTTTGTTCAACTTGTTGAGAAGCATAGCGCCTTTGTTTATTGCTTTATCGGTTGCATTAAAATACCCTTTTAAAAAAAGAAAACTTTTCGCTCGTCAAATATTAGCCACCTCCTAATCAAATCGCGAATTGTGTTGACTTAACTTTATTGAACTAAACACACAATTAAAAACAATGTCCTAAATGGTAAACGACAATCATATTGGCTTGCATCGGAAACAATCAAACGAAACTTTTAAAAAAATTCCCTCTAAAATACCGTGGCACGTGTTTAGAAAAAAAAGGGAAATGACTGGATTTCATTCCAGAGATTTACAACTCTGTTTCACTGCAGTTGTTATAATTGACAAACTTAATTTTTAAAATGTTTCGTGGGTTGCTGCTGCTTGAAAGAAAGTACCATGCCATTCCCGAATTGCATACTATAGTAGTAATAAACATTGGCCTCGTAATGGGCCTGCCATTTCCTCTAGTGCCAACCCAACAAGATATTCCATTGGCCAACAGATTGTGCGCTAAAAGACACTTAATATCAATATCGAAGCTATTGCTACCTGCTTAAACTAATGCGTCTTAAAACTTTCCAAAGAAATTAATCTTGCTTTTTTTACAGGGTGTGACGATGCCCTTGGCATGAAAAATCGCACAATACCTGATAGCAAAATCACTGCTTCCTCACAGTGGGACCCTAATCATGCTGCCCATCAGGCAAGACTACACTTTCCAGGAGCTCCTGGCAAATCAGCATCATGGTCATCTCGCACTAATGATATCCATCAGTGGCTGCAGATTGATCTGGGCAGTCAGAACACTAAATTGACAGCAATAGCCAGCCAAGGAAGAGCTGATCAGGACCAGTGGGTCACCAAGTTCAAGTTGCAGTACAGTGACAATGGCGTCCACTTTTATTACTACAAAGAGCCAGGCCAAGGTGCACCCAAGGTGAACCAAAACTGAAAAGGATAAAGCGTACTTTCTCTTTTGTGTTTAAAAGGCCTGATGCTTTTCAGCAAAGAAACTCGTTTCAGGATGAAACTGTTCTTTGTTTCAGCCTTCTTATACAAATGTTTATTTCTTATCATATTCTTAGGAGTTTGCTGCAAACACTGACCGCAACACAGTTGTCTACCATGAACTATCCCAGGCAGTCAGAGCAAAATACATCCGCATTCGACCGACAGCTTGGCATAGTCATATATCCATGAGAATAGAACTTTTTGGTTGCAAAGGTACTCGTTCATTTCTTGCATTTTCTGGCAACTATCTTAAAGAGAATATTGTTGCATAAATAATGCCCTGAATAAAGCAAAATTGAACTATACCTATTACCGTTTTAACTTATACTTTTAATAGATATTCCACTTCGGGGCATATAACTAAAGAAATCCTGAGAAATTAGGTTATCTCTAACAATTATAATCCATGGGGTACCACAACATGAACGCATATTGTCTTGTAATTCCGTTTATTAAGAAGCGTTTGTTACTACTCATTTTCAGAATGTCACGATGCCCTTGGCATGGAAAGTCATGTCATTCCCGATAGCAAAATCACTGCTTCTTCACAGTGGGACCCTAATCATGCTGCCCATCAGGCAAGACTACACTTTCCAGGAGCTCCTGGCAAATCAGCATCATGGTCATCTCGCACTAATGATATCAATCAGTGGCTGCAGATTGATCTGGGCAGTCAGAACCCTAAATTGACAGCAATAGCCAGCCAAGGAAGAGCTGATTACGATCAGTGGGTCACCAAGTTCAAGTTGCAGTACAGTGACAATGGCGTCCACTTTTTTTACTACAAAGAGCCAGGCCAAGGTGCACCCAAGGTGAACAAAAACTGAAAAGGATAAAGCTTACTTTCTCTTTTGTGTTTAAAAGTCCTGATGCTTTTTACCAAAAAAATTTTTTTCAGGATGAAACTGTTCTTTGTTTCAGCCTTCTTATACAAATGGTTAATTCTTATCATGTTCATAGGAGTTTGCTGCAAACACTGACCGCAACACAGTTGTTTACCATGAACTCTCCCAGGCAGTCAGAGCAAAATACATCCGCATTCGACCGACAGCTTGGCATAGTCATATATCCATGAGAATAGAACTTTTTGGTTGCAAAGGTACTCGTTCGTTTCTCGCATTTTGTGGCAACTATCTTAAAGAGAATATTGTTGCATAAATAATGCCCTGAATAAAGCAAAATTGAACTATACCTATTACCGTTTTAATTGATACTTTTAATAGATATTCCACGTCGAGACATATAACTAAAGAAATCCTGAGAAATTAGGTTATCTCTAACAATTAAATCCATAGGGTACCACAACATGTACGCATATTGTCTTGTAATTCCATTTATTAAGCGTTTGTTTCTACTCATTTTTAGAATGTCACGATGCCCTTGGCATGGAAAGTCATGTCATTCCCGATAGCAAAATCACTGCTTCTTCACAGTGGGACCCTAATCACGCTGCCCATCAGGCAAGACTACACTTTCCAGGAGCACCTGGCAAATCAGCATCATGGTCATCTCGCACTAATGATATCAATCAGTGGCTGCAGATTGATCTGGGCAGTCAGAACCCTAAATTGACAGCAATAGCCAGCCAAGGAAGAGCTGATTACGATCAGTGGGTCACCAAGTTCAAGTTGCAGTACAGTGACAATGGCGTCCACTTTTATTATTACAAAGAGCCAGGACAAGGTACACCCAAGGTGAACCAAGACTGAAAAGGATAAAGCTTACTTTCTCTTTTGTGTTTAAAAGGCCTGATGCTTTTCAGCAAAGAAACTCGTTTCAGGATGAAACTGTTCTTTGTTTCAGCCTTCTTATACAAATGTTTATTTCTTATCATGTTCTTAGGAGTTAGCTGCAAACACTGACCGCAACACAGTTGTTTACCATGAACTATCCCAGGCAGTCAGAGCAAAATACATCCGCATTCGACCGACAGCTTGGCATAGTCATATATCCATGAGAATAGAACTTTTTGGTTGCAAAGGTACTTGTTCGTTTCCCGCATTTTGTGGCAACTATCTTAAAGAGAATATTGTTGCATAAATAATGCCCTGAATTGAGCAAAATTGAACTATACCTATTACCGTTTTAATTGATACTTTTAATAGATATTCCACGTCGAGACATATAACTAAAGAAATCCTGAGAAATTAGGTTATCTCTAACAATTATAATCCATGGGGTACCACAACATGTACGCATATTGTCTTGTAACACCGTTTATTAAGCGTTTGTTTCTACTCATTTTTAGAATGTCACGATGCCCTTGGCATGGAAAGTCATGTCATTCCCGATAGCAAAATCACTGCTTCTTCACAGTGGGACCCTAATCACGCTGCCCATCAGGCAAGACTACACTTTCCAGGAGCTCCTGGCAAATCAGCATCATGGTCATCTCGCACTAATGATATCAATCAGTGGCTGCAGATTGATCTGGGCAGTCAGAACCCTAAATTGACAGCAATAGCCAGCCAAGGAAGAGCTGATTACGATCAGTGGGTCACCAAGTTCAAGTTGCAGTACAGTGACAATGGCGTCCACTTTTATTACTACAAAGAGCCAGGCCAAGGTGCACCCAAGGTGAACCAAAACTGAAAAGGATAAAGCTTACTTTCTCTTTTGTGTTTAAAAGGCCTGATGCTTTTCAGCAAAGAAACTCGTTTCAGGATGAAACTGTTCTTTGTTTCAGCCTTCTTATACAAATGTTTATTTCTTATCATGTTCTTAGGAGTTAGCTGCAAACACTGACCGCAACACAGTTGTTTACCATGAACTATCCCAGGCAGTCAGAGCAAAATACATCCGCATTCGACCGACAGCTTGGCATAGTCATATATCCATGAGAATAGAACTTTTTGGTTGCAAAGGTACTCGTTCATTTCTTGCATTTTCTGGCAACTATCTTAAAGAGAATATTGTTGCATAAATAATGCCCTGAATAAAGCAAAATTGAACTATACCTATTACCGTTTTAACGTATACTTTTAATATATATTCCACTTCGGGACATATAACTAAAGAAATCCTGAGAAATTAGGTTATCTCTAACAATTATAATCCATGGGGTACCACAACATGTACGCATATTGTCTTGTAACACCGTTTATTAAGCGTTTGTTTCTACTCATTTTTAGAATGTCACGATGCCCTTGGCATAGAAAGTCATGTCATTCCCGATAGCAAAATCACTGCTTCTTCACAGTGGGACCCTAATCACGCTGCCCATCAGGCAAGACTACACTTTCCAGGAGCTCCTGGCAAATCAGCATCATGGTCATCTCGCACTAATGATATCAATCAGTGGCTGCAGATTGATCTGGGCAGTCAGAACCCTAAATTGACAGCAATAGCCAGCCAAGGAAGAGCTGATTACGATCAGTGGGTCACCAAGTTCAAGTTGCAGTACAGTGACAATGGCGTCCACTTTTATTACTACAAAGAGCCAGGCCAAGGTGCACCCAAGGTGAACCAAAACTGAAAAGGATAAAGCTTACTTTCTCTTTTGTGTTTAAAAGGCCTGATGCTTTTCAGCAAAGAAACTCGTTTCAGGATGAAACTGTTCTTTGTTTCAGCCTTCTTATACAAATGTTTATTTCTTATCATGTTCTTAGGAGTTAGCTGCAAACACTGACCGCAACACAGTTGTTTACCATGAACTATCCCAGGCAGTCAGAGCAAAATACATCCGCATTCGACCGACAGCTTGGCATAGTCATATATCCATGAGAATAGAACTTTTTGGTTGCAAAGGTACTCGTTCATTTCTTGCATTTTCTGGCAACTATCTTAAAGAGAATATTGTTGCATAAATAATGCCCTGAATAAAGCAAAATTGAACTATACCTATTACCGTTTTAACGTATACTTTTAATATATATTCCACTTCGGGACATATAACTAAAGAAATCCTGAGAAATTAGGTTATCTCTAACAATTATAATCCATGGGGTACCACAACATGTACGCATATTGTCTTGTAACACCGTTTATTAAGCGTTTGTTTCTACTCATTTTTAGAATGTCACGATGCCCTTGGCATGGAAAGTCATGTCATTCCCGATAGCAAAATCACTGCTTCTTCACAATGGGACCCTAATCACGCTGCCCATCAGGCAAGACTACACTTTCCAGGAGCTCCTGGCAAATCAGCATCATGGTCATCTCGCACTAATGATATCAATCAGTGGCTGCAGATTGATCTGGGCAGTCAGAACCCTAAATTGACAGCAATAGCCAGCCAAGGAAGAGCTGATTACGATCAGTGGGTCACCAAGTTCAAGTTGCAGTACAGTGACAATGGCGTCCACTTTTATTACTACAAAGAGCCAGGCCAAGGTGCACCCAAGGTGAACCAAAACTGAAAAGGATAAAGCTTACTTTCTCTTTTGTGTTTAAAAGGCCTGATGCTTTTCAGCAAAGAAACTCGTTTCAGGATGAAACTGTTCTTTGTTTCAGCCTTCTTATACAAATGTTTATTTCTTATCATGTTCTTAGGAGTTAGCTGCAAACACTGACCGCAACACAGTGGTCTACCATAACCTCTCCCAGGCAGTCAGAGCAAAATACATCCGCATTCGACCGACAGCTTGGCATAGTCATATATCCATGAGAATAGAACTTTTTGGTTGCAAAGGTACTCGTTCGTTTCTCGCATTTTGTGGCAACTATCTTAAAGAGAATATTATTGCATAAATAATGCCCTGAATAAAGCAAAATTGAACTATACCTATTACCGTTTTAATTGATACTTTTAATAGATATTCCACATCGAGACATATAACTAAAGAAATCCTGAGAAATTAGGTTGTCTCTAACAATTATAATCCATGGGGTACCACAACATGTACGCATATTGTCTTGTAATTTCGTTTATTAAGCGTTTGTTACTAATCATTTTTAGAATGTCACGATGCCCTTGGCATGGAAAGTAATGTCATTCCCGATAGCAAAATTACTGCTTCTTCACAGTGGGACCCTAATCACGCTGCCCATCAGGCAAGACTACACTTTCCAGGAGCTCCTGGCAAATCAGCATCATGGTCATCTCACACTAATGATATCAATCAGTGGCTGCAGATTGATCTGGGCAGTCAGAACACTAAATTGACAGCATTAGCCACCCAAGGAAGACCTGAATACGATCAGTGGGTCACCAAGTTTAAGTTGCAGTACAGTGACAATGGCGTCCACTTTTATTACTACAAAGTGCCAGGCCAAGGTGCACCCAAGGTGAACCAAAACTGAAAAGGATAAAGCTTACTTTCTCTTTTGTGTTTAAAAGGCCTGATGCTTTTCAGCAAAAAAAACTTTTTTCAGGATGAAACTGTTCTTTGTTTCAGCCTTCTTATACAAATGTTTATTTCTTATCATGTTCTTAGGAGTTTGCTGCAAACACTGACCGCAACACAGTTGTTTACCATAAACTATCCCAGGCAGTCAGAGCAAAGTACATCCGCATTCGACCGACAGCTTGGCATAGTCATATATCCATGAGAATAGAACTTTTTGGTTGCAAAGGTATTCGTTCATTTTTTGCATTTTCTGGCAACTATGTTAAAGAGAATATTGTAGCATAAATAATGCCCTGAATTAAGCAAAATTGAACTATACCTATTACCGTTTTAATTGATACTTTTAAAAGATATTCCACGTCGAGACATATAACTAAAGAAATCCTGACAAATGAGGTTATCTCTAACAATTATAATCCATGGGGTACCACAACATGTACGCATATTGTCTTGTAACACCGTTTATTAAGCGTTTGTTTCTACTCATTTTTAGAATGTCACGATGCCCTTGGCATGGAAAGTCATGTCATTCCCGATAGCAAAATCACTGCTTCTTCACAGTGGGACCCTAATCACGCTGCCCATCAGGCAAGACTACACTTTCCAGGAGCTCCTGGCAAATCAGCATCATGGTCATCTCGCACTAATGATATCAATCAGTGGCTGCAGATTGATCTGGGCAGTCAGAACCCTAAATTGACAGCAATAGCCAGCCAAGGAAGAGCTGATTACGATCAGTGGGTCACCAAGTTCAAGTTGCAGTACAGTGACAATGGCGTCCACTTTTATTACTACAAAGAGCCAGGCCAAGGTGCACCCAAGGTGAACCAAAACTGAAAAGGATAAAGCTTACTTTCTCTTTTGTGTTTAAAAGGCCTGATGCTTTTCAGCAAAGAAACTCGTTTCAGGATGAAACTGTTCTTTGTTTCAGCCTTCTTATACAAATGTTTATTTCTTATCATGTTCTTAGGAGTTAGCTGCAAACACTGACCGCAACACAGTTGTTTACCATGAACTATCCCAGGCAGTCAGAGCAAAATACATCCGCATTCGACCGACAGCTTGGCATAGTCATATATCCATGAGAATAGAACTTTTTGGTTGCAAAGGTACTCGTTCATTTCTTGCGTTTTCTGGCAACTATCTTAAAGAGAATATTGTTGCATAAATAATGCCCTGAATAAAGCAAAATTGAACTATACCTATTACCGTTTTAACGTATACTTTTAATATATATTCCACTTCGGGACATATAACTAAAGAAATCCTGAGAAATTAGGTTATCTCTAACAATTATAATCCATGGGGTACCACAACATGTACGCATATTGTCTTGTAACACCGTTTATTAAGCGTTTGTTTCTACTCATTTTTAGAATGTCACGATGCCCTTGGCATGGAAAGTCATGTCATTCCCGATAGCAAAATCACTGCTTCTTCACAGTGGGACCCTAATCACGCTGCCCATCAGGCAAGACTACACTTTCCAGGAGCTCCTGGCAAATCAGCATCATGGTCATCTCGCACTAATGATATCAATCAGTGGCTGCAGATTGATCTGGGCAGTCAGAACCCTAAATTGACAGCAATAGCCAGCCAAGGAAGAGCTGATTACGATCAGTGGGTCACCAAGTTCAAGTTGCAGTACAGTGACAATGGCGTCCACTTTTATTACTACAAAGAGCCAGGCCAAGGTGCACCCAAGGTGAACCAAAACTGAAAAGGATATAGCTTACTTTCTCTTTTGTGTTTAAAAGGCCTGATGCTTTTCAGCAAAGAAACTCGTTTCAGGATGAAACTGTTCTTTGTTTCAGCCTTCTTATACAAATGTTTATTTCTTATCATGTTCTTAGGAGTTTGCTGCAAACACTGACCGCAACACAGTTGTTTACCATGAACTATCCCTGGCAGTCAGAGCAAAATACATCCGCATTCGACCGACAGCTTGGCATAGTCATATATCCATGAGAATAGAACTTTTTGGTTGCAAAGGTACTCGTTCATTTCTTGCATTTTCTGGCAACTATCTTAAAGAGAATATTGTTTCATAAATAATGCCCTGAATTGAGAAAAATTGAACTATACCTATCACCGTTTTAACTGATACTATTAATAGATATTCCACGTCGAGACATATAACTAAAGAAATCCTGAGAAATTAGGTTATCTCTAACAAATATAATCCATGATAATCCATGAGGTACCACAACATGTACGCATATTGTCTTGTAATTCCGTTTATTAAGCGTTTGTTACTACTCATTTTAAGAATGTCACGATGCCCTTGGCATGGAAAGTCATGTCATTCCCGATAGCAAAATCACTGCTTCTTCACACTGGGACCCTAATCACGCTGCCCATCAGGCAAGACTACACTTTCCAGGAGCTCCTGGCAAATCAGCATCATGGTCATCTCGCACTAATGATATCAATCAGTGGCTGCAGATTGATCTGGGCAGTCCGAACACTAAATTGACAGCAATAGCCAGCCAAGGAAGAGCTGATTACGATCAGTGGGTCACCAAGTTCAAGTTGCAGTACAGTGACAATGGCGTCCACTTTTATTACTACAAAGAGCCAGGCCAAGGTGCACCCAAGGTGAACCAAAACTGAAAAGGATAAAGCTTACTTTCTGTTTTGTGTTTAAAAGGAATGATGCTTTTCAGCAAAGAAACTTGTTTCAGGATGAAACTGTTCTTTTTTTCAGCCTTCTTATACAAAAGTTTATTTCCTATCATGCTCTTAGGATTTTGCTGCAAACACTGACCGCAACACAGTTGTCTACCATGAACTCTCCCAGGCAGTCAGAGCAAAATACATCCGCATTCGACCGACAGCTTGGCATAGTCATATATCCATGAGAATAGAACTTTTTGGTTGCAAAGGTACTCGTTCGTTTCTCGCATTTTGTGGCAACTATCTTAAAGAGAATATTGTTGCATAAATAATGCCCTGAATAAAGCAAAATTGAACTATACCTATTACCGTTTTAATTGATACTTTTAATAGATATTCCACGTCGAGACATATAACTAAAGAAATCCTGAGAAATTAGGTTATCTCTAACAATTATAATCCATGGGGTACCACAACATGTACGCATATTAATGAAGGGGTAGTTTCTAAAGAAACTGTGGTGCTGCGTCGGTGGGGAAGTAGTATACAAAAATTTGGTTTTATCAACGGAGTTGATAATGTAAATTGGCCACCGTACAGAGATTCTAAAAGCTGACGTTTCGAGCGTTAGCCCTTCGTCAGAGCGAATCGAGGGATTATGGGTTACGTGTAGTTTTTATAGTAGAGTAGGAGCTACGCTATTGGTGGTAACATGGCAACGTGAAAAATAGGAATATATTAGTTAAATGAAAAGCGTTCGTTAATACCGTGAGGATTAAGGGTGCCGATTTGAAAGATGAATTTTTGTTCCAGATTCTTGCGGCTTTCCGTCGTACCTTGATGTAGGGAAAGGCCGCAGATAGCCATGTGTTTTTTGGAGTGGTTAGGCAGATTAAAATGGCGAGCGACTGGCTTAGATGCATCCTTGTCATTCTTCTCAACATCGCGAAGGTGTTCGCGGAATCGGTCGCCTAGTCGTCTACCTGTCTCACCAACGTATAATTTATTGCATAACGTACAGGTTATGCAATAAATGACATTTGCGGAGGTACATGTGAAACGATCGGTGATCTTAACAGATCGCTTAGGTCCCGATATCTTGCTAGTGTTAACAATGAAAAGACAAGTTTTGCATCGTGAGCGCGCGCATTTGAATGTGCCGGGTTGCTCGTTAGTTTTGAGCGCGCTTCTAACTAAAAAGTTGCCTACGTTTTTGTCGCGTTTGAATGAAATAAGTGGAGGTTGCGAAAAGATTCTACCAGTCTCGGGATCATTTTGGAGTAATTTAAAATTACTAAGAATGATGCTTTTGACTGCGTGATTATGAGGATGGAAAGTGAGGGTGAATGGAATTCTGTCATTCTTATCTTTTTGTGACGTTTGTAGTGATGACTCTCGATCAAATTGTTGGGCGCGATGATGGCCCGCTTTGACCACAGAGACAGGATAGCCACGTTTCTCGAAGAACTGGCACATATCCTCTGATTTTCTGGAAAAATCGGAGTCATCACTACATAGACGTCGAAGTCTAAGAAATTGAGAATAAGGAATGGAGTTCTTGACATGTGATGGATGTGACGATGAATACAACAAATAACTGTGTGAATCAGTAGGTTTGTACTGCACACTAGTACATAGCACGTTGCCTCTAATAGAAACTTTGATATCTAGGAAAGCCAATGAAGTTTCCGAAATTTCCCAGGTATATTTGAGAGCCGGATGAAAAGAGTTGACGGAGGTTATAAATTGATCGAGTTCTTCTCTACTGGATGAAATAGCGCCGATGCAGTCGTCGATGTAGCGGCCGTAGAGTTCAGGTTTGGGGCCGTTGTACTGATTAAAAAATTGGTGTTCAACATATCCTACAAAAAGACTTCTAACTTCTAACTTTTTAGTTAGAAGCGCGCTCAAAACTAACGAGCAACCCGGCACATTCAAATGCGCGCTCACGATGCAAAACTTGTCTTTTCATTGTTAACACTAGCAAGATATCGGGACCTAAGCGATCTGTTAAGATCACCGATCGTTTCACATGTACCTCCGCAAATGTCATTTATTGCATAACCTGTACGTTATGCAATAAATTATACGTTGGTGAGACAGGTAGACGACTAGGCGACCGATTCCGCGAACACCTTCGCGATGTTGAGAAGAATGACAAGGATGCATCTAAGCCAGTCGCTCGCCATTTTAATCTGCCTAACCACTCCAAAAAACACATGGCTATCTGCGGCCTTTCCCTACATCAAGGTACGACGGAAAGCCGCAAGAATCTGGAACAAAAATTCATCTTTCAAATCGGCACCCTTAATCCTCACGGTATTAACGAACGCTTTTCATTTAACTAATATATTCCTATTTTTCACGTTGCCATGTTACCACCAATAGCGTAGCTCCTACTCTACTATAAAAACTACACGTAACCCATAATCCCTCGATTCGCTCTGACGAAGGGCTAACGCTCGAAACGTCAGCTTTTAGAATCTCTGTACGGTGGCCAATTTACATTATCAACTCCGTTGATAAAACCAAATTTATGTACGCATATTGTCTTGTAATTCCGTTTATTAAGCGTTTGTTTCTACTCATTTTCAGAATGTCACGATGCCCTTGGCATGGAAAGTCATGTCATTCCCGATAGCAAAATTACTGCTTCTTCACAGTGGGACCCTAATCACGCTGCCCATCAGGCAAGACTACACTTTCCAGGAGCACCTGGCAAATCAGCATCATGGTCATCTCGCACTAATGATATCAATCAGTGGCTGCAGATTGATCTGGGCAGTCAGAACACTAAATTGACAGCAATAGCCACCCAAGGAAGACCTGAATACGATCAGTGGGTCACCAAGTTCAAGTTGCAGTACAGTGACAATGGCGTCCACTTTTATTACTACAAAGGGCCAGGCCAAGGTGCACCCAAGGTGAACCAAAACTGAAAAGGATAAAGCTTACTTTCTCTTTTGTGTTGTATCGGCCTGATTCTTTTCAGCAAAGAAACTTGTTTCAGGATGAAACTGTTCTTTGTTTCAGCCTTCTTATACAAATGTTTATTTCTTATCATGTTCTTAGGAGTTTGCTGCAAACACTGACCGCAACACAGTTGTTTACCATGAACTATCCCAGGCAGTCAGAGCAAAATACATCCGCATTGGACCGACAGCTTGGCATAGTCATATATCCATGAGAATAGAACTTTTTGGTTGCAAAGGTACTCGTTCATTTCTTGTATTTTCTGGCAACTATGTTAAAGAGAATATTGTTGCATAAATAATGCCCTGAATTGAGCAAAATTGAACTATACCTATTACCGTTTTAACTGATACTTTTAATGGATATTCCACGTCTTGACATATAACTAAAGAAATCCGGCCGACTTTAAACTTGACGCCACAGCAAGAGAGAGTCCCTAATACGGCAGACTAAAACTTCAACGCTGACAACATAAAGCATAGGGGACAGGGCGTCGCCCTGCCTGACCCTTCGCAGCAAAGGAATAGGATTGGAAAGGAAATCGTTAACTAGAATACGCATATAAGCGCCGTCATACAAAGTGAAAATCCAGCTACAAAAGGAAGGCCCAAAACCGAAGTGCTGTAAAAGATTAATCAGAAAGGACCGATTAACGCGATCCAAGGCTTTCTCCTGGTCTAAAGAGACGAGAATACCTGTCTCGCCGGTTCTCTCAATAAAATCGAGTGTATCGCGAAGAAGAGCCAAACTAGAAGAAATAGATCTACCTGGAACAGAACATGTCTGATCAGGGTCTACAACAGACCCCAACACTGTTTTCAAACGGAGGGGTAGGTTTTTGAACAAATCTTATAATCCACATTCAGTAAGGAAATGGGGCGCCAGTTTTTTAGATTTCTACGATCATCTTTCTTATGAACAAGACGCGTAACACTCGATTTCTTAGAGTCACACAGTTTACGGTGGGCGAGAGACTCATTAAACATATGAACTAAAAGGATTCCCAAGAGGGACCAGAACGCAGAATAAAACTCAACAGTTAAGCCGTCAGAACCGGGCGTTTTGTTCCTATTAGAGAGGCGAAGAACCTCGGACGCCTCGTTCAAAGAAAGAAGACCCTCGCATGATTCGCGCTCAGCATCCGATAACCGGCGGATAACACAGCAAGATTTTAGTTGCGATAAGCCGGAGTCGAGGGAAACCGACCTACCCAATTTGTCAAGCGCCGAGTCAAAACAATTCATATCCTCCCCCCCCCCCCCCCCTCCCAATCAGGAGCCAGGAGTTTGGGAGAAAAAAGGACGGGACCGACTGAAAGAAAATCTTTCTCTCAGCCGGAATCGTCGGCACGTTAAAGTTAACTAGATTAAGATTACAATCGTCAAACTTAACAAGTAAGCTGAGAATGCCAAACAGAAACATTACTACGAATTACGAAAAACATCAGAACATAAGATAGCTACCCCCCCCCCCCCCCCCCCTACTACGGACAGACGAGACGCCTTGCCCAAAGCGGCCAGTCGGGACGAGCATGTCGAGATCTCTTCCTTCGGCGAGAGTCCCGCTCAGACACAGGAGACATATTATAACGCATAGCTTTAGAATCCATCAGTTCAGATGTGGAAATAATCTCAGGCTCAGACTCATCACTCTCAACACTCGTATCGGTCAGGGAAGAAACGGGAAATTCCTGCACTCCGGGAGCTTGACCATCAGGGGCATCCTTGATGAGGCCTTGAGAAGATAAAAGGTCAGCCGCAGGCTCAGAAGAAAGGGCCGAGGCCAAGGGCTAGTCAAATTCAGCTTCCAGAGAACCGTCCTCAGACCCTGCCGAATCTTCCTCTGCATTCCACTGGGGGGCTATCAAGATCCACGTCACCTGAATCAGCATTATCAGCATCTAGAGTAGGGGGAGGACATCCCCGGGAAGGGGGTCAGTAGCAGGCAGGCTCGGGGGCTCAGGATCAAAGACATCACGATGCGAAAGCGGGCGGCGATACCAAGAGTGGCGGCAGTCAATGGCCATGTGGCCAGGTGCTTTACAAATACAGCATCGAACCCCAGCAGGACAATCACAGGCATGATGGCCAATCACTTCACAGTTAAAGTAGAGCATCTGACGACACTCTTGGGCCAAATGACCTGGCTCGTTGCATCTTCTACAGGTTTTCACCTGGCCTTCGTACTGGACGCGAAGAAGGTACTTACCAAAACGAAGGTATGACGGGATGGGGCCATCGATACACATGCGAAGAGTACGGATACCATTCTGGACCTGGGGGAAGCCCTGGACGGTGCAGCGACGCTGGGAGTAAACAGTGCCATACTTCGACAAACGGAAGCTCAAAGCCAAGTCAGGTAACTCAAAAGGAGCGTCGTACACAACAACATAAGACAAGGCTCTGCCTGCAAGATGAGCTGCATGGGCTGGTTTCCAACAAAGAAAGACGACTGCTGCAGAAATTTGTTTCGGATCTCCTCTTTCGTGAAGGTGAGGACCACTGACCCATTCTGGGATCTCTGAAGACAACGGACTGACGTCAGAGGAAAGCCATCTCTCACCAAGCTGTCAAAGATTTGCTTAGTCGTAACTGAGCTGTCAGGGAGTGTGAAGTATGCAGAAGTAGGACGATCAGGCATGACATTCAAAACATCAAAATGCTCTCTTTCAAAAGAAGACAGATAGGACCTACGACGCGGAGCTACACTGGAAACTTTTGGACGAGAATCAACAGCACAAAGAGTCACTCTATCAGCATAAGAGCCACCAGGACTGGTATCCAGGTGGGATGGCGAATCAGATTGGCCAGCTCCAGAAACAGGGGGAGGCACAGGCGTATTCTCAACAATATCAGACCACAGAGGAGATACAGGCGTAGGCTGAGACATACCGAAAACAATTTAGGGTAGGACCCACGCCGTTCCCTCCCGGCAGGTACTTAGGACAGGGTCCAACAAAAAAAGAAAAAGCCAATTAGTCCACCACAAGTCTGGTATGAAACGTGCTGTGATGGGCTTCTGGGCCTCATCAGTGCAGTGCTGCTGTCTAGGATGGAGGTTAAGCAATAAAGCCACACAAGATAGCCCACACATGTGGTACATCCAAGCCATGCTAGAGTGCTCAAATTAGCGAGCTAGTGAGCGTGCGCAGTTGCTAGCAGCAATGACTCATCTTAGTAAAGTGCTCAATTTGAACATGAAAGCACAAGCTTTGTAATGCCAAAGAGCTATAGTACAGTAAGGTAGGGAGAGGATATATTAGCAACTGATTGCCTTAATTACTTAGAATCACCAGCCTATTCCTGTTTGGATGGCGATTCATTAGGCATTTCTGAGAAATACAACAGACAAGGTTAATTTGGGAACAGAAATCAGCACAACTAAGCAATTAAGTGAAATGTGGCTCAGCCAGGAATTGAACCTGGGTCTCCAGATTACCGATTTTAAATGGCTATTATTTGAAACACCTAACGGAAAATGCCATAGATCTTATAATCATCTTTTGCGCGCGCCTACACGCGTCTTTCGGTTCTGGGCGTAAAAACTATCATCCTCATTAAGTCCTTTGGGGCGCAGCGTTTCCAATCTATACATCCACTGTCCCTCCTTCTTCCGCAACTCCCTCTCTCCCTTGGCTCTGTCGATTAACTGTATACTTAAATGAGTTAATCCCAAATGTCCCGAACTATGAAAATGCTGGTAAAGAAAATCATCATTGCTCTTATTTCCAGAAGACAACTATGCCCTTTGCTGTCTTACTAGCTGAATAGTTTAGACACTTTAATGCAATCTATTCGAAAGGGACTCTAAATGTTCATAATTTAGGGGAAAAGGAGGACGAGTCGAGAAGCCAAAATAACACTTTTTTTTTTTTTTTTACAAGAACTAAGAAGAAGGTAATGTTGCCAAAGGAAAGGATATAAATGAATTTCATTTCTTGCTGATCCTGTTGAAGAAGATTAAAAAATCTTACTATTGATTCTTCCTACTTAAAAAAGAAATAAAAGAAGCGCTTCTCCGCTATATCTTTCTCCTGGATGTCATACGTTGTTCTAGGCATTATTATATATAGCCACACAGTTGGGAGCAAGTGATTTTGTTCGGCTCATGTATTCCCGCAAATGGACTCGTTTAAATAAATTGAACAACAAACGGAACTCCTCTCAACTGAGTGGCTTTATAGTTGACTTGGTAGAGTATTGCACCGGTATTGCATAGGTAATGAGTTCGAATCCCGTTAAAGCCACCTGAATTTTTTTAGGTGTCAGTGAGTGAAAATTGCTTAAACTGTCCAGATAAGTGTGAAGATCACGTCATGCACCTTTAAAGATTACTGTGCTATTTTCCAGTCATGAATAGAAAATATGACCCTAATCCTACCAAAATGACCACACATGCCTTGCATAATTCTTCGAATAGTAACAAACCATATTCAACTTCCGATCGTATGACATATTTCGTTTGACTAGCGATGATCTAGTGTGATAAGAATCCATGCAAAAATGGTGGAATCTGCATAAAGCAAGAGGGAAAAAGCAGCTGCGACTGCATTCAAGGATTTAAAGGAAAACACTGTGATCAAGGTAAAACGGTGCGCGTAAGATTACTAGTTCATAAGATAATCAACGGCGGTTACGATTTCGGGAATTTTGACTCTATTGATTTACTTTAAACAACTTTGAGATCCTGGGAAATTTTTAAAGGCATTCCATAAGTTCTGACTGAAAATGCTTACTCTCATCTTCGACTTGCTTTCCCCGTGGAAAAATTGCACGTAGTAAAACAGCGCTCTTTGTTCAAGTGGTCTTATTAATAATAGAAATTTCCAAAGGCTATATGCCTCATCCCATAATTACTGGGTTGCCAGTATGACAATCCCAGTCGGAAAATGACTAATATTTCTCTGTTTCTTTTTTTTATATTTTTTTTCCGTGTCGGTAAAAGTCTTGCCTGTCACTCCCTTGCAAGCTCCCTTGCTTGCTCACTAGCTCCCTTGCTTGTCTTTGTGCATAGAGTCTTCTGTGCGTATTTTGTTAGGTTTCAGAGGGCTGAGGTAATGCGTAGATTTATCTCGTGCACTCTGGAGAACATTTAATTAATCTTCAATGGCGTCGAAAGTCATTGTAACGCGAATGGCCTTTTAGTGGATCTTTGAACAAAATATACCCTCATGGAGCTCAAGAATGGAACGTCAATTGGATAAACAAGACAGGTGGTGAAATATAAATATCTGGAATATTTAAAGCGACGACTAATGGACTTCGAGAACAATTTCATTTTTCGCCGTAGTTGGATATCAATTGAGCTTTGTTTCTAATATTTTGCTAACTTGGTATTATATAAAACACTGAAATCAAATGGCAATTTTTTTTATGGAGTTAACAAGTATTGAAGGAATCGAACGCCTTGAATGCATCACAGTGTTTACTGAAGTCGCATCTAAGTTGTCTGGCAATTTACATTTATTTTTTACTCAACTCTGCAAAGGTAAAAAAAAATGGAAATCTGACAGTGGAGAATTACTTGAATGAAAGCTTGTTGTCTCTTTTGTGCTTCGTTATTTACGGTCAAGGTTCTTTCGAAAAGTGTTTGATGTGAACTGTCAGAAATTTATGTAATTGCGTATGTTTTGTGTCACGGATTGTGTGCCTTGTTTCCACGCACGCAATTGAAATAGGAAGGGTTTTTTGCCTTTAATAGCAAATATGTTGTTTGTGTCAATAAATTTTTCGCTGGAAAATATTTTTGTGAGATTTGCAGCCTTTGTGAATTTGACGTGTTGTGTAATTTTCGAGCTTAAATTTGCATACGTGGGTTGAAATGTGATACGGGAGAATTTTTGTGGTAGTGCGCTGTAAGCAGCGCGTGCATAAGTCACGAAAATAAACAGGTCTGTTGAAACCGTGCTTGAGTTTCAACAAAATAAGCCCCAAAATCAGCAAAATTTTGTGACGCTGATGAATAATAAAGTAGCTGCTATTTCCAAAACGATGGAATTACCTGGTGATAAATAACCTCGTCTTAGAGAGTAAATTTTTGACTTTGCAGAAACAATGGTCAACCTCAAGAGTTGGGCGATTGTGATCTTTGTGTTGAATTCGCACATATCTTGTCAAACTTTATAACACTTTAAAGAAAAAGTAAACAAGCAAAAACAAACACCCGGTATCTTGCCATCATTTAAGACAGATGATTCACTGTTTCGCGAGTAAACACGCGGCGGTAAATCACGGGGCACGCTGAATTCGATGTCACTTTCGATTTTGCGATTTACTTGTGCAGCCAAAAGTACAATAACAAAATTGAAGCTAGCAAAAAAACTCCCAAAATGTTTTTCGCTGATGGTAACTTTTTATATTTGCGGTTCAAAATTAATGTTGTTTTCATGTCGTAAATTTTGTTGCTGATGGAAAAATATTTTATTCTGGATCGACCGTCCTGAAAACTTCTTTCTGCTGCTCTTCCTAAAAACTGTGTATCATATCAATATTTAGTTACTTTTGCATCAATATTTGTTTTGCATAAAGCAAACTAACCAAATCTGTACCATGTTTAGTTCACATTTTTGAGCATTAAAATAGAATTTTCGGTCCTATGCATCTGTTACGAAGTGGTATATTTGGTAGGTCACACATCCAGATACTAATCCAGCCGGACAGGTTAAACTTCAGTGAACTTTTGTATTACAAAGCTGTCACACGCTCAGAGTGCACGCTTAAATTTGTGATGAAAAGAATTATGAGGGAAATTGAAAATGATCAACATGTCAGCTAGAAGCCAATGTTTCTCAATTCCCTTTTATTTTCTTCAATCTTTCTGGGTTTAGTACTTTGCTAGTAACCACATGTCTTCTCAGGGGGCTATTTACGTAAGACTTCTACCATGGCACTACAATGATATACAATACCAAAACAATATCATGCACTGTTGGAGCTACATATTACACAAAGACAACTTGAATCCCCTGGAAGACAAAACGCAGCTCAGTTGAGAATATGGAAGAAAGCGCTGTCTTACTG
This sequence comes from Montipora capitata, assembly GCA_949126865.1. Taxonomy (NCBI): domain Eukaryota; kingdom Metazoa; phylum Cnidaria; class Anthozoa; order Scleractinia; family Acroporidae; genus Montipora; species Montipora capitata. The sequence continues at coordinate 36,139,525 of OX421451.1, forward strand.
CACTACCACATGTAGGCAATGCGTGCCTATATTTTTCTAAAGATGACATTTTTTTTTTCTTTCTGACAGATGATTAATAGGCTGGTAGCCCCGTTTTTAACCTCAGAAGAAGATCTGTTTCGTCGTATGCCTCTGCTGGCACGACTTCTGGGTGACCCCTTAAATGGTCTTAATGACCCCGGACTTGAAAAAATTGCCTGAAACGCTGCAGTTCAATACCACCCAACTCAGTCCCTTCTGTTTTGAGTAACAGGTACCACAGGCAACCCAGTTTACGCTCATGGAGCGTCTAGTTGAAAACTAACTAGTAGGTCGAAATCGCTTCAGTATAACTTCAATTAAGTTTTGAAGGTCCTCTTCAGTCACACATGTAATTTCATGACACTCAAAATTCGCCAAAAAAATTCCTGTCTCATCGCGTATTACATTTCAACTCACGTATGCAAATTGGTAAGCTTGAAAATTACACAACATGATGAATTTATAAAGACCACCTTTTCCGGCGAAAACTTTATTGAAACAAACAACATATTTGCTTTTAGAGGAAAAAAACCCTAAAATTACCTTTCATCTTTATGGAGTCGACTGATTTAGAGATTGGAGAATCATCCACGCGGAATTCAGCAAAAGGAATAGAACAATTCTGTAGCGAACGAGCAAGGTGACATAATTAAACTTACTTTTACTTTGTTAGGTTCGATTTGTTAGGATACCTGGGATGCAGAAGTAAAATTTTCTTGTAAAGATGCTTGTGTTCAAAAGAGTAGCAGAGGTTGCTGTCTTTGTGGATCGGCGAGCAAACTTGGCCTTAGCAATTCGTCATGTTTTTCGATATTATATTGGAGTTCAAATGGAAATATTTTTAACATATATAGACATAACAAACTATAGAGATAACAAACTACGATAAAATTCTGAAATGATAAGTAGAGAACACATTCAAAGAAGGACCTAAAAGATTTATCGACGGATAACTTCTGATGAAGAAGACTCTGAAGGGCTTTCTGAGATGTTCGAATTTTTGTAATTTCGTGATACACAAAATCATGCAGGGTGTGCGTTGCGTCTAGGGTAAAAGGGGCCTTTAAGGTGTTCGATTCCTTCTCTGTCTTTGTTGAACCCATAAGTTACCAGAGAATTTTCCATTTGGTTTCAGTGTTGTACATAACATCACACTTAATAAAATATTAGAAACACAGCCCATTTGATTACAGCTCGATGGGTGAACGATTGTTGTCAAAGTCCATTACTCGTCGCTTTTAAGATTCCTGCTATTCATTTTCCACCGCCTGTCTTGTTTATCAATTGACGTTCCATTCTTGAGCTCCATAAAGGTGTATTTTGTTTAAAGATCCACCAAAACACCATTTGTGTTTAATGACTTCGACACCATTACAGGTTAATTAAATATTCTACGGCGTCCAACAGAGAAATCTACGCATTTCTCAGGCTACCCCTTGAAACCCATCAAAATAAGCGCAGAAGACTCTATGCACAAAGACACCACTTAGTGGGAGAGTGACAGGAAAGACTTTTCCCGACACGGAAAAAACGAAGAAATGAAACGCAGATTCCGAATGGGTTTAGCAACCCAGTAAAAAAGAGAAGTTCTTTGGATAGGTTCATTAAAGGGATCAAACTAGATTTTTATAAGCAAAGGTTTCGTAAAATATAAGCAAGTAAAAAATTAGCGATAGGAAAGAACGACGTTTCGGTGACATCGTGAACTCCGGAATTTTCATTTTACGTTTTGTCGCAGAGGAATTGCGACAAATTCCATTTTATTGAAAATTTAATTCTCTGACACAGATATTTCTGTTGCTTCAGCCAAAATGCCCAGGAAACCCTAATTCACCTGTTTTGGCATCGTCCTGTCACAAATGCTTTTTGGAATAGCACAAAATTTCCTGATTTCAGTTAACCTGATCCAAACCTCTCGCGTTCTAAAGAAAACTGAATGTTTAGGTCTTGATGAGGAAAAAAGGAGATTTTGGTTAATCGTTGACTACTTCTAGCTACAGATTGTAGATACTATATTTTTAGTTGTAAGTACAAAAAATAAAAAACTTTCGATATTAGAATACGTTTATCAGATTAAAAGTAATTTACAATTTCAGTCGCAACAGGAAGGTTTGAAAGCATTCGAAAAGAAGTGGCTTCAAATAATTCAATCGCTGTGATTGCATGGATGTTTTCTCCTTTTCTTTTTGGTTATCGTCATGTAAGTTTGTTAACTATTACATTCTGACCCCCTATTGACAAGCAATTAGATACCCCCCAATCGATCACTGTGATGCAATATTGTAATTATTGTAACCGTTTTTTTATTTTACTTTAAGCATGTAAGTGTTATATTAGATATTGTTCAATTTAATGAAAAAAAAACTTATATAATTATACAGAAACAGTTATTCATCTCAGGCTCGGTGAATATCGGTGAATAAAAACCTTGACTTTGTCTCGGTTTTTATTCATTGACCTCACTTTCGGCGAATAATTGTTAAGTATTCCAAGAAGCTCAGGTGTATAACAACTGCAGACAGACTGCAGACTGCAGACTGGATAGCTTTCAATAACTGAGAGTTAGGGTTAGCAGTCACCTGCAAGTGTCAGACCCTTTGGGAGGAGAGCAAGGGGGACAATTCGTGACGCTTATCCGTGTCCATCTACTTTTAAAACATCTTTGAGTCAAGGAACCCTTGTTTACTTTTTCAGACGTAAATGAATGCGAAAACAGTCCTTGTAAGAATGGTGGTTCGTGTGTTAATAAACCAGGAAGCTATGAATGCAAATGTGACAGGGGATATCAAGGGAGACACTGCGAAAGCGGTGAGTAGGTATTTATGTTGTTTTTCGTTCATCATAATTTTTATTGTTGTTATCACCATTATGTACCCGTCAGTTCCAAGTGCCCCAGCCCGGGTACCCCGGGTATTTGACAAGAGGATAGCTCTGCCTAGGTGGGAATTTGACACGAAAGCACCAGAAAAACAAAGAGAACGAAGACCATATTGTGTAGGCTGGACTTGGTTTACAAAAAGGTTATCATAGTTTGATTGACGTGTATAATATGGATGAACAGAAGATATAGACCTTATTCATAAATGGCAGCCAATTTATAATTCTTTTGTTGAAGTGCAAATTAGCCTACCAAGCCACGATACCATACAGTGAATTGAAAAGAATTCTTGCTCTAAAATGAGGCTTGGTAGGCTAATTTGCACGTGGACAAAAGAATTATAAATGTGGCCGCCATTTATGAATAAGGTCTATTGGCTTGAAGTAATCAGCAAAACATGATGGAGTTAACTTATGGAACCACTGATAAACAAAAGAAAGAATTTCAATACATATGGATTATATCAAATTTTAAAAGACTTAGGGATTTGAGCAAGGGTTCTGACTGTGATGCGGGTTCAGAAAATGTAATAATTCTAACTAAACGCTTTTGCAACGTGGCCAAAGGATTAGTTAGGTTGGGTATGTTAGACCCCAAACATGGACACCGTAAGTAAAAAAAGGATAAATTAGAGAATTATAAAGCATTTTTTATACATCAACATTAACATAGTACCTCGATTTTGAGACGATTCCTACAGTTTTTGAAAGTCTCAGACAAAGCTCATCAATGTGACTTTTCCGAGTTACTCAGATTAGCATCAAAAGTAACACCAATATATTTAACTGTAGATACGCGCTGAATATTTACCCCATTAATTTTCAGATTAAAAGTCTCATAAGCTTTCAGTTTTTTAGAGTGAAAGAGAATGAAACTAGTTTTTACAATACTAAGTGCTAGGCGGTTGGATTTCATCCACTCAGAAACTGCAACGAGCTCATGATTTAGCTTAAGGTCAAGATCAATCAGGTTCTTGCAAGCACAGTATATAATATATAGATTTAGTCAAGCCTAAAAGTGGAGCTCCCGGGTTGTTTATTCTTACTGATTCTAGGATTACTGGAAATAAAAGGCTTTGGAATTGTACG
>OX421451.1:36148511-36151011 GCA_949126865.1 Montipora capitata
CATAAGCCCAATGTGGTGTGAAAGCATTAACACCGTTTGTCCCAGGGTGAAAATACCTTGAATTAAAACTATTAGCTTTCTTGTTATAATAACATGTAAATCTATGAATAGGGTGAGGGCCCCATGCCTCATCAAAATATACAAACACATTAACATTGATTGTGTAGTCATCATAATCGACTATTCTGCTAATCTGATCAGCAACATAATTCAAATCACTGGGAATCCATGTAGGATCTAAACTGATAGCGTTAAGCGCACGTCGATCAAAATGTTTTATGCAATTTCTTGTAAATCTGATTTATTTCATCCTTTCTCTATGATGGAATCTGATTATCCGTGAACCAAGCAACGGTCTGAGAAGTTAATTCTTAGAGAAAGCTTCCAGTGAGAACAAGACTACTGACAGTTCTCTATAAGTGGTACTGCAGCGCCTCTCTGCCTCTGACCAACTCTGTCGAAACACCCTGCTTTTAAAAGGGATAAAACTGCCACACACTACGTCATAGGCATCCGACAGAATACATAATTCTGGAGGGTTTCTGTTTGGATGGCCACAATGGAATGCCATTCAATTTAGACACATTATTCTTCCAGAACTTCAACTCGCTAATAGCTTCTACGTTCAAATAAGCGTGATCATTCCAGGATCTGTTCGACTTAATAACAACGTACGAATATTTGGACAACAGTCTGGTGACATTGCCAAATACAATTTCCCAACAAAATAATCTTGCCCGCTATGGTCGCTATTCGTTTCACGCGAAGAAAAGAATAATAAAATTTGAACTACATAAGGTATTCAATGTCGGTTTCTAGACTTTCAATTCTTTTGTCCGTTGCAGAAATAGATGAATTAATCATGTTAAAAACTGAGCCCAGCCAAGTTATGATGTGGCTGGGATTCCATGTGCATTTATCTTCATTAGGAAGGAGACCGACTTTCAGTAAATCTGAATGGACTTGCAAACTAGCTATTTTAGGTAAGTGAAACGTTGCACCCGCCCCCAAACCGTCGTCTAGAAAAACAACAATAGCCGTGGCTTCACTACGCCAATTCTTGACCAAAGGCTTATATAATTTAGTTAACAAAAAAGGGACAGTTGAGAGACCGAATGGGAGCACTAGAAATGAATAATGCTTGGTTGATCCGTCGGAAAAGGTCCAAGAAAATAATAAATATTTAGTATGCTCAGAGAAAACATCAACATGGTGATCTACGGACTTTACATCAAAAGTAAACAAATAATTGCCCGGCTAGATAACCTCTTTGGCAACAGCGATGTCTTCACATTTGAATATGTTAACGAAGAGATGCAAATTAATATGTCTAAGATCTAAAATAAGCCTTTTCTTACTACTCTTTTGAATAGATACCGATATAGTGCATTTACCATCTCTGGGGGCACTGATAATTCCGCTACACAATTCAATTCCAACAAAATCTGAATAGCTTCTTTTACAAAGGGTGCTTCCACTAAAGCTGACCTATTATTGTTCAAAACTTTTGGAGTTGGAATGTAAATGAAAGGTAATCTGTGATCAAATTCAGTAACTTCGATTGTAAACTGAGGGCCGTCAATTACTCTCCAGTCAAGCAAAGCCCTTTCAAGCAAGCGACCTTTAACGGAACTACATATAGCGTCAATCGACTTAAATTCGTATCTTCGTCCAATTTTTTTGATCACACACATTCAGATACGAGGCTGACTCATCAAGACATTCGGTATCCGAAGGATAGCAAACTGAGATAAAGGATAGACAAACATGCAACCTGCTCAACGTGATAATCAAAAAATAAAGGAAAGAATACACCTTTAAAGACATCTTGAACCAGGCGTTGCCTTCCTGCAGCTTCTTCTATGGCTTGCTTGAACATCGTTTGATTCAAGGCTATGCTTCGCATCTTCGAGAGATTCCAGCAACTTAGTGGTGGCTTCATACTGATCCTCGTTGCTCTTCTTTTCAAGACCAATTTAGTCTCAGCGGTACGAAGTCGTTAATTTCTGTATGTTTGTCCCGTGGAGTCTCCGTGAGCAGGACGCTTCAAAGTGATGAGACTTCAACTCGGACATGTGAGTTAAAACATGCCGATTGTTCTGCTTAATAATTTCGTGAATTCTTGATTCTTGATTCTTTCATACCCAGAAATAGAGCAAAAACCGAAAAGAAAGAGATGTTTGAAGAGCGGACCGAAACCAGCAAAGTAGGCGAAGAAAGCTGAACCTAGACTGATTCAAATCCCTAACGGATCACTACTTGTACGACAAATTACCCATACTCCCCACCAGACCCAGTCCTCTGGTCCGTGCCGTCAAAATATCCATTTCTGCCAATTTCGCAGGCTACAACTGTCAGAAATAGCATTTTTATGAAGTGCTTTCAAATTAAGATTTGGCTGTTTAAACTTATTAATCTGAGAATAGAGTTTATACCTGTGTCTTATCTTAGCAAGTATGCTTTTGTAATGTAAGGTTTTGTGCTTAACTTAATCTCATGC
>OX421451.1:36158511-36161011 GCA_949126865.1 Montipora capitata
CCTTTTGATACGAGCTCCAACCTCCTTCTCGCGATGCTTAGGTGGGAGAAGCTGTCTCTTCGTCGTAAAAAGCAGAAAGCTTTAATTATGTATAAAACATTGAATGAAATTGCCCCAGACTATCTTCAATGTCTCTTCACTGAACGCCACGTTAATGATTATAACCTAAGAAATCTTGAAGGAAAGCTTTCGCTGCCCAAGCCAAATACTAATTACTTAAAACGAAGTTTTTGCTACAGCGGGGCCTGTTTGTGGAACAACTTGCCCCAAGATTTAAAAAGCGTTTGTTCTATTGGGCAGTTTAAACGGGGTATTAAGAAAGTATCTGAGATATCGGATTCCCACACGGCAATCATGTAAAGCAGTTGTACAAGTTTTAATTTTTAATTATTAACTTAACTGATGATTCTCCGTGTCTAAATAAAGATTTACATTACATTACATTACATTACATAATAAGTCTCTTTAACCAGATCTTCAAAGATACTAATTCCCTCAGGTTTATTCTTCCTTGCTTTCCTTAAAATGGATTGTTTCGCTTTGTAGCTAGTGAATTTGCATGCAACAGTTCTCGGTTTCGAGGTTCCATCTTGCCTTGTAGGACGACCAATTCGATGGGCTCGGTCGATTTCAGGAGCAGGATCAAGGTCCAATTTCTCGACAAGCACGTTCTTAATTTTCTCTTCCGTATCTTCCCACTTTTCATTAGGATCTTCACTAACTCCTTCAAAGTGGAGATTCTTTCTTCTACTTTGATTTTCCAGATAAATGGTCTTCTGAAATATTTGTTGACAGTTTCTTGGAGACTGGAGACATCGGCGTCCATTGACACAGTCTTGTCCTTTTGCTCGGATATATCGTTTTGGCTGAAATGCAGACTTGCCTTAAGATCTGCAACATATTTGACTATGCCATCAATCCGAGAAGTAATGTCAGTGAATACAGAATCCATAAGAGTCTTGAACATCCGTTCCTGCACTTTGAGAAGATCTTGAATGCTGCTTGATGAAAGCTTACTCTTTTCCGATTTTTCTTTTTGTCAGGCATAATAAAGTAATTAAATTGAAGAAATTGAAGTAATACTAAAACAATTTGGAAAATAAGTCAATCGATTTACTTAGATCGAGCGGGAGCGATAAACCACGACGGACACTCTATCACTGTTCTTGTTAACGTTATCAATAATTTAAGCTGTAAGGCCCCTTTATTTTAACAGATATCAATGAATGCCAAAACAGTCCTTGTCTGAATGGCGCCGCCTGTATAAATAAACCAGGAAGTTATGAATGCAAATGTGGCAAAGGTTACCACGGAAAACTCTGTCAAAACGGTGAGATGTTTTATCATGGCGTCTTCTTAAGTTGTTGTCGAGATTGATCCGTTCCACTCTGTCGGATCCGTGGTACGCTCATGTTTTGTCCTGTGTAACATGTTTTCGCTTCCCAAGAGCGCTCTCCAAATGAAATGAGAAAACCGGGGTACCTCACAGCAATTTTCATTTCCACTTATGCATGATTCACAGCCTAATCATGCTACTGCGACTCGGCTTTCGTTTGAACACTGTAACCTGATAAGAACGTATGTGTCAAAATAAAGATCTATGACGCATGTATATGATCTATTAGAACGTATCACCCAAGAAAACGGAACAATCTCGACGACAGATCGACGACATTCAGGGGTCCATGTTATCTGGTACTTACGGGTTTTCAAGCATTTTGTCATTGCTATGGACAAAAAAAATTCTTATTTTGAATATGCCCTTAAACTAATCGCAATATTGCATCATTAAAATTTTAGATACTGATGAATGTTTGAAAAGCCCTTGCCACAACGGGGCAACGTGTGTCAATAAGCCAGGAAGCTATGAATGCGAGTGTATCAGCGGATACCATGGAAAACACTGTGGAATTGGTGAGTGTGAACTCGGTTCAACCTTCTGAGGAAAAGACGTAAAAGAGTTTTAATGGGCTATTCGTATTCATATCAACAACATAATCATCATATATCCCTATTGTAGTATCACCGTTATCAATTTGTTATTTGTATGTTGAAGTACACGCATGGCAGCTCTAATTATGCAGATACCAATGAATGCCAAAAACGGTGCCACCTGTGTCAATAAACCAAGCAGTCACGAATCCAAATGTGACAGCGGATACCACGGAAAACACTGTCAAAACGATTGATATTTTATCAGACTCAGGGCTGTTTTCGTCAAAACTACTTGACTCGTACTTGTCTCAATTTGTAGACATTGATGAATGCCAGAACAGTTCTTGTCAAAATGGGGCAACTTGTGTCAACAAACTAGGAAGCTTTGAGTGCAGGTGTGTCAGAGGATATCAGGGAAAGCACTGCAACATAGGTGAGCTGCTTATATATGGTTATTCTTGCGCATAATAATTGTTGAATCGGTAAAATTGTGAAATTCGAAAACTCTTTCAGCACACCAGTAAAAGTTAATAGTTTTTCACATAAATTATCGCACGCTTTAAGC
>OX421451.1:36166011-36198511 GCA_949126865.1 Montipora capitata
ATAGGCCATTTCCGAGTTCATGTCTGCCTCCTCTTCAAAGCGAGTCTAAGTGCAAAGTCTTTTTTTATGAAAATTAGATTTCATTCATATGCAAGGTAGAACTAATTACCATTACAAACACTTCGAACTTAGATTCGCTTTGAAGAGAAGGCAGGCATGAGCTCGGAAATGGCTAGCCTGCGTAGCAAGCGTTCCTGTTGGACAGAAGAGCTTCGGAACGATTTTCCGCAAACTGGCCGCGCGAAAGTTGGGGCAAGAGGCTGAGGGAACGCTTGCAAGAAGACCCCCTATTTTTGTAAAACGCCCACCTTTTAATGGTTGACTTGACACTCGCTGATTTACGTCATATTACCAAATTAGCTAATAACAGGTAACCATGTTCACACAAGTTGACTTCCGTCAAAACAAACCGAGACACCGTCTGGAATCGAAACACATCCAAGCGATCAATGCAGAATTTGCCAGTGTGCTTTTAATGTTAAATTTGTAACGGCAGCTGCTCAGCCGGGTACGACTGATTATGTTTCTTCTGAAAATTTGTTTAAACCATCGAAAACAAAAGAAACTTACAGAAAAGTTCTGGCTGATATTTTCAGAGCGGTTGGAAAGAAGCTGTCGAAAACAACCACCAATTTTCAGAACGTGTAAGCAACCCGTGCGCTCGTAAAATACGAAATTTAGGAAAATTTAAACTCGTACAGAGCTCGATGGGTAGTAAGGCCGTTAAATTCAAAACTCCACAAAAGCTGACCATGAAACCATTTAAGAGGTTTTAGTTTAAAACTAGCGACGATTTCAGTGCGACTTGCTGGATATTTCTTGGTGAAGAGTGGTTGACGAAATGAATCGTACTCAATCTCCTGGAAGTTTACAGGAAAACGTCCTCGCTAGTTTGATATTCCACAGTACGTTTTTGGTCAAATCGTCACGAAATCGTAGATGAAATAGCAAGTAAAAATGCTTTAAAAAATCGCATGACTTTACAAAGGAGCCGCTTTCTTCTCACAATAAGAGAAGATTTAACAGGGGAGCTGCATAATTGTCTTCATCTTGTCTCAATCAATGAAAAAGGACTCAGGCTTACATTAGGCAAGGTAAGCAGAGAATTTGACGAATACAGTTTATTTCCTTGATCCTGAAACATGTGGATTCTGATAGTTCGCATGCATTTTATTAACTCATCCTGCGTTAATATACATTATCTTTTGCAAGCGAACGAAAAGCTTACTTCAGTCCAGTCCATACTTTTCGTCAAGAATAAGCGCTGCCAAAGTTCTGTTAAATAACGAATCTTTTGCTTTTAGTGAATTATGGAAACGCTTAACTGTCCACAGCGGCTTCAGCTGACGCGTAAATAATAGTGAATTTTCCTTGATGGATATCGTCCGAGCAGTCCAGATTGCCATTTAAATCACAGGCTGTCATTCCCATAGAATTTACGTCAACCACTTACTTGATCGCGTATGCTGCTTTGAAATGGAGTAATCACGATGATACTCGAGAAGCCCGTTCTTGGTTTTCTTATTTATTTCGAACTCCGCACATCATGACAAACATCTGAAAAAGTAAGTTTTTTCCGAATTCTGTTGGCAAAACGGCTATTACATATATACAGTTAGATAGATGGCGCATTGACAGTTCTTGTTCCCTTTTCACTGTAAAACCGAGAACCGATTCGCTCAGCTTCAACACACGATTCAAAACCTTCCACATCTTCCGCCATTGTCTTTGTCACGCTAGAACTGACAAGAAACATTTTGGGCGAAAATTTGTCACCTGTCAATCATTGTGACTGTGCCACACCAATCAGAAGCCCCCGTTCGTGGGCTAATGGGATTTTCAGAAATAGGGTGTCTTCTTGCAAGCGTTCCCTCAGTCTCTTGCCCCAACTTTCGCGCGGCCAGTTTCCGGAAAATCGTTTCGGAGTTCTTCTGTAGAACAGGAACGCTTGCTACGCAGGCTAGGAAATGGCCTATTACTTGCATTTCTGGACATATGTGGCTAAAGCCTGAATTCTATTCACGTCTTTTTGCAACAATTGCTCCAGTTCTTTAATAAACAGCGGTGATCTTTTTCCCATGAAAATCATTTCAAATCCCCAGTTGCAACATGTGACTTTCACATATTCTCCATCATCCCTTACACGTGAATGTTTCTTCAAAGTTCAATGTTCACCGAGACTAAAGCTCAAAAATTCCCTTTCTAGACATTGATGAATGCTTAAAGAATCCTTGTCACAACAACGGAAATTGTTCTAATACGGTTGGTAATTACACTTGCAAGTGCGTCCAAGGCTTTGAAGGAAAGAACTGCGAAAGAGGTGATTACACGTTAGATGAATTCCCCTCAGGTTGGTTACACGGCTGTATCTTTGGGTTGGCTGCTTCACAGTGAGAAAGTAGTCGTTTTTAGATTAGCCGCTTTCACAGGGAGTTATCATTGAGAAGGAATGTCAACGTCTCCGAGTCGGTATCCCACTCTGAGAAGCTGAGGGACCGAACACTCATAACCAATTGCTCACTCATAAGTTAAAGTCGTAAAAAAGGTTGCTGTTATTCATCGTGGTGAAGTACAACAATAATAAAGTATTCTCGTTTGTCTCACGATGTGGTCACTTGTGATGTAGATCGCGACGTTTCGACTGCATACTGCTAGTCTTCATGAGGCGATGAGGTCGACTGGTTACGCGTCACCTTTTAAGCAGGATGCTCCGCTACATCACGAGTGACCACATCGTGAGACAAACGAGAATACTTTATTATTGTCATAACTGAAAGTAAGTAATAATCCTAAATTTAGTAATTCTCTACTTTCTGGTCTTTTGCCTCTTAGATATAGACGAATGCAAAGAAAGTAGCCCTTGTCAAAATGGAACCTGCGAAAACAAAAACGGAACATACAAGTGCAAGTGTCAGAAAGGATTTTTAGGACTTAACTGCGAAATCGGTGCGTGGGAAATTGGTGACACATTATTTCTATTCGTGAAAATAGTTCCAAACGGTAATTTACTGTAGTCTAAGAAAGGGTTTGGGCCGAGTAATACAAATAAGAATCATAGTTTATTCCGAGTTCACACTTTCAATAGATTTCCACGGGATTAAACCCGATACAACTATTTAACATTTTAACGTGCGAAATCTGTGATCGAGGATTCAATTGCGAGCGACCAAGAAGCTCGATTCTAAATACGGTCCTTGGCATTTGCACAATGATTAGAAATCGCGGATTTTTAGGAATATCCTACTCTTTTTGCACTATGCCGAACAACCGCTGGACAACCCAATTGTTTTTTATACTGGAAGCAACATGGCACTCTTATCGCACAAGAAGAAACCCTCTTTTCCAGTATTGCATTCAGTCACTCACTTTTAATGGTATTATTCAGAGTTTTCACAATAATTCTTTAAAAAAACAGAGAACGACTTTGCACAAAATAATCGCTCGTACTTTGCAAAGATTTGTCCTGAGTATGAAGTTTTTTTCGTGGTCAACCACGTGATATCAGTAACACTAAACTGGAAACAATATTATATTCTATGAGAGAGCGACACAAAATAAATTTAAAGTATTTTAAAAGAAATCAAATGAAGAACATGTTGAATTTTTAAGGGAGAGAGGACTAGCAGACTACCTACAAGAAAATACTTTTGCCCTGCTGAGTACAGAACCAACCCGGCAACTAAACATATCCTTTCCGTGATCCAGGACTTGATCCCGGAACCCTTTTGGAGAAGTATACTCTCTCCCCGTTTTCATTAACTAACACTCATTTTCTTTGACGTAATCGTTGTTTGCAATAAAGATTTGTTTGTTCAATTGAACTGCATCAAGGCACTCGAAAAATTTGCTTGCAACCAAATTTGGTCAAAAAAGTGTTGTGGGAGGAAAAAAAAGATTCGTTCATCGTCATTTTTTTTTTTTTTTGAATTGCCCAATTGTATTGACACAATTGCAAAGACAATTTGCTATAACCGTAACATGGTGCAATTAGGGAGTTTAAGAAACGACGACGGCTGAGGCAACGACAACGCCAGAAAGCAATGACATCATTGGCTAAAAGGGGAATTTTTGTATACATTTCTTCTCCGTACTCGACTAGCGACACCGTGAGCATAAAAGAGTGATTTGTTTATGATCTATCTTTACTTCAAAACCGTTCGTAAAAAATCTAGTTATAAGATACTTACACAACATGAACAAGATAAAATTATCGCAAAGGTAAATCGCATAACGCAGCACGAACTTACGTTTTGAAGTGACGTTGGGCCTTGGTCGTTTCTGAATTCCCAATTATTCAAGATGGCGGCCGCCGGGAATTAAAAAACCAAAAAAGACGACATTTCTGAAATTTATTTATTCTCGTTCCAAGGACGTCCAATTGACTTGAAATTATTTCCTGTGGTTTGAAGGTATTTTTCCTTTTGTTGGAGTGGATCTATCTTTACTTCAAAACCTTTCGTAAAAATCCAGTTGTAGGATACTCTCACAACATGAACAAGGTAAAATTATCGGAAAGCTAAATGACAATATAACACAACGTTACGTTTCTACCGGCATAAACTTCGTCCTCAAATTCCCTACTATTCAAGACGGCGGCCGCCGGGAATTCAACAACAAAAAGGCGACGTCTCTGAAATTTGTTTATTCTCGTTCAAAGGACGTCTATTAACTGAATTGACTTTTTAAATCATTTGGTTTTTCCTTTTTTTTTTTTTTTTTGGTGTGGAGAGTATCTTTGAAGCTAATATTCTCGTGTCTCAGCGCTTACACACTGAAAAAAAAAGGGTATTTGCCAGTGAACCACGCTGAAAGGCTCTCGAACCGTGCAGGTGTGGAGACGAAAAGGAAAACGTTAAACAGTATCTTATCAAATGTCCATCGTTTGCTACTACTTGGCTGCTGGTCTTTTTGCTAAAACGCCGTGGTTATCCATATCCGTGATTCAAAATAACGTCATGATTCTTAAGCGGATTCTCTCTTTCATCTTTATACAGGAAAAGAACTATAATTTTGTATTAGCCCAGAACTAAAATATGTCCGATAAGGGCAAATTTCAAAACAAAACTTAAATCAAAAGATAAATCAAAAATGTTCAATTTACCCCTTTCTTCTGCAAATGCTCTTGTTGCAGAAGAACTCGGCTGTTTCAAAGACAAGGCCAAAGACCGCACCATGGGCGATCATATGCTCGAGAGCTTGCGCAAGTACATCGACTGGGGTGATATGTCAAAGACAGTTCGAAATTGCTCAGAAATAGCCAAAAGAAAGAAGTACGTTTACTTCTTCTTTTTATTTTACTGTCATTACTAATCATTTAAGAGCAAGCTAACGTTAGAGTTAAGAAACTTTATTACTTCACGAAGTTAGTATTTAATTAAATATTTATTTGCATCTTGTGACACCATTTACTTAGGCTTCTCTTATATTGTGACGGGAGGAACATGTCACAATATTAATGTAAAATTTTAATTATTGCACATTTGTCCTCGTTTTTCTTAGGACTAGGCTTATTTTCGCACTATGGTGCATCTTGGTATCATTCATAAGATATAAAGCGTCTCCCTTTCCTTTCCTTACATACATACATACATACATACATACATACATACATACATACAGACAGACAGACAGACAGACAGACATAATTGACCTTTCCCCAGAGGGGTTTTCAGGGCCAATGAAACACAACTAAACGAGTAACAGAATAACACAACTACTACTAAGAATCCCAACTGGCCGGAGGTAAATCAGTTGGCTACTTACAAGTGCATGAAGGGGTAGTTTCTAAAGAAACTGTGGTGCTGCGTCGGTGGGGATGTAGTAGACAAAAATTTGGTTTTATCAACGGAGTTGATAATGTAAATTGGCCACCGTACAGAGATTCTAAAAGCTGACGTTTCGAGCGTTAGCCCTTCGTCAGAGCGAATCGAGGGATTATGGGTTACGTGTAGTTTTTATAGTAGAGTAGGAGCTACGCTATTGGTGGTAACATGGCAACGTGAAAAATAGGAATATATTAGTTAAATGAAAAGCGTTCGTTAATACCGTGAGGATTAAGGGTGCCGATTTGAAAGATGAATTTTTGTTCCAGATTCTTGCGGCTTTCCGTCGTACCTAGATGTAGGGAAAGGCCGCAGATAGCCATGTGTTTGTAGGAGTGGTTAGGCAGATTAAAATGGCGAGCGACTGGCTTAGATGCATCCTTGTCATTCTTCTCAACATCGCGAAGGTGTTCGCGGAATCGGTCACCTAGTCGTCTACCTGTCTCACCAATGTATAATTTATTGCATAACGTACAGGTTATGCAATAAATGACATTTGCGGAGGTACATGTGAAACGATCGGCGATCTTAACAGATCGCTTAGGTCCCGATATCTTGCTAGTGTTAACAATGAAAAGACAAGTTTTGCATCGTGAGCGCGCGCATTTGAAAGTGCCGGGTTGCTCGTTAGTTTTGAGCGCGCTTCTAACTAAAAAGTTGCCTACGTTTTTGTCGCGTTTGAATGAAATAAGTGGAGGTTGCGAAAAGATTCTACCAGTCTCAGGATCATTTTGGAGTAATGCACCTAAGCCAGTCGCTCGCCATTTTAATCTGCCTAACCACTCTTACAAACACATGGCTATCTGCGGCCTTTCCCTACATCTAGGTACGACGGAAAGCCGCAAGAATCTGGAACAAAAATTCATCTTTCAAATCGGCACCCTTAATCCTCACGGTATTAACGAACGCTTTTCATTTAACTAATATATTCCTATTTTTCACGTTGCCATGTTACCACCAATAGCGTAGCTCCTACTCTACTATAAAAACTACACGTAACCCATAATCCCTCGATTCGCTCTGACGAAGGGCTAACGCTCGAAACGTCAGCTTTTAGAATCTCTGTACGGTGGCCAATTTACTTACAAGTGCAGCTGGGCAGTTGAACCAGGGACGTCTACCAGAATCAAATTCAACCAGTGGTCAGAGCGGGTCTTGAACCCGGAATCTCCGGATCTCAAGGTAAGCGCTCTAACCACTGGGCTACACTGCCTCCTTCTTTGTTGTACGCGCCCAGTTACTTCGCCTCTCCCACACTCTTAATTGATTAATTGATTAGAGATATGGCAACTAATTGCATTCAAATTTTTCTGGCCTGCTAATATAAAACGAAAGATATGTGCAATGCTCTTCGGCATTCAGACAGTTTGGGTATAATTAAGCTTGTCTCTGTTGTTGTTTAAAAGTAAGTTCTAGTTTCAATCCCGAATCCTTTTGACCGTTTCAGGAAGTATTACTTCGCCATTCAATACTACGGAGAGTGCTGGGGGGCTTCAGCTGACACGCAGTATAATAAGCATGGTCCATCTGACAATTGCTGGTCTGGTGTTGGTGGATCTTACACGAATTTCGTCTATCGAAATACCGACGTTTAAAGAAGGTTGGAGGTAACAGTTCTCAGCATTCCCTCCTTCTCTTGAAATAAAATGGCAACTCTCGTTTAAAGTTCTTCTTCAAAGTTATTTTATAAATGATTATCACAATTATGTGGCTGCCTGCTAATCCAATCTTCGCTTAAGATGGAATTTCCTTTAATTTTGGTCAACTGTCCATTTTTAATCTGTTTACTTTTCTAGTAACCAATCAAATGCCAAGGGATACAATGGATCTCTATATTGGCCAATCATCATCAGTCAATTTATGGAAGTGGAAAGTGCTACTTGTTTTGATGATGACGCACTTTACCGACTTTTGACTTTTTGACTTTTGACTTTTTGAAAAAAATCAATAAACATCAAGGAATCCATGCCTGTCCGAGCATGGAGTCCAAGAGGCCATTTTGGAAAATACCATACTAGTCTTTGTTTGTCCCCCCAAATTTTGCATGAGCATTGTTTTTGTTTTCTCTTGGGACGATTGTAAGTCCCAAGAAAAAATCGAAACAATGCTTATGCAAAATTTGGGGGCACAAACAAAGAGTATTATGGTATTTTCCGAAGTGGCCTTTTACAGTTACAAATTGGGCCTGAAGACCTCTTGAAACCAAGCGCTGCCTTATAAACTTCTGCATCTTTTTCACTTTTCCTGTTTTGGTTTATTTTATTTTATTTTTCTTTTCCGGGGAGCGGTGTTTTAGCCGGCCTTTATTTATTCTTTTTAAATGGATCTCTCAAATTCAACCACATCCCCATGGTCTACTCGGCTTTATTTAAACATGACGGCTCATGTTGAAAGCCAAGTCGCCATGTTGAACCAAAGAAGACCCTAGGGGCGTGGTTGCAATATATTTCCAGTGGCAGTGTAAACGATTTCTAAAGAAAATTCGGTTCATTGTTCAAATTTCTCACCCGCTCCCCTGTAGTGATCATATTCCCTGAAAGGACGAAGACCTTTGAATCTAACTCCGTGTGAGATGGCAGTGTAAACGGTTTCATCTGGAACGAATTGTGAAATGTGCACGGTTTGCATGTGAATAACGATCTGGTTATATTTACAATATAATAACGACCATTAAACATAGGCATCAAAGGATGGGAAATCAAACCGGCTGTGGTCTTTTTCTTGCAGGGTGTCCAAGGAACGCTGAGAACTCGACTATCCTAGGAATGCTTGATAATAATATTGATTTTCAAGGAATCAGAGCATCAATAAAGAAGTAGCAAAGAACTGAAAGTTCTTTGTCTTTTGTTGTCTTACTATCTTACCTGCAGTTGCAAAAACACATTCCTCTAGCATAGCGGGCTGTTATCCTGATAGAAAGGTGTCTGAAAATGTGAAAAAGAAAAAAAATTGAGACACCTGTGATCCTTTCCAAAGATGACTATGTCTCATTTATTTTTTCACAGTGGGTTGGGAAGGATTAGACCCATTTAGCCTGCAAATGTCACTTACACGACACGTACATAGAGCCTGCTTAAATAAGAGGGTGCGCAAGAATTATCAGGAGTGGGAAATAATTCAGAAATATTACAAGAAATATTAAGTACGAATATTAGCGAAATGTTACGTAATGCCCCGTTGCCAAAATGGGCAAGTTATAAGCTCCGATCCCTCCTGATCCTCCAATAATTATGATCACCAACCACCTCTACCTACATATAAATTTTGCTAGCTACTAGTTCCGCTTCCCTCTACTGCGTTGTAAATAGTGCTGCTTCAGGTACAGTCACAAATTATTGGAGCTAAATCATGGTTTTCATTCAGCCATGTGATCGGAGGGCAAAAATGTCCCCTTCCTTTGTCAGTCATAAAAAAAAATAAATAAGGTTTTCAAACCTTCACGCTTACGACTTATTAAAGCAAGGATTTGCGCAAACGCGTGCATCAAAGTTGGAAGTGACTTCAGGCTAACGACTGAATGTACTTTCATACGGCCTACAAACCTTAGCTCTTCCGTACTTCAAAACATTCATCTTTCACAAAAGCAAGTTCGGTAAGTTTTAATGTTCCAAATGTCGAACGTGTTTCGGTTTTTCCAATTGCATTCCAAGCCATCCACCAAAACCAACCTTCCCTTCAGTGAACATTACATGACACCAACTTAGAATTGCCATTTATATGAAAGCAGAGAGAAGATTCAGAAAGTTAACAGCGAGAGAATCGATGGATTGACAAGTTCGAGCCTGTGCGTTTTACTTCAGTGATGCTGCCACCAACAACGGTGCACAAACAAGACAAGCTGCGAAAAATTCCTAACTTTTAAAGGATTTTAATAGAGGGGGCGTCAAACAATCACAAATTTAAGAAATAATTATAGTGGAGAATGGATCCCCATGCCCCATTATAGTTTTTTTTAAATATATTTTTAGTTTCACAAAACTAAGGTCTCGCATATTTAAATTTTGATTACGTCATCACAGCTGGCCAATAATGTGGCTCTGTAAAAATAGCTGCGTAGCTAAAATTAAATTTAGTTGAAGTTTATTATACATTCACCTTTCGTACATCTTTCATTGATCCTTACCCGCAAAAATAGCCCAGCTAATCGAGGCGGTCAGGAAAAAGTAAAAGATTACAATAATAGAGGTTGAGACAACAATAAAGAGAACAGATACACGAACATCAACATATAATATTAAAATGAAAGGAAGTACAATTACAAAGTAGGTGGAATGAAACAAACGTATAACTGAAATTAAGCTGAAAATATTAAATTTAATATTTACTAAAAGTATGAACGGCAACATAAATATTTTGTTGTGTGAGAGTATCCAGTAGCCGATTCTGACGTAGGATACAATTTTTACTCGTGGATATATCCACGAGTTTTGGTGGGGATCTTTGTGCAAATTTGTCACTCCTGCGTAACCGGAAGTTCGATCTAATTAGCCAATCAGGATGGATCATCAAAACACAGCTGTGACTTCCTGTTCGCTACAAGGTTGTGCGCCGCCATTGCTGTTAGTTGCTTTCTTCGTAAGTGTTTAATTTGAGCACCTTCCGCTGCATTTAGAGGCAAGAAACTGAAGAATTAAAGAAACGGCGTTCTTCGAAGGTGAAGCAAAAGATTCTGAACAAGTACACATTGGTGCAATTAATTGTGCACCGCCTTTCACTCTCCAACGCGAAGACTTAATACAAATCGAAATGGAATCGACAGACACATGGTGAGAAGACTCGAGAAGATAGTCTCTGTCGATCCCCTAAGCTTACGAGGGATTAATAAATTCCATTTGGAAGGTGACTTTCATTTACATACATACATACATACATACATACATACATACATACATACATACATACATACATCTTTATTTGCAATGCAGGTTAAATGTGTTGGCAAGACCGAAGTCCTGATGTGGACCTGCCTAACTACAGCTAATTAAATACAATCACATTAAGATATAAAAATACATTTAGGAAAACAAAGTGTAAGTTTCTTCTTAATTACAATAAATTTAGATAAATTAAATACAAAACATAGATAATAAATTCATATCTAAAAATATAAAAAGTCATCATTTTTCATAGAAACACAGCAGGAACCTCTGGCAAAATTTATACCATTTAGAAGATGCTTGTTCGCCTTAAGTCCAATCTTAAACGATCTTAAGTTTGCACATTCCTTGACATGATGCGGAAGAAGATTCCATGCCAAGGCAGCCCTGTGTTTAAAAGAAGACCTGCCAATTTCAGATCTTGGTCTTGGCACTTCTAAATTTAGAGAATTCCTTAAGCTGTAATTTGTTTTTACCTTAGAAATTAAAATGTTTAGATCTTCCGTATTTAAACTATAAGATTGATAGGTCAGAACCAGCAGTCTCTTAACATAATACAAAGAAATGGGATTCCATTGCCTCAATTTCTTGATCTCATCTGTTGAAGTGGTCATAGGTAGCTTACAAACAACCCTAATTGCTCTCATATGAATACGTTCAATATCCTCCATAAGTGACGGGGAAACAGAACCCCAGACAACAATATTATGTACTACACTAGGAATAATTGAGTTAAAATAAATAGATTCCAAGGTGGACTGAGGCAGGAATTTGATTCGTTTCAGAACAGCCAATTTCTTATTAAATAAACTACAAACATTTCTAATATGATCCTGCCAAGATAACTTATTGTCAATAGTTAAGCCAAGACACTTAGATGAAGACTTGAACTCGATGGTCTTGGTGCCGTATCTTAAAGCTGGCAGAGGGCCTATAAAGCTTGATCTAGATACTATCATTGCTTCAGTCTTTGATTCATAAGCAATTAGTCTGTTGGCTGCACACCACATGTGTAGCTGAGATAGAATACATTGGAGCGAAGAGATGACCGTACCTGTATCCTTACCAATAGTATAGCAAACATATAGAGATTACCATAAGATATAAATTCTGGCAAGTCATTAACATATATTGAGAACAATCTAGGCCCCAGGATGGACCCTTGGGGCACTCCATACTTCACAGGTTGAAGGGCAGATTTCTTTGCAGAGATCTGGACAAACTGATTTCGGTTTGACAAATAGTTGGCAAGCCAAGAAAAAAGAGAACCCGATATTCCAGTGGCTTTCAGTTTTTCTAACAGGATTGAATGGTTTACAGAGTCAAAAGCTTTGCGGAAGTCAACAAATAGTACTCCCACTACCAGACCTTGATCCACAGCTGACTTCCAAGTTTCTGTCATATGAAGCAAGAGACCCTCAGTTGAACGATTTTTTCTGAAACCCCACTGATTACGGCTTAATAAGTTGTGGGACTGTAAATGGTCATTTATGGAATTGCAAACCACAGCCTCAAGAATTTTTCCAGGTATGCTAAGCTGAGAAATCGGTCTGTAATTGTTCTCGTCACATGGTTTGCCTTTCTTGAACACAGGAGTGACACGAGATAGTTTCCAATCACGTGGGAAGGAGGCACTAGTCAAGCTATTTTTGTAAAGTGGAAGTAAGCTCTGGGTAACTAATTCAGACGATTCCAAGAAAAGGTCCCTAGGTGAGACCAAATCTGGACCCGTGGCCTTCTTAGGATTTAATGCCTTCTGGGTATTACTCTTGACTAACTGCCAATTAAAATCAGTGGAATCTTTAGTAGGAGTAATCCTAGTAACAAAAGTAGATAGTGTTGACTTGTCTAGAGGATTTAACTTTGTTGTCAGGCTTTCAGTAACATTGATGAAAAAATCATTAAAATGATCTGCTTTCATTTGATCATCAGTTAATAGTTTGTTATTGTAATCCATAACTGGACCAAACTTGAATACTTTATTTTTCCTTAGCACCTGGTTAGTAAGCCTCCAGAATTCTTTAGGATTGGTTGATTTGTTAAATTGATCTTTCCAGTAAGCAGTTTCAGCCTTCTTTAACAGATTTTTTACCTCATTTCTTTTCTCTCTATACTGGCTCCATTTAACTGGATCTCCAGAGGTTTTAGCCTCATTTAAGAGCTTAAATCTTTTGTTCATTTCTTTCCTAATGGAAGAATCAATCCATGGGAGGGAATTAGGTCTGATCTTTGCTTTCCTAGGTGGTAAATGGTGATCCATAATATCCTTGTATAGGTAGTTCCAGACGAAGTGGCAATCATCAATATCATCAAACAAACTCACAAGGTGCCAAGGAGCATGCTCGAAATCTGTTTTAAGTTGTTTTTTATCCACTTGTTTATATTTCTTTGTTGAAATCACCAGTGGCTTAGGATTGTGTCTAGCCACTTTAAAAACAGCAAAAATCAGATGGTGGTCAGATATTCCCAAGTCAATGGAACCAGATGTTTGAATTTTCGCTGGCTGAGTTGTCACTATGAGATCAATTAGAGACTTAGATTCGAATGTTATGCGTGTAGGGCTGTTGGTGATGTTCTTCAGACCAAAACTGCACAAAATCCTTTTAAAACGTTTCCCGAGATGGGATTCATTTGAATCTGGACTGGGAGTCATGTTACAGTTAAAGTCGCCTACCAAGATAATATTTTTCCTTTTCATCCAAATCTCTGAGATTCGATTTCTAAAAACATCAAAAAAGGAACAATCACTTGGAGGTCTATAAATACAGCCAACCAGAAAAGACTGTGATCTCAAAGTGACATTCAACCAAGTGGCTTCCAAATTAGGGTGGTCCCATGTGGTAACTTGATGAGCAAGAAGACTTTCTCTGTAGTAGATTAAGACACCACCGCCATGGTTGTTACGGTCATTTCTCACTATGTGGAAGCCGGGAATCCTGATCCAATTGTCAGTTATGCTCTCATTTAGGTGGGTCTCTGTAATGCCAAGAATATCAAAATTGACAACCTCCAATAATAGCTGGACCTCCGGAAGTTTATTAACCAGGCCATTGATGTTTAAATGGCCGATTTTAAGATTTTTATCTCCCACCAATTGTCGAAGAGAACTCAATGGATCTATAAGCTCCTGGATATCAATGCCTGTAGTTTCGTTGGTAGCGGGAATACGGGGTCGAGAATCGATGGGGGTTTGCACTATCTGAAGACAGGGAGGACAGACCCAGTCAAAGGAAACCATACTTTGAAAAACTTTAAAATCCCTCGGCTTGACTTGACCACATTTAATGTGGCACCACTTGCGGCACTGATCACAATTTACAGCTCGGTGATTCCGCGCAACAGTCTTGGAACAAACGGAACATTTGGAAGCATTCGTGACAGGACCAGGATTAGGGGAAACATCACCACTAACAAGGAGACGAGCCTGCTGAAAACAGCTATCAGAATTTGCGTAATAGCGAATCCTTGACTGTAAGAAACCTCTTCCACGTGTCGCTGTAGCAAAATGGCGGACTTGTATCCACGGCGGGGAATGCTTGTAATTTGCTGAAACTGCACCAGTGAAAAGGTCAAACTTTGCAAAATGAAATGGTGGAGCCCTTGGAAAGCAGGAAAAGTCATTTTCTTCTCGAAAGAGCAAAAGGTAAGCAGCTAGAAGCAACAGAAAGCGAGAGCAGTGAAATTCACGACCACACGCCATGATGTCCGCTCGAAAGGTTTGGAGAGTGACATCGAAGCTATCAAAGTATACCAATGTTTATCAAAGCTATCACGAAGTTTTGCAAGCTATGAGTCATCAAGGCCATATGAATCCAACTTGAACAACATCAGTGGCATGAAAAACAGTGAGGCAACCAAGCAACCCATGCTTCCAGACACTAGTACTTGTGCGGCGGACCATAATGACGAACTGTCGAAAGACTCGGTCATTGATAAGGAACTGATAAGGAATCGGTACCAATCTCCTACGATACAGCAAGGGCTGAGGCCGTTCGCAAATGCAAACACGCTCCCTGGAACAGAGAACCTTCCACTGAGAATTCATTATAAGAAAACGTCGAGCTTGTTTCATAAAGACAAGGTAATTAGAAAGTGTATGGTGCATTATGTAAAGAAGAACGTACCGAGTTCGTCTGAGTTGAGAAAGTGTTTATCTCTCGCTTTTGGAAAATAATATTATATTGCAGTAAGAATGTCTAGACCTAGACCGCAACTCAGACGTAACAAATCTTCGAGAGTAGATTCTAATCGTCATTTTTATCTTATTACCCGCAGGACTGCTAAACACAAAAAAGACTTGTCAGTTCTATTGTGTATTCAAGATCAATCTGTTACTAAGCATTCAACAAAATTGAACCAACAAAATGAGAGTTACTGTCTAACAAGAGAAAAGCTATCATTGATATCAGGAGACATGAAATCGAACCCAGGCCCTGTTGCTCATGGAACGCGTACACATGCAGTATCGAGAAATCCTTCTATAGCACTATTGCAGGCTCGATTTGCTCAGAAAGGATTGAAGACACTAGAATGTACTTCAGATGGTTCATGCTTCTTTTCTTTTGTTGCCCACCAGTTATACAATGATCCTTCCTATCACATGAACGTGCATGCTGCTGGAGTCGAATACGTCACATTAACATACATGTGTTGTCACATGTCAACAGTAATTCAGTCTTTTCGTGATAAGATTACACATGGCCCTGAATATATATGCACTTGCTGTGATCACTTATGGTTCAGACCATCTGTCTCTAAGGGCGCTTTCCTTTTGTCAGAACTGGCCGGCCAGACCCAACAGTTTGCAAAGAAAATGCAACAATTTGAAGGAACACTTGCGTGATAACCCCTCGCATTCCAGCAAAGGGGATCATGATCACTCAGATTCATGCATCATTTTGAGTATCGAGTTGCATATGAGAGCCCCCCGTGCTGTTACACAATTATCCAGCTGTTATATCACACTGACTAATGCCCAAAGAAAACTTCAGCCTGCCAATTTTAAACAATCGCGGAAACTTTCATATCCACGCGAAACGACAGTGGCACTTTGATTTATATTTAGGCCGAGCACGACAACTGTCGGGAATACTATCCCATATCTTTGTACCAATACTTGAAAATAGATTTTTTTTTTTAACTATCATTGGAAGAGGCCATTTGTGAGGGATCCGTTCTCTTACCTCATCGTCTCTTGTTATGTTTTAAAAGAAAATCCTCTCAGTTTTGTATTGATTTATATACACAGAATTTCCCTTTCGCATACGTCCTTCCTTAATTAAGAGGGTTGAGAATATTAGATTGTGCAGAACGCAAGGAAGGAGTTTCGTCGTTAGGTAGAGACTTTTCGCCGTTTGGTAGAAATAAAATAATTAGATTTGTGCTAGCATTTTGCATCAGACTTTGGGTCACTGGGACCGTTGTAGTTCGATCGGCGAACAAGGGGCGATTCTAATATATATATAGCCTTTTTAACCTTTGCTATGCGGACTACACGACACGAAAAAGCCAAGGACATAGCATTCAAGCTACGGGTGGGCAGCATGAGTTGAAAAGTAGCTTGATCATTATTATAATAATTACGTGATACAATAAAACATAGTTTGCTGTTTGGGCTAGTCATGTGATTTATATATTCATAATTACATACTTGTGATCAGCACCTTTAATTCAGTCGTTCGACTGCAGTGGGTTCCATGCAGAAGAAACCGAAATCAATAACACGTTCTAAAACACTTCGTCGTATTCTAAAACCGTCCAATTCTGGTAAAAATGATATGTTTTGCGGTCATTTTTTCCAAATCTGTGCTGTTTTGGCACCACACCGTAAATATTGTTGATGAATCTCCACTTTTCTACCGAATGATTTATCCAGTTTGCAATATTTCGAAAGAAAAAAGAATATTTTTCCGGAGCATTTATCAACTTTGCAATATTTATCAAATTTTATCAAATTTTTGACTAAACAGTCACGCAAAATGACAGTAGAAATTTCCAACGTCTTCTCATAGAAGATCACAGAAAATGGCGACGGAAATTTCCAACGTCATTTTTAACAGAAGATAAAGCAAAATGACGGCGGAATTTTCCAACGTCATTTTTTACAGAAGATGAGGCCAAATGACAGCGGAAATTTCCAACGTCATTTTTTAAAAAAGATCAAGCAAAATGACGGCGGAATTTTCCAACGTCATTTTTGGCAAAAGTAAAACAAGACTACCTGAAGTGAAGATCTTCAACTTTATTGTCTAAGGACGAACTTAACTCCCACGGACTAAAATCGAGATATTTCACACACTCAGATTCTAAGCTTGAAGACAATTTACTATATAGACATGTAAAAGAAACGATATGAACCTCGTTTATGGGCTGCTCGTAGAACGTTTTCACCAAGATGACTAACATTTTTTCCCCGGAAAGACGTTAAATTATCACTCACTCTTGCTTTAATTGAAATGTAATTTTTATGTACAGTATTATGACAAATAGAAAGCTACGGTTAGTCCCTCCAGTCGTTGCAAACCAACAGAGAAATATGTCAATACTGAGGAAAAAAAGTTTTTTTTATTACAAACTTAATTCTGCTCTCTGTCGTTAGCCACAAACTTGGCTCTTAATTGTCTGAGAACTATAGCACAAGTAAAACCGAGCGAACAAATATGAACATCGGTACTCCCATTGAAATCTGGAAATAGTTCTATTTGCTGCAAACGGCACACGCTAATAATGCTACATTCGTGCTTTGCATCGACCAGTATCAAATCACCAAATTCAATCTGTAAAAGAACATGAAATGAAAGAAATTTTATCAGAGCTACTTTTGGCTGACAATTAGTTTTTTTTCTTTTTAATGAAACATTCTCTCTCTTACCTGCAACCGTTCGCCTTTCTTGTCACTTTTTGAAGGGGAAATGTTCAGAACATATCCACGCTCTTTGCCATCCCGCTTGAGAGGACGGTCACGTAGTCATGAATAATAATTTTGTTATCGTCAATCGGTTCCACAAAATACCACTGGTTTCACAAGACCCCAAACGCCCGTTAGTCATTATTATATTAGCTGAAAGTCTTGAGTCGCCAAAAGAATCAAAGTGCTAGCTATTTAGGCTGGATGGATTTGCAGATGAATTCGTTGGTGGGAGTTCTTTTTCCTCAAACTATACCAACGAGCTAGCGTGCTATTCGCCCCTTTCGTGAGATTTCTGTTAAAATCTTATCTGAATGAATTTCCGTCAGTTAATTCAATTGTCAGGTAGAAACCAGAAAAGGACCGGAAATTAATGATTTAAGTGACCGAAAAATTTAAACTGCGGCCTCCAGCCCTGCTATTTAAGAAACCTTCAGAAAAGGCAAAAGGCAAGTTGCATTATTTTTTTGCTCGGTTGTTAAACTGTAAAAGGCTTCTTTCACATTAAGGCTGCTTTCGTGGATAACAAATTAATTCCCCGCACTTAAAAACGCAGGTCACTTTATACAAGGTCAGCAAGCGCTCAACAAAATATTCAAAGAGGTCCCCCTTTTTTCTCGCAAAAGAGGAAAATCCCTCAAGAACTTTTAAAGGCCGTTTACACGACAGAAAGATTTGGGTCAGAGCTATTAAAATTCTAGAAGGGAAAACATTTGCGAACCGTTGGAGTCGTGCTCGGCTTTCATAATCAATCGCACTGTCGCATTCAAAAACCGCATGACACATGACACACATATTGCCACCCAGTTTTACATCACGACATTGAAACCTAAACGAAATAGGACAACAGGTCGTTGAAGTAGTTTCAAATGCACAGTACGGAAAAAGACTGCGTTTATCGTCCTGTACCAGCCTTGCTACTAATGATTTTTTCGATCCTTATTTTGATGATGAAATTAGCTAGGAGAACTGAGCAGATTCGGCCATGTCTGCAAGTAGTCCAGCGACAAATGACCTCCGGTTGAAGCCACACTTAGTCAACGTAAACGGTGAGTGATCTCAGTCCAAATACCAGTGAACCTTTTGAGACACTATTTGAAGACCACGAGAGAGACAACCCTTATAAATTAACCCTGGAACCAATTCAGGGCGTTAATTCTTTGCCGAGCGAACGTAATGATATCGGTTGAATGTGTTCCCCTTGGAGATTGGAATCAGAGACGGAAGATGGCATGGCAAGTAAGTTGCCATGATTGACTTACAGCTATTGCGCTTCAAGTGGACAAACGGAAAGATTGATTTGAAGAGGCTAGCTTAAAGAAAGATATCCAAAAATTTTATGGTTCAAAATGTTTCAATCAAAGTCATAAGCAATGTTGGCCGATGACAAAAAGGGAGCAAGTTATTCGAACCCCCTGAGAAGTAACTACAATAGCACATGGCTTTTAGACGATATGATGGTGTGATGAAGAAGACACAGCACGAGACAAGGTCAGTCGATGCCGATTTAGCAGAGGCCATGATTCCACCGATTGTTCAAAGATCGTCGGGCGCAGACTGCTATTGAAAAAAAACTCGTTGCGGATCAGGTGGATGATATACCTGACTCGGAGGTGAATTCAGAGATAAAGGCGCATATATTCCCTTCATCTTTTAATTTAGCCTAACATTGAACGAAGACTGAATTTCAGTTGTTAATAACCACACAAGCCTACACTATAAACAGCTTTTGATAATTTGAAAAAGTGAACTGTAAACAAGACAAAATTGTCTTCAAGAGGCGACTATTTTGTTGGACGTTTAAGATTAAATATAAAATTAAAGATAATATTCAAGAAATAGAGTTAGAATATGGAATAGCTGATCTTAAGAAGTGCGCAATTAGGCATTCAACATTTGCGGAAAAAAAGGACTTTGTAAGTTTCCGAGGCAATTTCGGGTATGCACATGCGCGAAATTTTGAGGCTGGAAATTTCCATCGTCATTTTTGATTAAGTGCAAATTTGATCTTAAAGATTTCTATGGTCGTTTGTGTTTGACGTTGGAAATTTCCATGGTCGTGCTTCTCGCAAATTTGACTTTGGAAATTTCCGTGGTCATTTTGTATAACCCTATAGTTTAGACGTTGGAAATTTCCGTGGTCATTTTGTATCAACCCTATAGCTTTGACGTTGGAAATTCCCGTCGTCATTTTGCATTGCATTGGACTGATTTTAAACTCATTTGCCTTTCTTAGACAAAAAAATCAATCCACCTTCTTCAATTTGGAAATATTTTGAACCGTTCTTCTCATTCTTGACATAAATTTATGTTTCTGGCAATAAATAAAAGAAACCTCTGAATTTCTTGCCAAGTCCTTTTAGCAAAAAAAAAATATTTTTAAGCAAAATTTTCCATCTTTCAGTACACCTCCACAGGAACGGCAATTCCGGCATACTTTCTTGGTATTTTTGCCACACACAACTGAGTGGAAGGTTGGCAAAAAAACCGTATATTGAGCCTTTTTTTTTTCAAATCCAAGCTTGGCAATCCGGGCTTAGCAATTTTAAACCTTAAATAAGCTATTTTGTGCCAAAATTCCCAGTTTTCTTGGCACATTTTAATCGGAACTATCAATATTTTGCCAAAAATTAACGTTTTAGAATATCCCCATTGGTTTTAGAACGTGTTCAATCATTCATTCATTCAATATCCAGTTTCTTGTTTGATGGCCTTATCATGAATTCCACTATAACAATCTTTGTATTTTCGCTGTAATGGCTACCGATAAGTATTGGCTCAGTCTTTTCGCGGTTTCCAGGGCACTGTCTGTTGAAAAATCGAACGGTTGTCTGTTCAGAGATCGAACGGGTATAAACTCATAAATCAGCTTGGCGAAGGTCTTGTAAATAGCGTATGTCACTCTCAGCGCTCCAATGTAAAGGCTATAAGTTTACTGTTTATCTTGCAGGGGCACCCAACGTCAATTTTCGGAAAACATCTGTTCGGAAGACGATTTGAGATCTAGAATTTTCGGAACATTTGTTGTTAAATTTCTTGCTTGCCTGCCTCTCCTAGGATTTTCGAACATCTTAAAAATGGTATAATTGCCCATTTTTAACGGATTTTTGCACTAAAAAGGTCACCTAGAATTTTCGGGAGACTTTTTTCTGGCTGAAATTTTCGAAAAGGTAAGTTTTGATCCCTATAGTTTCGGATCACTAGACTTTCAGCTAGGAAATCCGAACAGATGAAAAAAAAAATTTAAGGGATAAAAATATGCCTATATCTACCGTTTCAATCCTAAAATACGTTTAACAATGCTATGTTTAAGTGGATTTGAACTATATTCTCGTTGGGTGCCCCTGATCTTGGTGCTACAACCATTTGCCAAACTGTTGAGACACCTTAAGCAAAAAACAAAACAAAACGCATTTACCGACTTCATAGGATGGCCAAGAAGAAATTTTCTGGTTCAGCCGCTTCATTCCTTTCCTCTCAGTTTCCAACTGCACATGTCCGTAGCCCCAGTCACAGACAAAATATTGATCTCTCAGTGTTGTCGAATCCACGTAAAAGAATCTACAGTCATGCACTTGAGCACATAATCCGTGACGTCCTCCGGGTATTGTCGATATTTATACATTCTGGTTCATGGACAACTGTCTTCTCCCACCTAATTATAAGACGCGTGCTGTTGGACGCCCTATCGCGCGCCATCTGTAGAAAAAAATACCTTTCGACTATCATATGCGGAAACGAAACTATCAAATATAATTATCAAATATTAAAGGTAAAACGCTTAATGCAACTGGAAGAGCATTTATAATGGCGATTATAACCGGAATGGGTCTATCGTAAGAGACATTTTCTGCTGCTTCTTAGATTGCTGAAAAGACAGAGTGGCGTTGCAAAAGCCAATCAAAAAATCTGCGGAAAGCCATAGAAGACGGGCAGAGCAAAAAGTGAAAGATGGAGTCACGTCAATCTACCGTCCGTTGATGAACACATCATGCACCCTACTGGAGATGTAAGTTCACGTGGTTATCATGTATTAGCTAGGGCCTCATTCTGTTGTACGTAATTTCGTCTTGATAACGTTCCCATGACCTGGCTCGATCCATAATGTGTTCGTAACTTCTGAAATACTAGGGACCTTCAGATTCTAGGACGAGGACGAGAACGAGTACGAGTTTTGACTGTTTGTTTTTAGCGAAAATACTAAGAAGATTTATACCCCGTACGATTAATCTTACTGTCTGTTAGCAGTATAGATTGCTCAGTTATTCTTATTGCTGTTACCTGGGCCTTTTTGCTGATCGAAAAATGCCAAAACTGCTACCGTGTTGTTGACATGTTTTGACACGACGACATTTTTGCAAAACCTCGTACTAAAATGACGACGGTAACACGTTTTTCCCGCCAAAATGACGCTGGTTTGCGCGCGCTCAATGTTTTTCTACGAGAAAATTTGGTACTCGTAGTCGTTCTCGTCCTAGAATCTGAAGGTCCCTATTGAAGGTGGGCCAACGAGTAAAGTCAATGACTGAATGGCAGGGACCGTAGTTTTTGTTCCGAACTTTCCCGTTTTTGTGCCCTCTTCACATTAAAATAGGCGAGCTTAAGTCAGAAAAGTTGGTTTAGAAAAAGTTAACCGCCTGAAATTGAATTCCGCAACAGTCTGTCACAGTCTGTTATTCTTCACAAGTTGTTATTCTGTAGGCTGGTGGTCTTTATCAGTTTATAGACGAGCGGCTCGTTACCAAAATTCAAGACCTTGTATGTGCAGGTGCAAGATCTGGAAAAGAATTGTATCGTGGACAAAAGGCACCTAAGCTATGAAATCGACGGTTTTTCCCTTCAAAGGCAACTATACGAAATCATATTCACAAACCTGTGACCAAAGACAGGTTTTCAAAAATTGACTAAGAAGATCTTATTAATTAAGAAATTGGAACTTTGGAAGGAAGCCTCACCCGATGATTCATTCGAGTTTCATCCTTATGCAACTTATGCCATTGCATGAGGAAGAAAGCCCGCGACGTACAGATGACAGTGGAGATGGCCAGAGCGATAGCAAAGATGATGGACAAATTTTAAGAACATCTACAAAGGGGCTCTCTTTGTACATCAAACAATAGACCAGAAACGACTGCTAGAGCGATATGGAGGCGAGATCTGTATGCTGGACGCTACCCACAAGACCACGCGGTATAGCCTCCCTCTTTTCTGCGTTGTTGTCAAGACTCAACGTCGATTATCAAATCGTTGGTTCCTTCCTTGTCCAAAGTGAAACGGCGGACGCTATATTTGAAGCGCTGATGATCCTAAAGTCATGGGACTTCAAGTTGAGTCAGAATGGCATGCAGATATAGAGACTATTTTAAGCACGTTTCCTGAAACTAATCGATTGCTGCTTTGTTTTGCTGACATTCAGGTCTTTATATGTGATTTCCACCGTGAACGGGAATAGGAAAGATGGCTCGCAAGAGCAAGCAATGACGGTTGACAATCATAACGTACTTGCTAAACTACGAAGTGTAGCAAGAGCAAGAACAGAAAAAGAGTACATGGACAAATTGGGAGAACTAAAAGACAGCGAAGAGTGGAAGTCTAGTTCTAATTTACAGAGCTGCATGACAAAAACGTGGCTTCCACAGTATAAGGTAATTTACATAAACCTCAAGCTTATCGCGACGCGAGAGACCTTGGCCGAAAAAAAAAGATTGCATTTAATATCCCTTCATCAAGCTCTAATTTTGAAAGTGTATGTTAACCTTTCAGAAATGGGTTTGGGCATTGATTAAAGACCAGTTCATCACCACAATCAACACCAACAATGGAGTAGAGAGACAAAACAAGGCTTTTAAGTAGGCTATTCCTTGGAGGGTCACAACCATGCAACGCCGAGCGGGATGTTGACTGTTCTTGTTGAAGAGTTTCTTCCCGATAAGTACCTGAGGTGTGTACCAATTTTAAAAATAATCTATTATCCTTAGTGCTACATATGAACCAGAAAAGTGCTGCCAGAGTTTAAAAATCAGTTTGAACTTAAAGATAGAAATCTATATATCAATATATGAGTGTTTATATCCTTAAGTTACAAGTCCATCGTAATTTCATTAAATGTTGACGATTAACAGTGTAACAATGAAGCAATAATTGCTTTAATCTCCCCAAACTTCTAATTTTGTCCCCCATTTTTTTCCAGGTTGGTTGAATTAAACACAAAACTGCAAGCATCCTTTCGAAGCTATAATCCCAACATCCCTCCCTATTTGAGAGAGAAGCCGCTCCATATAATTAAGCACTGTTTGGAAAGACATTCCCTTGCTAAGTCAATGCCAAGCAGTCATGTTGAAGTATTCGACATAGCTAATGGTGTGTTCACGGTCAGAAGTCAGTGTGATACAGACGATAAAAGAAGTTATCGAGTGCAGTTCAACCAGCCTAGTTGTGAGTGCTACGACTGGGAGAGACAAAGAATGCCACGCAAGCATTTTTTCTCCGTCTTTCTTCACGTCAAAGTTTGGTCTTTTGATAGGCTCCCTATAACGTATAAAGATTCCCCTCGACGATGACTTAATTGGCAAAGAAGAGGTTGACCACGTGCCAAGCGGGACTGAACAACAAATTGAATTTCCTGAGGTTCCGGCACGGTTACAAAAGCAGTGAAATTCGAGAATCGTCCACGCAAAGCTGCTCGGCCGCGAACAAATGCTGCAAAATGTCGTGAATTGTTGGGGAAGAATAGAAATTTGACTTACATAGTCGAGGGGTTGGAAAGCTATAATACTGGAAGAGGTGATTGAGAAACTCGAAACATGCCACCACCTTTTACTGGGGTACGCCCCGAAAGAAAATGGCGTCATTCTTGAAGCTCCAGTGAAGCCAAGCCGAGGTGATGTTAGAAAGAAGAAACCAAGAAAAAAGGAGAAGGAAGTACATTTCAAGAAATTGCCAGTTCCTTCGAAAAAAAACCAGTTTTCTGGGCGAGTCAGGGAGAAAGCTAACGTAATGAAAAGGCACTACAATGTCACCCTACGGGATATATATACAGAGCCAGACACCACGGCCAAGAAATCAAAACTGGACGCCCTCAAGGTGAACAAAGAAAAATCCAAAGTTGCGGGCTGTGATTTTCAGCAAAGAGAATCAGCCAAGCTCGCGGAAGATACCACAGGAGAAACTCTCGGAGATGACAAGGAATCGGCCAAAGGAACTTATGCTTATGAATTCGAAGCACCAACAGCAATTCCAGGCAGACTTCAAATCAATGTCACGGGTGCTAACGAGTACTCTCCAGTTTGTAAGCCCGGGTGCAGGAGTTCTCTTTCAGCGCATGCATCTTTCCAAAGTCCTTGTAAAATCAAATATACGGCAGAGGATGTGAACGACACCAACAACCTTAACTCGGGCTCGGAGTGTCAAAACCACTACTCCAATAAAACTGGCAGGTTTATTCTATCAGACGATGATGTTAAGATAATAGAATCTGGGGACTCCCTAACTGATCCCATCATCGGAGCAGCACACTCCGTACTCCGAGACTAATTCCCTTACATCGGTGGAATGGAAAATACAACTCTGGGTCCAGTCAACAATTTCACTATACAAAGGGGAGAGTTCGCCACTGAAATACTCCATACTGGAAGTAGTCACTGGGTATTGGCTTCGAACATCGGATGCTCCAGTCCATCTTAGGTTCACCTGTATGACAGCCTTTTTCGTGGCAGAATTCAACTAGCCGTCAAGCAGCAAATAGCGTCTATCATCTACAAAGAGAGAAAGAGCTTTAAGATTGTTGTCCCCAAGGTACAAAGACAGAATAACTACCATGACTATGGGGTATTTGCTATCGCCTTTTTGGTCCCCTTACTCCACGGAGTAAATCCATCTGTCTGACTTTTGACAATGGAGAAGTGAGAAAGCCTCTAATTACGAGCCTTAAGGGCTCCTCTTTCAGCCTTTCCCCCTCTCTCAAGTGCAAGAACAGCGCACGCAACGGAACACGTATTTGTCCAGGACTTCCCTGTGATCTGTGACTGCAGAATGCCGTGGGATGAATCTGCCGGGAATTCTCCATCTTTGTGGTGTGCAGAATGCAACATCTGCAAAGAGTGGTACCATAGGAAATGCGTCCCTTCCAAGGTAAAAATGCCACTTGGAGGTGCCCGAAGTGTCAGATGGCTCTCAAGGAAGAGGAAAACAAACGACCATCGATTTAATGGGGAATCTATAACTCAACGGAACTTCTTTTAGCATTCTAATTTTTATTTCATATACGGTCGTTTAAAAGGCGAGGCCCAGTTGTTCAAAGCCCGATTTAGCTAATCCTGGATTAGTGGAAACTTTTCTCTCAGTTTATCTTTCCACAAGATTTTTAGTCTCCAGTTTGGAATTAGACTTTTTGCTTTTCTTCAGCATAAACGTATTAAGGCCGCCTTTTTGACGGGAAAGACACAACCCTTCGTAGGTATTTAATCCCGGATTAGTGCTGGGCCCGGGAGTGAGGTTTAAGGTTGTAATATATATATATATATATATATAGTTATCGAAATTGTTTGACATAAAACGACAAGAAATATGCTAATAATATAGATAAACTTTCTCACTGCCAACGTTTTCATTTAAGGCTGGCTTTAGATCACGGATAAACAGAGACTCTTTAATTTTACAATCATGCGCTTGTCTGATCGATCAGTTGCTAATATTTCAAAATGATCCCACTTAATTCTGTAGTTGGTTGAGAAAACATGATCAGTAATTGCAGATTCGTGAAAATTTTTAGTCAGGGCTTTAAAATGTTTTTCTGTCACGTAATCTGCCTATCGTTTTCCCTGTATAGAAATCATTGCAATCCCAGCAGTTTGCTCTGTACACTACTTTTGACCTGAAGGAAGGAGCTAGTTTATCTTTTTATGGGAAAAATCAATTTCGTTAGTCCCAGTCCTTACAGCTGTATTTTTTAATTTAAAATTTATCTGTGACTGAATAATAATCACTTCTGATGATGCATGTAGTAACATACGAAACATTAAGTTTATAAAAGTTATGCAGTTCAAGCAAATGTTTGTAACCGCTGTTTCCGTTTTATTCTTATTGAAACTTAAATGGCCCAAGTCAAAGAATTTTTATGAAATATATTAACTTGCGAAAATGGAATGTTCGTATTTCAGTGCGTTGCACAAATGCCACGCGACACATGTAGTAGCTCGAACTCATAAATTCGCATACCTCTAAAGACTGCCAAATTTGTAGCCACTATTTTCAAATCTTCAAAATATTGATATCCAAAATCAATAAGGATTCATTTTGCTGAGTTCTCTAAAAGGAAGCTATGTGTGACGAGGTATATCTCACAGAGTATGCTGTTTAGAAACAAAGCATAGAAAATTTGACCAACATCTCAACCTGAATGAACATCGCACCAGGTAAAGTTTTCTAGTGAATGACTTACAAAGACAGTTAAACGTAATTTAAACAAATCTTTGTGGATAGGTTAGAATTTCCGAATACCCGGCTACTTCAGTTACATACCACTGGATAACAACAATCTCCATTGTTGTATGCCTCGTTCTTCAAAAGCTAGCTTCCCGCGACACGTGTAAACAATAGCCGGATGATCTTAAACCGAGACTTTTCTGTCATTGCTAACGGAAATGAATAGATTGTGGTGGTATTTGGAACTCAAACTTGGAAAGAATTTCCAGCCAACAATTTCTCGAAACCGTCCAAGACAATAGTCATGTAAAATTAATCGAACTAGAATAGGGATTATTGTAAGCGGAAAAGATAAATCTTTAAGTCTCACCTTGACGAAGAGCTTATTACTCCCTGCTTGGAAAGAGGATGACACGTTTACCACTGTACCATAACGCTGTCCATCACTCTTTTTTAGGGGCGAACCATCGCGAAACACTTTTGGCTTGTCCCCGGGTTTTGCTAATCGGATCGTCCAGAGGCCCATTTTGCGAGTAAAGGCAGGAAACGTTAAAAAAGAAGCTTTTTCGGACGTGCGGAAAGTCGTAACAACCGATAACGAATTAATGTGTCAAAATATTCTAGCCGGTAGATCTGGAAAATGTTTGAGGGTAATAGAATTCAACCAATCACAGGGATAAAGAGACAAAGAACGTTGAGAGTTTCGTGGAAATAGTCCAATGATATTGAGACACGTCATCTTACGTTAGTGTTTAATCGAAACCGTTCCCATGCACGAGGTATACGCAAACTAGACCCTCCGTGAGGGTACACTGGGTTGCCTGTGGTACGTGCACCGTTCCAAACAATTTTTTTCAAGGTCATTAAGAAGTCATACCAGAAGAGGCCCTTTGGCTCACAGGTCCTCACACGTTCGTACGACGAAACAGATCTGTCCTTCCGTAATATGTAGCTCTAACAGTGCACGATATTGTTTTGGTATTGTCTATCATTGTAGTGCCATGGTAGAAGTCTTGGGTAAATAGTCTGAGAAGACATGTGGTTACTAGCAAAGTACTGAACCCAGAAAGATTGAAGAAAATAACTGGGAAGTGAGAACCATTGGCTTCTGGGCTGACATGTTGATAAACTTCTTTTCACCACAAGTATAAGCGTGCCCGCTGAGCATCTGACAGCTTTGTAATGCCGAAGTTCACTGAAGTCAAGCCCTGTTCGGCGGGGTTAGTGTTTGGATGGGAGACCAAAACAATATACCCCTCATAAAACAGAAGCATCGGACCGAAAATACTATTAACGCTAACAAATGCGCACTCAGCAAGGTACAGATCTTGTTAGCTTGCTTTATGCAAAAACAAACATTGATGCAAAAGTAAACAACTATTAATACACAGTTTTTAGAAAGAGCAGAAGGAAGTCTCCAGGACGGTCGATCGAGAATAACATATTTACGACATGAAAACAACATTAATTTTGAACCGTGAATATAGAATATAAAAAGTTACGACCAGCGACAAACATTTTGGGAGATTTTTGCTACGTTCAAATAAATCGCCAAATCGAAAGTGACATGGCCGGAATTCATCGGGCGCCGTGATTAAGTTACCGCGGCATGTTTACTCGCCAAACAGTGAAGCATCTGTGTCAAATGATGGCAAGATACCGGGTTTTTGTAAGTTTCTTTTTCTGTCAAGTGTTATAAAGTTTGACAATGAAATGAGCGAAGTCAAAACAAAGATCACAATCGCCCAACTCTTGTTTACTCTCCAAGACGAGTTCGACGTTATTTATCACCTGGTAATTTCATCATTTTGGAAATGGCAGCTACTTTATTATTCATCTGCGTCACAATTTTTCACTGACTTTGGGGCTCATTTTGTTGAAACTCAAGCACGCTTCCAACAGGCCTGTGAACCCTTCCTGCTTACAGAGCAAGACTAAAAAACTTCTCCCATATCACATTTCAACCGTAAGCTCGGAAATTCAATACACAACATATTATAATTCACAAAGGCAGAAAATACCACAGAATCCTTTTCCAGCGAAAAATTTATTGAAACAAACAACATATTTGCTCTTAGAGGCGAAAACCTCTTCCTATTTCATTGCGTGCGTGAAGGTAAGAAACTCAATCGTGTCAAATTACCATGTACTTCAGGAAAATACAGCTCACTTTGATTTCGGCTCGACGGGCGATAGATTGTTGTCGAAGTCCATTACTCGTCGCTTTTAAGATTCCACCACCTGTATATCCAATTGACTTGCCATTATTGAGCTTCATAAGGGTATATTTTGTTCAAAGATCCACTAAAACGCCATTCGCGTTACATGACTTTCGACGCCATTGCCGGTTAAGTTAATCGTTCTATTGTGTCCACCAGAGAAATCTACGCATTTCCCACTACCCTCTCGATCCTAAGAAAATACGCGCAGAAGGCTCTATGCACAAAGCCACCACTTAGCAGGGGAGTGACAGGCAAGACTTTTACTGACACGGAAAAAAATAAAAAAACGACAAAATCAACGCAGACCTCGACTGGGTTTGCCATAGGCAACCCAGTAATAATCGACACCTTTGATTTACTGCAGAACATCTGATGCACTTTCAGTGACAGATAACATGCGAGAATACGTGCAAGGCACATTTCAGCTTTTAACCGTGATTATGGGCGACAAACGGATAAGTGAGGAAAAAGAATTTCTTGAAGCTTTATGTCAACGTAAAGGAGATACTATTTATGGAGCGATTGCAGAATACCCGGCCCAGCAAATGTCCTACTTAAAAACAGCTGCCACCGCGGTCCGCAGTCCCGTAGTCGATGAATGAAGAGTGTTAAAGGGCAAGCATTAAAATGAACTGCCACCGCGGTCCGCAGTCCCGAGGTCGATGACTGAATATTTGATAACTCCGAAGAATATAATGGTTGTGACCGGGGTCCGAAGTCACGTAGTAGTTAAATAATAATTGAAAATAACGCCCAGTTGTTAAGTGGCGTTTTTAGGATTTGTGGATTAAAGAACGAGGTGTATGACACGTTGAGTGTCCTTAACTGAACCACAAAATGAAAGCTAAAATTCTACGAGAATGCCTAGGCCTAATCACCGAAGCGAGCGCTTAGGCTTAATCAGTAAACGAGTGCTTACTTCTTCAGACGATCTCGTAAAAAGTGTTAATCAAACCGCAAAATGAAAGCTAAAATTTTACGAGAATGCTTAGGCCTAAATTATATATCACTGAATGAAGGGGTAGTTTCTAAAGAAACTGTGGTGCTGCGTCGGTGGGGAAGTAGTATACAAAAATTTGGTTTTATCAACGGAGTTGATAATGTAAATTGGCCACCGTACAGAGATTCTAAAAGCTGACGTTTCGAGCGTTAGCCCTTCGTCAGAGCGAATCGAGGGATTATGGGTTACGTGTAGTCGCTCGCCATTTTAATCTGCCTAACCACTCCAAAAATCACATGGCTATCTGCGGTCTTTCCCTACATCTAGGTACGACGGAAAGCCGCAAGAATCTGGAACAAAAATTCATCTTTCAAATCGGCACCCTTAATCCTCACGGTATTAACGAAAGCTTTTCATTTAACTAATATATTCCTATTTTTCACGTTGCCATGTTACCACCGATAGCGTAGCTCCTACTGTACTATAAAAACTACACGTAACCCATAATCCCTCGATTCGCTCTGACGAAGGGCTAACGCTCGAAACGTCAGCTTTTAGAATCTCTGTACGGTGGCCAATTTACATTATCAACTCCGTTGATAAAACCAAATTTTTGTATATATCACTGAAGCGAGCTCTTAGGCTTAATCAGACCAAACGGCAAAGTGAAAGCTAAAATTTTAGGAGTGCTTAGGCCTAATCATTGAAGCGAGCGCTTAGGCTTAATGAGTAGACGAGTGCTTTCTTCTTCAGACGATCTCATGAAAAGTGTAATTAACCGAACCGCGAAATGAAACCTAAAATTTTACGAGAATGATTAGGCCTAATCATTGGAGCGAGCGCTTAGGCTTAATCAGTAAATGAGTGCTGTCTTCTTCACACGATCTCGTGAAAAGTGTAGTTAACCGAGCCGCGAAATGAAAGCTTAAAATTTACGAGAATACTTAGGCCTAATCACTGAAATGAGCGTTTAGGCTTAATCAGTAAACGGTCGAGTGCTTTCTTCTTCACCCGATCTCATGAAAACTGTAGTTAACCGAACAGTAAAAATGAAAGCTTAGCAGTGATTGCAGAATACCCGGTTTAGGAACAGAGTTGTTTATATGTATCATTTTCTGTCCCATGCCAATGCGTCGTAAAATTTTAGCTTTCATTTTTGTGGTTCAGTTAAGGACACTTTCCACGAGTTCGTGTGAAGAAGAAAGCATTCGTTTACTGATTAAGCCTAAGCGCTCGCTTCAGTGATTAGGCCTAAGCATGCTCGTAAAATTTTAGCTTTCATTTTGTGGTTCAGTTAAGGACACTCAACATGTCATACACCTCTATTAAAGAACGAGGGGCATCTTTCACCTTCTAAATTAATTGTGAACTGCGTAACAGCAATAAATTAGTCTTGAAAAGCCCCGAGGGACTGCGAAGGCAGTTTTTTAAGTAAGACATTTGGTGTACCGGGTATTTTGCAATCTAGCCCTACTTAGTTCAGGCAACCCGGGGACTGGAACTTTAATGTCAGCTTGTATTCCGACACTAAAGAAGAAAACCATGGTGCATGCATGTTTTTAATTTTGAATGGACTTTATGGACTAACCAGTCATGATGTTAAAATTAAAACGGCGGGCGTGTCTTGCACCAACAAATGTATTAACAAAGGTATTAAATAGTTCCCTGGGACGCAATTGTAAAGTGACAGTTATAAATGAACTTGTTTATGAGGGCAAAGATTTTACAGAAAAGCAAGATTTAGGTGAGCAAATGAATAACCACTTTTGTTCCATAGGTAGTAAACTTGCATCTGGTATTCCAGACACTGCTTTTCAACCAGAGGACTTCTTAAATAGAATTGACTCAAATTTTAATTTTCGCCCAGTAGGTGAAGGGTACATTCACAGCCTGATTACTAAACTCAAACCCTCGGTAACCTGCGATCAGGCCCATTTTTAGCTTCGCCCATATGTTCTCTTATGTCGTCGCTCGCTAAAATTGGGCCTGACCAAAAGTCTCTCGAGAATTCCAGACGGTCGGCCAAATTTTGGCCGACCAAATTCGTGATCTGATTGGCTGTTGAAACGCCGGAAGGGAAAATGCCATCGTGATTGCGCGGAGCTCTCGCGAAGTCCTCGAGACTAATCCATCATAAGTGTACGAAAAAATTTGGTGCCTTTTGTTCTTACAATGCCGTGGACGGTGCAACTTGATTTTATTTGTATAAATGGAGATATGCCATCTGAAACATCTCATAACTTGTCCAGAATCGGGTTTGAATCTCTGGAAAGAGTGAAATTAGCGATTCCGTTGTCGAGCTCTGTGGC
>OX421451.1:36201011-36216011 GCA_949126865.1 Montipora capitata
ACAGACTTCGTTGATGTGATTGGACAGTGAAAGATTTTTGTCTAAAATCACTCCAAGGTCACGTACTTTGTCACGAATTTCTATGTCTTTGTTATTAAGAGAAAATACTTGATTGATAGTGAGATTTTTATTAAACTTTGATGAGAAATAAATTACTTCGGTCTTTTCAGGATTGCACATCAGTAGGTTGTTTGTATTCCAAGTGACATCATGAATGCAGTTACGTAGTGCCTCGTAAGCTGGTGATGGATCTTTAGGATTAACAGCGATGTAAAGCTGAGTGTCATCTGCATAGAACATGCATTCCAAGTTATGACGTAGGATGACTTGTTGAAGAGGAGCCGTGTAAAGTGTAAATAGAAGCGGTCCAACTATGGCCCTTGTGGAATTCCATAGTCAAGCTTTTGTGGTGATGATATTACATCGCCAATTACGAAGGATTGACCACGATCTTTAATGTAAGACGAAAACCAAAAATGGAGATAAGCTAGCGCAGGCCTGATGGGCCATCTAGGGTCGTAGCAGACTTTACTTACTTTACATTCCTAGTTTACTTTCTTTTCCATTCCATGCTTTTGCCTTAATTCAGAAACCGAAAATATCTATTTCTTGGGGGAAAAAGCACTGTAAGCTTTCTGTTAACGTAGTGTTTGGACTATGCAAGGAATTCATAGTTAAGGAAATTGCGGTAGCCTCGTACACGCCCAACAGGAAACTTAAATAGTAGATAAACC
The DNA here is from genome assembly GCA_949126865.1 of Montipora capitata. Classification (NCBI taxonomy): domain Eukaryota; kingdom Metazoa; phylum Cnidaria; class Anthozoa; order Scleractinia; family Acroporidae; genus Montipora; species Montipora capitata. The sequence goes on from OX421451.1 coordinate 36,201,746, forward strand.
TCAACTTTAATTAAGCAGTTTAGTTTTTTACCCGATATCTGAATTGGACATGTTTCATGTGATTTACTGCTTAGCTGTTACACTGTTTTATGGTTATCCCGATCAAGGAAAATTAAGAAAACTCGCCATAGAAGTAAGTTTATGATCGCTGTTGTAATGTTATCAATCATTTCAGTTTTGTTAGTTGATATGGATTTCATAAGTTTTGGATATTGACGAACAGTAGCCGCATGGTATAATGATTGTTAAAAGTTTTTATCGGTTATTCCCGCTTCGCTCGTTTCATTTCTTTATTACCAATTGATTTAGTTAATTAGAATACATTATACATTTTAATTTCAGATCGAATAAAATACATTATCAGTTATACGATTGCGAGTGTTCTTCGGTAGTGGATCGTCTTAGTTCTCTTGCGCAACATCATTCGATTTCTGGTTAACCAAGGTTCGTAACGAGTTCAAGACGATGAACAATGTCTGAAGCACGAGAAAACGCTATCAAACAGGCCAAGATAAAACGGAGAAATTGTAAGGGCGCGCTAACCCGTCAAGGAAAAGTTGTTTGTCATAAATTATCTGCAAACCGGCCAGCGGAAGAAATCAGAAAGGAACTGAAAAAATATGAACTGGCATTCGAAGATCTAGTATCAAAACACGAGGAATTCTTACTGCTTCTCGAAGACGACGAGCAATTCGAGCACGAAGAATCATGGATGGAAGAATGTCAGGAAACTTACCTAAAGCTTTCAACCGACACAGAAGATTTTTTAAAGGAACAATTACATGTAGTCTTAAGTCAAAGCTCACACGAAAAGAGCATCACAGGAACTTCTGCCACTGTCAGCGCACCGGAAAAAACAACGGAAAATGTTATCAGCCAAGAAGAAATTCACACTGAAAACACAATTAACCAGAAAGGAAAAACTGCAATTTCATCTTCCAGTCATCAGTCTTCTCAAGAACATGCACCCGAGATACAGAATTCTATCGCCGATAATGTGCAAGCTACTGATAACGTAATGACTAATGACATTACAGGCACACCGCCTGTCAACGTAAATGGAGACAGCACGCAATCAGTTTTCCGGATAGAAAAACCAAAAATGCCAAAGTTCTCAGGCGACGTCAGGGAATTCGCGATCTTCAAAGCGGATTTCAAACATCTGGTGGAGGCACGATACAGTAAACGTGATTCGATTACCATTCTAAGAGCAAGCTTGAATGGAAAGCCTTTGGAATTAATAAAGGGAATTGGCCAGGACTACGATGCCGCATGGGAGCATCTGGAATCAATCTATGGAGACCCACGATTTGTTGCTGACACTATCACGCAAGATATCGCACGATTTAAGCCTTTGCGTGACGGGGAAGACGCCCGTTTTTGTGACTTAGTGCACCTCGTGAGACGAAGTTTCAACACCCTTTCGGAAGTTGGGCGGCAAAATGACATGGACAATAATCACATGTTGGCGATTATTGAACAAAAAATGTGTTCCGACGACCGCAAAGTTTGGTCACGTTTCTTAGAAACCACAAAATGTCACGCCACACTGGAAGCGTTAATGTCCTGGATGACATCCGAAATGAAATCTAGAATGAGAGCCACGGCACCGCTGAGAAGCTCTAAGCACCTAAACGTCAATCAGATATCAGCATTTGAGAAAAAAGGGACAGCAAACCACAAGTGCTGGTTGTGTAAGGTGTCAACCCACTGGACGGACCAGTGCCAGAAATTTATGTCAATGTCCCCCAGCGACCGTCTCAAGGCCGTCAAGGAGAACCATAGTTGTTTCAGTTGTCTGAAAAGAGCTGGTCGTGATCATAATGTTTCCAACTGTTCCCGCAGACGCCAATGCAGTGAGTCATTTAACGGAAGTCAGTGCAAATACTTTCACCACCCATTGTTACACGGTGCCAATGTAACAAATTCCGCTACAGCCTTAACAGTTTCATCCGTTGCGGGCAGCAAACAGGCAATTCTTCCAGTCATTCTTGTGGAAATTCTGGGATCTGAAAATGTCAAAAGGCAAGGAAACCTGCTCCTGGACTCTGGTGCTCAGGTCAGCTTAATCAAGTTGTCAGTAGCAGACGAACTCGGCCTTAAGGGAAAGGAAGTCACCATCACCATAGCTAAAGTTGGAGGGGAGGAAGAAGAATTGATAACGAAGCTATTCCGTGTTCGCATCCGATCACTGGTGAGCCGAAATGTTATCCATACTGTTACAGCCGTGGGCATCCCGTGTATAAGCAGTGACATTACCGAAATAAAGCTCAGTCACGTTGCTGGAATTTTTGGCCTCGGAAAAGAGGAAATCCGCAGAAGAAGTGGCCCGGTTGACCTACTCGTTGGCATTGACCACCCAAAACTGCATACAGGTGAGACCAGGGAAGCTGCTAACCTTATAGCAAGACAGTCCCCCCTTGGCTGGGTAATATTTGGAGCCACATCCGGAAAACATGAACAAGTGAACCGCGTCTTTAGCGTAAAAGTCCCCACGCCTATAGACATGACTGACTTTTGGACAACAGAAACGATGGGAGTCGCTGCCAAGCCTTGTGAATGTGAAGCTGACAAGTTAAGTCCCGTAGAACGCAGAGAATTGAAAATTATTGAAGACTCCTGTCAAAGGATTGGACACCAGTGGCTAATACCCTACCCATGGAAACGAGACCCGAAGGAACTGCCAAACAATGAAACACAAGCTAAGAAGAAACTGGAAGCAATTGAGAGCCGCCTGTCAAAAACACCGGAGCATGCAGCCGCCTATGACAGACAAATGATGGAAATGACAGAGATGAAGTTTGCACGCAAGCTCACAAAGCAGGAATTGGAGACATACAAGGGACCAATCCATTACATTGCCCACCACGAGATAGTGAGACCCGAAAAGACAACGCCCATCCGCATAGTCTTCAACTCATCTGCTTCATTTCAAGGTCACCGACTAAATGATTACTGGATAAAAGGGCCTGACCTGCTCAACAGCCTTTTTGGAGTCACCTTACGATTCAGAGAAAATGAAGTAGCTGTAACCGGAGACATCTCAAAGATGTATCACAGGGTTCTTATCCCCGAGCAAGATCAGCAAGTACACCGATATCTTTGGAGAAACATGGAAACTAATCGAGAGCCTGATGTTTATGTAAAGACGGTGCCGACGTTTGGAGATAAGCCTGCACCTGCTATGGCACAGATCGCTCTGAGAAAAACCGCAGATCAAGCAATGGATTCGTATCCCGAAGCTGCCCAGGTATTGAAGAACAACACCTACATGGACGACATTTGTGATTCAGTCCATTCCGTTCAAAAAGCCAAGCGACTGACAACGGAGCTGGATGAAGTATTGCTGAAAGGTGGATTTCAAGTCAAGGGATGGCTATCAAACCAGTCTTTAGAGAACGAAATTATCAGACAAGAGAATCCTGAAATGAAATTGCTGCAAGGCCAAACACAAGAAAAGATACTAGGAACTGTTTGGAATCATGCCAAAGACATGCTCCTGTTCAACGTTAACCCGCCTAACGACATTACTCTGACCAAGAGAACAGTACTCAGCCAGATTGCTCGAATATTTGATCCAGTTGGATTCGCAGCAGCCTTTCTAGTTCGCGCTAAAGTCGGAATGCAGCGTCTGTGGCAACAAGGCTTAGAATGGGATCAAGAGCTGCCTTCAGCATCACGGGAAGAATGGATTCGTTTCTTCCAAGAAATGGGAGACTTGAATCACGTGACCTTTGAAAGATCCCTCACCCCAGCGGACGCGATTGCACTCCCAATACTCTGTATCTTTTCTGACGCATCCAACGAAGCCTTTGGAACTTGTGCCTACGTCAGATGGCGAACCGAGAGCAATGAGTATGACACACGATTCATAGCCGCCAAATCAAGAGTAGCCCCACTGAAACCGTTGACCATACCCCGCCTAGAACTACAAGCAGCAGTACTAGCAACCCGGCTATATCAGTCCATAGCAGAAGAGTCAAGACTGCAATTTGAGAAAGTCGTATTCTTTTCAGACAGCAACATCGTATTGTCATGGATTCGCAGTCAAGCGAGAGGGTTCAAACCGTTTGTGTCCGCCCGAGTCGCAGAAATTCAAAGCAATTCTGACCCGTCTCAGTGGAGATATGTCCCTGGAGAGTTAAATGTCGCTGATGACGTCTCTCGTGGCATACCGGCACAACGACTGATTGGCAGATGGAAGCAGGGACCAGAATTCTTACGACTGCCCGAGGAGGAGTGGCCTCAAGAAAACTCAACAGCTGACCTGAACGAAGTAGACAAGGAACGCCGTAAAACTCAAGCCATTCTTTTCACCGGTTCCCTTGAAGTTATCGACTGTAAGAAGTTTTCAAACTGGAGAAAACTTGTCAGGACAAGCGCCTATGTATTTAGATTCATCAGGAATCTACGTACCCAATGTCAAGCAAAGAAATTACCCGAAACCCCCGGACAGCAGATGCAATTGAGCCGTGAACCATTGGCGCCGCAAGAACTGGAGAAAGCCGAGAGGTACTGGGTCAAAGAAAGCCAGAAAACCCTCCAAGACCGCCTGAAGAGGGGAGAGCTCCAACAGCTGAGCCCGTTTACAGACGAAAACGGAATAATCAGAGTTGGTGGTCGAGTAGATGAAGCCTTAGTTTCCTATGAAACCAAACACCCTGCTATGCTTCCCCGGGACCACTGGATATCTCTTCTGATAACTCGATACTTCCATCAAATTGGACACGCTGGCGTAGCAACTACAGTAGCGAAGATAAGGACAAAGTTTTGGATCATAAGAGCTCATGATTTGGCCAAGTCCGTAAAGTTCCGATGCGTGTGCTGCAGAGAAATTGAAGCAAGAACTGAAACACAACTTATGGCTGACCTGCCCAGAACTCGCCTGGAACCGTTCACGCCCCCATTTCATCATACAGCATGTGATTACTTTGGACCATTCAAAGTGAAGATAAGCCGAAAAACAACCACCAAGCATTATGGAGTAATCTTTACCTGCATGAACACGAGAGCTGTACATCTGGAGCTGGCAGTAGATTATTCTACCGTTGAATTTATGCAGACGCTGAGACGATTCTTCACCATCAGAGGACAGCCTGCGCTGATGATGAGTGATAACGGTTCTCAACTTGTGGGCGCAGAACGGGAACTCAGAGAGATGATCCAGGGGTGGAATCACAAAGAGCTAAAAGAATTTAGCGCCGAGAAAGGAATGAGATGGCAGTTTACTACGCCCGGAGCACCACATCAAAATGGCTGCGCAGAAGCATTAGTTAAAGGCGCCAAGAAAGCCCTAAAGAAAGCAATTGGTGAACAAATCCTGACGCCATTTGAACTATACACCTGTTTATTGGAAGTCGCTAACCTGATGAATCAACGCCCCATTGGTAGAGTTCCTAACGACCCGGATGACGGCTCGTATCTGTGTCCAAACGACATGCTCCTTGGACGAGCTACCTCAATGGTACCACAAGGACCGTTCAGAGAGACCAGGAACCCACAGCATAGAGTCGAATTCGTACAGAAGATAGTAGACACCTTCTGGAGACGTTGGACCCGAGACGTGTTCCCGTCGTTGGTCCCTAGAAAGAAGTGGAACGCTGAAAAGCGCACCGTGAGAGTGGATGACATAGTCATCATGGAAGATTCCAACTCTGTTCGTGGAAACTGGACCATCGGAAGAATTATTAATGTTTACCCAGGAAGGGATGGCAGAGTTCGAAACGTAAAGATCAAGACGGCAACCTCGGAGTATAAAAGACCTATCACAAAGATTGTGATCATATACCCCGCCGAAGGATACGAGGACTGATGTAGTTTAGGATGAGGACACTGCCCTCATCGGGGCGGAGAATGTTAACGTAGTGTTTGGACTATGCAAGGAATTCATAGTTAAGGAAATTGCGGTAGCCTCGTACACGCCCAACAGGAAACTTAAATAGTAGATAAACCTCAACTTTAATTAAGCAGTTTAGTTTTTTACCCGATATCTGAATTGGACATGTTTCATGTGATTTACTGCTTAGCTGTTACACTGTTTTATGGTTATCCCGATCAAGGAAAATTAAGAAAACTCGCCATAGAAGTAAGTTTATGATCGCTGTTGTAATGTTATCAATCATTTCAGTTTTGTTAGTTGATATGGATTTCATAAGTTTTGGATATTGACGAACAGTAGCCGCATGGTATAATGATTGTTAAAAGTTTTTATCGGTTATTCCCGCTTCGCTCGTTTCATTTCTTTATTACCAATTGATTTAGTTAATTAGAATACATTATACATTTTAATTTCAGATCGAATAAAATACATTATCAGTTATACGATTGCGAGTGTTCTTCGGTAGTGGATCGTCTTAGTTCTCTTGCGCAACACTTTCATTCATGTTTTCTTTTTTTCTTTTTTTTTTCACTTTGGTGTTCATATTTCAGGAACCGAATGCATGATGCATCCTCTTCTTGGAAAAACACTTCTACGGTTGGCATTCTTTCATGCATACACTTTACTTGTTGCATGGATCTTCGTGATAATCGAAAAAAAGGAAGACTCATCACATGGAAGAATGGAAAGAAAGTTCCAGAATCTGAGGAATGCGACATGCATATGAATGACGATGACGGGTCTTTGACATGTTTGTGCAAGAAGCCGCAGGGGCAGTTTTCGGACATGAAGAACTCGACTGGTCTTTTCTGAAGCAACAATAAGTAAGCTAACCATTCATTCTCATCCGATAAATTCTCAACAGATCGAGAATTCAAATATGCACAAGCAAAAGTAAAGGGTTTCCACGTTGTCATCTCAGTCCTTTGCTCAATTGCGTGCATAAACACTAATGATTCATTTTCTGCACCCACGTTTATAGAATATATATATATATATATATATATATATATATATATATATATATATATATATATATATATATATATATACACACACACACACTGGATATGTCACCCGATTTTTCTTCAAGAGAAAGTGAACTAGTTTTCGTTCATGTATTCGATATACAGATCTGTTTCGTGGGAGTGTATCCCATATATATATATATATTTTTATATATATTTGTTTTTTTTTTTGTTTTTTTTTTGTTTGAATTACTGAATAGACCCAACCCGGAGCAGGAGGCCGAAGTGATCAGCGAAATGGATACCATCAGGCCCCATAACTAAAGCCGAGATTTGGAGCGCCATCACGAGCATGAAAGCAGCCAAAGCACCTGGTGTGGACTGCTTAACAGTAGAACTGCTCAAGGCTGACATTACAACAACAGTCGATGTACTCCATAACCTTTTCTGTGAGATATGGGTCAGTGAGACTGTTCCTGCAGATTGGAGGAGGGGCCTCATTGTCAAGATTGCCAAAAAAGGGGATCTCACCAAGTGTGGAAACTGGCGGGGGATTAATTTGATGTCTGTTGCTGCAAAAGTGATGGGCAAGGTATTAATCAGAAGAATATCAGGTGGTGTTGATGCAAAGTTAAGGAAGGAGCAAGCTGGTTTCAGGAAAGGAAGAGGTGCGATAGAGCAGATATTCGTTCTCAGGAACATCGTAGAGCAAGCAGTGGAATGGAACTCCAGCTTGTATGTATGTTTTGTCGACTATGAAAAGGCTTTTGATAGCGTTCACAGGAAAACCTTGTGGAAGATCATGGAGAGTTATGGGATACCTTCGAAGCTTGTCAGAATGGTCAACGCAATGTATGATGGTAGCCAATGCGCGGTTGTTGAGGGCACGGGTCAAACTGACTGGTTCGATGTGAAGTCCGGCGTAAAGCAGGGGTGTAACATGTCAGGGTTTCTGTTCTTACTTGTGATCGACTGGATCATGAGAAGGACAGTAACGGGTGCTAACACTGGCATTAGATGGAAATTGTGGTCCAAGTTAGACGACTTGGACTTTGCTGACGATATTGCACTTACATCCAGTACGAAATGTCAAATCCAACAGAAAGTGACAAATCTCAGCACTACCAGCAAGACAACTGGCTTGAAGATCAATTCAGAAAAGACAAAACTCCTCAGACTTAACACGACCAACAATGAGAACGTCCAGATTGACGAACAAGATATTGAAGATGTAGAAAGTTTTGTCTACTTGGGTGCATACATCAGCAAGTAAGGTGGCACAGAAGAAGACATCAAAGCAAGGTTAGGGAAAGTAAGGGCTGCATATAGTAAGTTGGATAAAATCTGGAAGAGCAGTAAATTTACCTACAAGACTAAGACCAAAATTTTCAAATCTAATATCCTCTCGGTGTTGTTGTATGGTTGTGAGTGCTGGCGAATGACCAAAACAGATGAGAAAAAACTGGATGCATTCTTACATAAGAGCCTTCGTCGGATGTTTAAGATCTACTGGCCAATGCGGGTAACAAACGAGGAGATTAGAGCAAGAGCAGGATTGGAGACAATAAGTAAGCAAGTGGCAAGGAGGAGATGGACGTGGTTGGGCCATGTCCTCAGAATGGACCATTGCTCACATCCACGAATTGCTCTAACATGGGTGCCTGAAGGCAAACGGAAAAGGGGTAGACCGCGTGAGACTTGGAGAAGGACTATCGAAAGAGAGATGAAAGAGAACGGTTTAGGAACATGGGCAGCAGCAGCATCGGCTGCGGAGGACAGAACAGCCTGGAGGCAGAGAGCCTACAGCCCAATTCTCCACTTGGAGAATGGAAAATGATGATGATATATATTTTTTGTAGAAACTTTGAATCAATTCCGACGTTTAGAAATACGCGAAAAGGCAAGAAATGTTTTTGTGATGAGCCTACGTCTGCCTGACCACAAGGTACAGCTGTATTACACAACACGCATCTTCATCAGTTTTTTTTTTTTCGATTTCGCTCGGATTTTCTCTCTTTTTTCGCTCGTATTTCGTTCTTTCAAATTTTTTAACTATTATACTGTCAAAAAAAAAAAAAAGCAAAACAATTATTCCATTCGCGCTTGTTTGATATGAGACTGGTTATAGCCAACTTGGCGCTACGCGCCTCGTTGGATATTAACCTTCTCATATCCAACGCGCGCTCATGGAGTAATTGTTTTGCTTTTTTGTTTTTTGTTTTTTGACAGTATAATAGTTAAAGTAAAATAGAGATGTCGTTTAGTGTGGTGATTATTAACATGAGCGCTAAATTTTAAAATGGCTGCCTCCCATTTCGTAAATGTCACCGATCCGAGGGAGAGAAATAAACGCCATGGAAGGAAATTTAATTCCGAAGAGCACAAAAGATGCTATTGAGTTTAGTGTGACACTTTTTAGTGATAAGAAGTCAATATTATGCTGATACTGAACCAAATTAAAATGTTAAACGATTAACGAAAATCCGGTAATTCTTCAGGCTTTTTTTACAGAATTATTACAAAAAAAGATTACGAAAGAATTCGAAAGCATCATGGCAGTAAATGTGGAGGGAAAAGACGGCATTTTTTGCAAGCAAACAAATTTGTTATCGTTGTTAGTGTCTTTCGAGCGTCATCGGTCCGTGCACAGTTCGGCCAATTCAATTTTCCATTTTTTCCACAATGCGTGGGATCTAAAGAGGAAATCGAAGCGTCCCAAAAACCCAACAAATCACTCAGGACAACGCAGAAATTAGTAAGTGGGTGAACTTTATTTATCTAACTGTCCATAAAAAGATTTTTGAAAAGAAACATCGCCATTTTGAAGTTTTCATGGAACATTTTCCTCGATCAGTTGAATCGGCCGTTACAACTGTCTCAGAATAACGTGACATCACGGGCTCTCTCATCCCTAGGGTTGTCTGCCTGTGGATGCACTGTTCAAAATTTGACTAGAAAGAAAGCATGTCGGTCTCAGGAAAAAAATCGAATCATTTTAATTGTCACTGCGAGTCGAAAAGTAAAAAAACAAGGCGCTTACTGAAAAAGAAATTTCAACCATGCAAGACAGAATATGCTAAGTCTGGATGACTGTTTTCAAAGTTCAGCCCGGCGGGCGGAGCGAAATTTCAGCTCGGGCTAGCTACCATGTAATCAGCCCCTCAATGTATTCTTTCACCAAGCTATGAGATTTTCTTATTAGCAGAGACAAAATATGCAAGGGCATGAACTTTTGTTGCGATTACATGATGAATTTCAGCCTGGGCGAAAAACGCAAATTTGCGTGAGAAAATTTACTGCGATGCGAAAACACAATTGATGCCATGATCACGTTCCCTTTTTTGCAAGGGTCATAAAGTACACATTCCTCATAAATAAGACAGATAATAGCGAGCATATCTTTATTTTTTTTGGCAGCAGATCCCAGGAGCCAACGCTATGCGCTACATCCTTGAGTCAACCTTTGCGCTTATCTTTCTATTTATAGAACTTATCCTTTAGCAGGAGATTCATATTTACACAATTTACAACAATTTGCATTCATTGCTTTCCGCTATTTTTGGTCTTCCTTTGACAATAACGTTTTCAGTCCGATTGGCCCGGCATTCTGAACAGTGCATGTAGAGCCGAAAAACTCGTGGCGTTCTAAAGCAGAAAGATACGCGTAAATTTTGACTCATAGGACTAGTATTGGAGAGATAAGCTCCTACTTATGGCCTCTTGCGATCGCTAATCCTATGGTGGAGGCAACAAATATTTTAGTACCCACAGGGGAACTTTTTTAGTACACTGGTAGAGGACCAATTTTAGTGTCGGCAATTCTGGTCTTGGTTTTCAGATAAGACTGACTGCAGCCAGCCTATGTAGTTGCGCAAAAACTGTCAAGGTGACCGCGCCTTTGTTTTGTTATGTCCACTCTCTGTGTTGACACATGTCCAAAATGAACAAAGTCCATCGCGGAAATATAGTTTTGACAAGGAAGTTCGAACAAACGCTCCCAGATCCAGTCGCCCTAGACCCTCGAAGCTCCGGGGATAGTTATTCTACCCGGCAAACAGTGGTTTCCCGGTATAGACTTAGTAATTAAAAATAGTGTGAGTGAAATATTTGTTGTTCAGAAAATTCGAGATAATGCTGGTTTCATTTACTCAGTGATGACACGAGTCTTCCAAATACCAGTGATCTATTTGCGTCCAAGTGTGATATCCGCTTTGCACTATTATTATCCATTTTCACATGTAAGGTAGAATAAATGATAATGAGAAGAGGCATGCATTCACCTAGTAATTACACGCTTGAATTGTTCCGCCATCGAACCAAATAATGGGAGATTTGTAACTGCAATATACTAATCTGTCGCTTAAATAAACAAAGTTCAGATACGTACACACGCGATAAACCGTATCGACTCAGGAAGTCTTTACTATTAAAAACAGACTTTGTTTTCATACTTTTGTCAACGATACAAATCAGACTGATGTGCATTTACTTGGCCAAACCGTCACATTAAAAAAAACGTGTCTTGCCTTCTGATCAAAGTAAAAAAGGCTAAGCGTGACCCTGGCCATCGTGATGCATGGCAAGTTGCTGTTCGAATGAAAGAACCTTGAGATACTGATCGATATTGAGTACAGGTGCGATTAAAGAAACTTAACTTGTGCGAAAGGGGGAATGCACCTCTACCTTTCTTTATTTATTGAGTTAGAGCAGACTTTTTTCCTATTCTGTGATGTGACAATCTAGATCACGCCAGCAATCTCAGAAATCTGTTCTTACTCACGAGAATTTCGTAGAAAAAAACTTAAACCTCTGCAATTTCTCTCCTAAGTAATATTTTTATTACAGTATTTCTTATACTTCCGACAGGCTGTTAATTACGATTTAAACAACAAGTACTTTGAAGCCCATTTTGTCACTGCAAACTAAAGCAATTATGCCATCAATTGTCACCGTGATCCCTCGTAAGTACATTAAATTTTCTTCTTTGTACTCGATGTTGCGAACAAACTCTCCTTCCTCAGTTAAGATTACGATTTCTAGGCGGTTGAGGTGTGTACTTTCCACATGTACGCCAGCGACAACGATGCATCGGCTTGCTTGATGGTATGTCATTTGAGGGAAGTGGAATGATTTATCTACTTGAAACTGACCATCGCGTTTCCCTTTTCTGTTAAACAAGTCGATATAATAGGAATCTCGGCCTCCTGTAGCAACAGCTACGCCTCCACCACAGGTGGCGGCGACAGCCGAGGAGACCTTCAACTCCCTCTCTCCTAAACGGCGAACAAACTTTCCATCAGTCTTATACATGTCAACTACATGGTGTCCCCCGGCCAACACCCCGCGAACAAAAATCTTGCCCTTGTCCGAAATTGCCAAGGATGACCAGGTCCATGACCACATAAAGTCCTCCTTCAGAGGAATCATGCTATTAGGGGTCTTCAAATATACATAGGATTTTACCTCCTTAGAACTATCGTCTTCTATCGACACCAGGACATACATGTTGTCAGTTTGGTCTGTTGCTACATCATGAACAAACACTGTTCCAGTTTTCCCCTCAGTAACGGGACGAAACAAGGACAAAAAATTCCCATAATTGTCGAATACCTTTACGTTACCATCCTTGTAATCAGCCACAATGAACTGTCCCAGTGTGTTAGTAGTGATACCCCAAGGTTCTTTCAATGTTTGCTCTTTTTCTCCTTTCTGACCAAATGTCCAAAGTAAACAGTTGTGCTTCTGTCCTATTTTGCACAAGCATTTTGAGACTCTTGGATCCAGCAAAGGGTTTACACTGTCATTTCTACCATCCAGTTGAATGCGAGGCCACGATTGCAGTATTTCTTGTACCTCTTTGTCGCCAAACCCCTGTGTCATGACTATAATGTCGTAGATCATGCGATTCAGGCGACAAGTTTCTGAAACCATTTCCCTGCGTTCTTGCTTGCTAAACAAACCACGGAAGCTTTTTTTGATCTCGAATGTGAAGCAGTTCTCAACCACTGGGAGGGAATTTAATCTTTCGATGCACATTTTGCATGCAGATGATACCGTTGATGGATTGTCTGATGCCTCCAGCACTGTGGCCATCATGCGATACTCCATAGCTGAAACACGGTCAGACGGCTTCAGGCCTTCGTCATTGAACGCTTCTGTAGCTTTACGTCGAGCATCTTCGAACCGTTTCTTGGCATTTGAAAGCAGTTCCTTGGATGATTCGTTTAAGCTAATCACCTCTAACTTCCGAATTGCGTCTGAGATTCCATTGTCTGGCTGTGTTATGTTCGACTGCAGTACTTTGTGCAAAAGGATAATTCCTTCCTGAAAGAAGTCTATGGCAGCCAGTAGATCTTTTCTTGCCAGTCCGTCCAACTTTGATTTGACTTCACTGAGTTCTCGAGCAATCAAGTCTCGAAGCCGTTGATTAGTTACGTCGCCGTCTTTGAGCTTTTCAGCTGCTGCATCCCTGCTTTTCTTTACAATAAAGCCCACAGTTGCCTTAAAGACGCATGCTAGAAGTGCAGACATAATTACCTAAAATGTATACCGAGTTTTAAAATAGGTTTGAAACCGGAAGTGCAGAAAAATGCACAATAGAAATGACGTACAGGTTTTGAATTGGCTAAAGCAATACATTACATCATTTAGAGCAGATACAATTGGCTAAAGCAGAGCATTACATCATTTGGTGCAAATACAATATATGACACGCCATCTGTAGCAAAATATCATGTGCGGAGACGAAACGAGATGGTTTCGAAAAGTAACGTAATATGGCGAAATAGATACTGCATATGAATTAAAAATCAACAGCTTCAAGAAATAGCTCAAGAGCAACTCCTGTCATGACTTTGTGCCACGGAGAAAACGGAGAGATTAAACAAAAAAAAAGATTTCATTACAGTTAAAATAAACCATGAGCAGACAAGTGAACGAATAACGCCATATGCATGCTTGTCACGCGAACAAACATGGCGTCAGATGCCACTCTGTCATCGGCCAGAAGGAGGTCACTTCAGAACCTCATAGGGTCACGAAAGCCGATGAGTCCGATGTCGACTTCTTGATGACGTTCAAATTTGAATTCTAGATGAGGGCATATTCTCAGAAAACACTATAAATCAATCTTGTGACTAAGATTTAAACCTTAATTAATCGAAAAATAGTAGATTTTGAGAGAGTATAATGAAAATTAATGAAATTTAAAGGCAGCTGAGAAACCTTTCACGGATGGTTGGTTGCACCTACAAGCTCGCGATATCGCGTAAACGGAGGTTCTCAACACACCGGAAATACGAACTAAGTAAAACAAGGATTTCGGTTGCGCACACGACAGTAAAATCAAAGTCAAAGCTCAAAATGATTCTGTCGTAATTTTGTTGGTTAATTGCATGCTCGAGTTTATAAAATGTCGAAA
>OX421451.1:36233511-36238511 GCA_949126865.1 Montipora capitata
TCTGTCACCTCAACAAAACAGCTTCTGGCTATTTTGAAAAACCGCTTAGGTGATTATCACGTAATAATAATCATCTCAATGACAACCAATCAGCGCAGAGAACTTTCAGTAATTATACTAATAAGCATATAATTCCTTTTGCACAAGACAATAATGAACAATTATATTATTATAATTCCATGAGTGCATGTTGACATGAGATCAACCACTCAATCATATCCATTGATTATTGTTTTATTAAATTTTCATTTGATTCTTAACACTTGGACAAATTTAAAGCCAATGAGTTTCCAGCGTGGTAACACTTGACGCAATCAGTCTCCATATTATGTCATACTGTATAAGAGCTGTAAACTGAGAGTGAGTGAACCAATCAGAAAGCTAAAAACACAGTATCCGTGGTTCAAATTTTCATAATGTAAGGTATTATCTTTCCCCTTGTGCTTACACTGTCATTATTCACTTTCTGTGTAATGGTTTTATCATTGTTTGTAGGAAATGGTAGCCATACCTGATTTATGAAGAAACTGAAGTTGTGCAGTAGTACAGCAACCTACTTTTACTCTCTGCAGATTAGTTTTCTTGGTTCACGGAAAACCCTTTTCATTATTGTAAATACATTGTGGCATGGAAGATATTTTCAAACAGGTCTGGAGAATGTTCACCACCAAAATTTCCCAGTTTGTCTGGATCATATAAGTTCTTTCCTCCTTTTGTTTAGTGGTTGACTAGTGACTTGTGAAATTGTATGGTGCACAAGAGAGCTAAATGCAGTGTCTCCTTTAGTTAAAGGAACACAAATAATATTGTCATTGTTGTGGAGTAATGTTAGGACTTAGTACTGCCAGTGGTATTACAAGTGTCTCTTTTGAGTGGATTCCCCAATTTTCTGCTAACTTGACCCAAACAGATTTATATAGGTGGAGAACAAATTCGGGAAAATGAAAGTAAAAAATACTAAACATACATCAGTTGATTATTACAATACACTATTTGTTTTGTTCAATATTATTTGCACTAGAAAGAAAATTAACGACCATAAGAATTTAGTCTGTGATAAGGAAAAGTTTGTTTTGACTAAAACCTATATTGGAAATTTAGGCATTTGGGGTGCTTTTTCACAGGGTTACATGTGCATGGTATTAATTTTTATGTCAGTCCAATATTTTTCTTGAAAACTGTGTTGTCTCTATAACTTTGTCCTTTTTTGTGAAGCATAACATTTTCTTCTCTCAATTCAACATTTGATTTGTGTTGCTGATCTTGTTTTTCCACAGAAGTGTGTTATGTTGAATAATAATTATTTTTGTTATATAACTGTTTTTCCCCCAGCAGCACATGCTCTCATTGGTTACTTCAAGGTCACATGACATCTAACAAAAACACTTTTGCCGTTCAAAAGTCTCTGAGCGGGCAACAGTGCAAAATCTATGACGCCAGAGGGTAACAGTGCACTGTTGCCCGCAAATGTTGACCGACGACCACCGTTGCTGTTCCCATTGCACATTTTCCTATTTGTGCTATATAACAAATCACTTAATGACTGGTCTCTCAGGAAACGGTTCATTTTGTTTCCCTCATCTGCGCCTCAGGGGAACATTGAAATTTTTAGGGAAACAAAATGAACTGTTTCCCTTGGGACTAGTCATTAAGTGTTTACTGTTGGGATAATAGCAAAATTATTGACCTTGGGTGTTCGGTGACACAGCTACATTGTAAAGCATAACCATTATGAAAATGATATCTGTGTTACCTTATTATAGTGAGCTAACTTTTTGGTGTGGTTTTACTCACAGGTCTTGTAATAGGCCAAAAGCAATTTGAGAAATTCATGGGGTTGTGCATCGTGTTCAATGCAGTTTGTTCTGTGCATGTAAATAATAATATGAAATGAAACATGTTTAAAATTAGTGTGTTACTGATTACAGCCAACAGCCTGTGGCGCTCAATATAATGCTAAGCAGTGTACTGCTGTCAGTGGTGTGTGTGTCTTGGTGAAGGGAGGGGGGGGGGGGGGGGGGGGGTTAGTACTGCAAAGGCATTGGCATGTCATTGTCGTAATGAGCTAAACCCAAATACTTACCTTCATGTTTTTTTGTGAAAGTTTTTGTTCTCGATTTTTCTCCGATTTTTATCCAGCTCCTGCCTTTGATCCTTGAGGGTTTTCTACCTGTCTGACTAATTCTGTGTAACTTAGTGCTTCAGTTCACTTGGCAGATTTTTGGCACTGACAAAGAAGGGGGCGTAGAATCTATATTGAGGGTTAGGGGAAATTCAATTCAGGGCAGATTATTATTGCAACTATTGTAATGTTATTCCATCACTCACCTTCATTGGTGAAATGTATTCATCCATGTGGCAAATTCTGTAGTCTTTGTGAGCCAGTAGCAAGTGGCCCTCGAATAAAAATTTTCTAGTGTGGTGAACTGTTTTGCTGGCATCAAAAGCCAAAAAAAGCGCTTTGCACATTGAACTAGAGCACCTTTGCTGACATTTTCAGTCTCTAAACGGAAAAAGCAGCTTACTTTGTTGAATTAACTTAACTCGCCCTTTGCAAAGAGTCCCATAAACTTGAAAAAGCACACAATCCCCCAGCAGTCAGATGTGACAGTTGACATATTTTATTTTTAGTTACACAAAACATAGCAATGAACGTTGTTAAAGGGAAAAAAATAACAGGGTTTGTTGTCAATATTTGCCGCTGTTTTAAATATAACAGGCAGCCGCTCTGTCGCCTTGGCTTATAAAGCGAGAAAACTTACATTGTATTACATGAACAATGTCGACAAGATATTAACTCGAAGTTAAAAACATACATGTACGTCATATGCATTTCAGGACAACTTACGACCCCAAAACCTCACAAACTATATCGAGTGGCGTGAAAGTATAAGGCACTGGACTTCGCTTTTCTGTGTAAAACCAGTTACAAGTGTGAAGACGAACACTAGCGGTAAAAAAACCTGCTTCTCTTCAAACTTCGATTTGAAAAAGTCTCTCTTGGTGTATGAAATCGGAATTCCACCTTTAAACACCTCTCAAAAATTTTCATATCAACGAAAAAAAAGTCATATTTGATATGTTTCGCGAAAACAATTTACCTCCAACATATCTCTGTTCTGAGCTTAAAGAGTAACCGACCACCTTAAGAAACGCAAAACTCTAAACAACGAACGTCAAATGAAGCTTCGAAGCTGGTCAAAAACTCTATTGCTTTAGGCGAACTGGTTTTGGTCCGATCTCTTCCCTGACGGCTCTGAAGCATCGTTGAATGATGGCAGATTGAGATCATCTTTTTGCAAATTTTCTCAGAGGAACGCCAGCGGCGTGACAGCCTCCACAATGACGTGGTGGATTTTGATTTGTCGTCCGCCATTTTGAAAATGGAATGGCGGCAACACAAGTGTGATTCTAGTGCGCATGTCTAGCGGTTTTTGCGCTCTGTCATTGACCATAACATTGATGTGCAATATCAAAGATGTATGCTGTAATCTAGTTAGTGTCAAATGGAGTATTGCCTCCTGGATGAGCTCTAAAATTGAGCCCGTTGATATGGTTACGTGTACTGGTCACATTGGCATACATGAAGGGGCGGACGGACGTACGTACGTACGTTGTACGGACGTTCATGACGTCATGGCTATAAAACCAAATTTTCTCACATCGATGGGTTACCATATTTTCTTAAGTATGGTGCTCCGCGCGCGCGCGCCTTCGGCGCGCGCGGAGCTCCGCTAATACTTCCTGAAACGGTCAAAAGGATTCGGGATTGAAACTAGAAGTTACTTTTAAACAACAACTGAGACAAGCTTAATTATACCCAAACTGTCTGAATGCCGAAGAGCATTGCAAATCTCCTTCGTTTTATATTAGCATGCCAGAAAAATTTGAATGCAATTAGTTGTCATAACTCTAATCAATTAATCAATTAAGAGTGTGGGACAGGCGAAGTAACTGGGCGCGTACAACAAAGAAGGAGGCAGTGCAGCCCAGTGGATAGACCACTTACAGGGGCACCCAACGAATCTGTTCCTCACTTTATCTGTTCCCCAGAGGAATCTTGCTGCCTGGCAAAAATACAGGTGTTCCGATGAGCTGGCTGGGAAATTTATTATTGATAGAGGTTTTGCCTGGTTTTGCCTGGGAATTACTGACTTTTTCTAGCATTTCAACCCGAGCTGGCTGCAGAAACTCTGAAGACTGAGAACGACAAACATACCACGGCTGGTCAGAGTGATTGCGCTTGCGGAAAAAAACCTGTTTTGTCCCGGTTTTGTTCGGCCGTTTGTTGAAAGCGCGCGGAGGGTCTCGCGGAGGTTTCCACAGATCGACGAACACGGATTGTGCTGTTTTCCTCATTTACATGTAAGATTAATTTCTATTGTTATTTTATCTGTATGCTGAGATTCTCGTGATGTTCTTTTACACTGAATTGAAATGAACAGAGTGAATTTAACAGCATTAACTTGTATTTTCATTCACAGATTTCAGTTTCGACCAGAGTTTCGACGACGTACAATGTGTTTGTTGTTAGCGTTTTCGGAGGTACAAGACTTCCTATTGTAGTTGTTTTAATGCTTTTTTTCGGTTATCTGTATTAGTCAAGTGCGTGATGATCTTTTACAGTTGAAGCGAATTGAGCCAACGAATTGTAAAAAATTGACAGCAGTACGTATTTTTCTTATTCGTGTAGGCAGCCACGGAATCAACCAGGTGCTTTCCTCAAACACAAGGTAAAAATCAAGAAAAATTCGCACTTATTTTAATTTAGTTTATTTCGTTAGAAAGACGATTTATTACTCTCGACAAATCCTGCGAAGGGATCCTTTTGTAAGAACCTGTTGGCAGACATTTGGCATAATTATACAAAACCCTGTTTAGTGAACTAAAATCAAGCAGGTTCTATAATTATGTGAGTAACAGTTAAATTGCAATAAACACTTTAACCAAGGAGTTTGACTTTGAGATCGCAAATATTTATTTTTCTGGCAATCAATACC
>OX421451.1:36243511-36248511 GCA_949126865.1 Montipora capitata
CAAAAAAGAAGATGAACGAATCTTTTTTTTTTCCTCACACAAACACTGTTTTGACCAAATTTGGTTGCAAGCAAATTTTTCGAGTGCCTTGATGTAGTTCAAGTGAACAAACAAATCTTTATTGCAAACAACGGTTACGTCAAAGAAAATGAGTGTTAGTTAATGAACTCGGGGAGAGAGTATGCTTCTCCAAAAGGGTTCCGGGATCAAGTCCTGGATCACGGAAAGGATATGTTTAATTGCCGGGTTGGTTCTGTACTCAGCAGGGCAAAAGTATTTTCTTGTAGGTAGTCTGCTAGTCCTCTCTCCCTTAAAAATTCAACATGTTCTTCATTTGATTTCTTTTAAAATACTTTAAAATTATTTTGTGTCGCTCTCTCATAGAATATAATATTGTTTCCAGTTTAGTGTTACTGACATCACGTGGTTGACCACGAAAAAAACTTCATACTCAGGACAAATCGTTGCAAAGTACGAGCGATTATTTTGTGCAAAGTCGTTCTCTGTTTTTTTAAAGAATTGTTGTGAAAACTCTGAATAATACCATTAAAAGTGAGTGATTGAATGCAATACTGGAAGAAAGGGTTTCTTCTTGTGCGATAAGAGCGCCATGTTGCTTCCAGTATAAAAAACAATTGGGTTGAACAGCGGTTGTTCGGCATAGTGCAAAAAGAGTAGGATATTCCTAAAAATCCGCGATTTCTAATCATTGTGAAAATGCCAAGGACCGTATTTAGAATCGAGCTTCTTGGTCGCTCGCAATTGAATCCTCGATCACAGATTTCGCACGTTAAAATGTTAAATAGTTGTATCGGGTTTAATCCCGTGGAAATTTATTGAAAGTGTGAACTCGGAAGAAACTATGATTCTTATTTGTATTACCCGGCCTAAACCCGTTCTTAGACTACAGTAAATTACCGTTTGGAACTATTTTCACGAATAGAAAGAATGTGTCACGAATTTCCCACGCACCGATTTCGCAGTTAAGTCCTAAAAATCCTATCTGACACTTGCACTTGTATGTTCCGTTCTTGTTTTCGCATGTTCCATTTTGACAAGGGCTACTTTCTTTGAATTCGTCTATATCTAAGAGGCAAAAGACCAGAAAGTAGAAAATTACTAAATTTAGGATTATTACTTTCAGTTATGACAATAATAAAGTATTCTCGTTTGTTTCACGATGTGGTCACTTGTGATGTAGCGGAGCCTCAGCTTCTCAGAGTGGGATACCGACTCGGAGACGTTGACATTTCTTCTCAATGATAACTCTCTGTGAAAGCGGCCAATAATAAAAACGACTACTTTCTCACTGTGAAGCAGCCAACCCAAAGATACAGCCGTGTAACCAACCTGAGGGGAATTCATCTAACGTGTAATCACCTCTTTCGCAGTTCTTTCCTTCAAAGCCTTGGACGCACTTGCAAGTGTAATTACCAACCGCATTAGAACAATTTCCGTTGTTCTGACAAGGATTCTTTAAGCATTCATCAATGTCTAGAAAGGGAATTTTTGAGCTTTAGTCTCGGTGAACATTGAACTTTGAAGAAACATTCACGTGTAAGGGATGATGGAGAATATGTGAAAGTCACATGTTGCAACTGGGGATTTGAAATGATTTTCATGGGAAAAAGATCACCGCTGTTTATTAAAGAACTTGAGCAATTGTTGCAAAAAGACGTGAATAGAATTCAGGCTTTAGCCACATATGTCCAGAAATGCAAGTAATAGGCCATTTCCTAGCCTGCGTAGCAAGCGTTCCTGTTCGACAGAAGAACTCCGAAACGATTTTCCGGAAACTGGCCGCGCGAAAGTTGGGGCAAGAGACTGAGGAAACGCTTGCAAGAAGACACCCTATTCCTGAAAAACCCGTTCGCCCACGAACGGGGGATTCTGATTGGTGTGGCACAGTCACAATGATTGACAGGTGACAAATTTTCGACCAAAATGATTCTTGTCAGTTCTAGCGTGACAAAGACAATTAATGGTGGAAGATATGGAAGGTTTTGAATCGTGTGTTGAAGCTGAACGAATCGGTTCTCGGTTTTACAGTGAAAAGGGAACAAGAACTGTCAATGCGCCATCTATTTAACTGTATATATGTAATAGCCGTTTTGCCAACAGAATTCGGAAAAAGCTTACTTTTTCAGATGTTTGTCATGATGTGCGCAGTTCGAAATAAATTAAAAAATCAAGAACAGGCTTCTCGAGTATCATCGTGATTTCTCCATTTCAAAGCATTATACGCGATCAAGTAAGTGGTTGACGTAAATTTTATGGGAATGTCAGCCTGTGATTTAAATGGCAATCTGCACTTCTCGGACGATATCCATCAAGGAAAATTCAGTATTATTTACGCGTCAGCTGAAGCCGCTGTGGACAACTTTAAGCGTTTCCATAATTCACTAAAAGCAAAAGATTCGTTATTTAACAGAACTTTGGCAGCGCTGATTCTTGACGAAAAGTATGGACTGGACTGAAGTAAGCTTTTCGTTCGCTTGCAAAAGATAATGTATATTTACGCAGGATGAATTAATAAAATGCATGCGAACTATCAGAATGCACATGGTTCAGGATCAAGGAAATAAACTGTATTCGTCAAATTCTCTGCTTACGTATACCTTGCGTAATGTAAGCCTGAGTTTTTTTTCACTGATTGAGACAAGATGAAGACAATTACGCAGCTCCCCTGTTAAATCTTCTCTTATTGTGAGAAGAAAGCGGCTCCTTTGTACAGTCATGCGATTTTTTAAAGCATTTTTACTTGCTATTTCATCTACGATTTCGTGACGATTTGACCAAAAACGTACTGTGGAATATCAAACTAGCGAGGACGTTTTCCTGTAACTTCCAGGAGATTGAGTACGATTCATTTCGTCAATCACTCTTCACCAAGAAATATCCAGTAAGTCGCACTAAAATCGTCGCTAGTTTTAAACTAAAACCTCTTAAATGGTTTCATGGTCAGCTTTTGTGGAGTTTTGCATTTAACGGCCTTACTACCCATCGAGCTCTGTACGAGTTTAAATTTTCCTAAATTTCGTATTTTACGAGCGCACGGGTTGCTTACACGTTCTGAAAATTGGTTGTTGTTTTCGACAACTTCTTTCCAACCGCTCTGAAAATATCAGCCAGAACTTTTCCGTAAGTTTCTTTTGTTTTCGATGGTTTAAACAAATTTTCAGAAGAAACATAATTAGTCAATCAGCGAGTGTCAAGTCAACCATTAAAAGGTGGGCGTTTTACAAAATTGGGGGTCTTCTTGCAAGCGTTCCCTCAGCCTCTTGCCCCAACTTTAGCGCGGCCAGTTTGCGGAAAATCGTTTCGAAGCTCTTCTGTCCAACAGGAAAGCTTGCTACGCAGGCTAGCCATTTCCGAGCTCATGCCTGCCTCCTCTTCAAAGCGAATCTAAGTTCGAAGTGTTTGTGATGGTAATTAGTTCTACCTTGCATATGAATGAAATCTAATTTTCATAAAAAAAGACTTTGCACTTAGACTCGCTTTAAAGAGGAGGCAGACATGAACTCGGAAATGGCCTATTGGGTGCACGCGGATTTAAATAAGCGTCACGGAGTGTCCCCTTGCTCTTCGGAATAGAAAGTCACGAAGTGTCTCCCAAATGCTGCTCAAGTGAGGATAAACTGCTGCATTTACCCTGACCTAAAAATAACGCTAACCTTTATCTTAACCTTATTGTTACAATTAGTTTGGGACATTTCTGGACATTAGGCTTCAGCGGGACTCGAACCCATGTTTGCGTGAAATTGCGCCGCCCATTGCTTTAACCTTGAGCCCTCCACCAATCACAAGTTCATTCTACATTACGTAAAAGATGAAATTATGACGGAGAAAATACATATTGCAACATCGATGGTCTTGCCCAGATTGGAATTTTGTCAGTGTCTAATAGAAAGGGGAAAAAACGACAAGCTTTGACAACAATTTGGAAACGGCGATGGAGTAATTTTTGTAGGGTATGTAATTAATAAAAAACCGTATGAACCATGCTCATGCATTTCGTGATTTTTGGTCACTCATGATTTTTTGAAAGTTCTCAAATTGTATTTCCCTACGGCTCGCGTAATTTTGAGACCTTTCACTGAGAGTTTTCAAGACATCATTCGTGCCCATAAATCACGAAATGCTCTCTCGTTCATACGATTTCTTATACTTGGTATACTAAGTATAGATTGCCCTGAACTCATATCCCTTATTTCTATAATTGAATTCTCTAGTGACGTTCTATTGCAAGTTTGGCCGCAAAATATACGAGAATTAAATTGGTACTATGATCGAAAAATCACTTCCTTTTTTTTCTTCAGATTTTGAAAGTGTGATTGCTTGACATTGTACTAGCAAAATTTTTGAGCTTTTATTTTTAGGTTTTGGATTTCACGGTCCGCCATTACTCACGTTCAAAACTCACCGATTGGACCTCAGAGGGTTGCATCCAGGGAAAAATGATGTCATTGACTCACTAGCTTAACATTTCAGCGTGTAAACGCAGCTTATCCATGCAAAACACGATAAAAGTCTGGAAGCCGGGTACAAACGCATTGCATTCTTAAACTAGTGAGTCTTTGACGTCATTTTCTCCTCGATCCAGTTCTCTCTCGATTTTAAAGTTAGTAAAAGCGGACCATTAAATAGGAAAATTCCAGTTAAGATAAACCGGTATAATTTTCAAATCAAGGCTTAAAACTTGGGTCACTTAGTTTTTAGTTAACATAGTTTTGAAATCCAAAGAAAATTTTTAATAAATGACTTTTTGGTCATAGCAGCACTTTAATAATATAAATGACATGTGCAGTCGTAATAAGAACCAGCTCACCTGTATCACAGTTTTTCCCGTTATATCCGACGATGCATTTGCATTCGTACCTGCCTGGCTTGTTGACACATGTTGCTCCGTTCTGACAAGGGCTGTTTTGACATTCATCAGTATCTAAAAATTGACAAGAATGAAACGTCCTTACGTTACATTCGCAAAATAGTAGCGTACA
>OX421451.1:36288511-36316011 GCA_949126865.1 Montipora capitata
CTTTTAAAATTTGATATAATCCATATGTATTGAAATTCTTTCTTTTGTTTATCAGTGGTTCCATAACTTAACTCCATCATGTTTTGCTGATTACTTCAAGCCAATAGACCTTATTCCTAAATGGCGGCCACATTTATAATTATTTTGTCCACGTGCAAATTAGCCTACCAAGCCTCATGTTAGAGCAAGAATTCTTTTCAATTCACTGTATGGTATCGTGGCTTGGTAGGCTAATTTGCACTTCGACAAAAGAATTATAAATTGGCCGGCATTTATGAATAAGGTCTATATCCTCTGTTCATCCATATTATACACGTCAATCAAACTATGATAACCTTTTTGTAAACCAAGTCCAGCCTACACAGGATGGTCTTCGTTCTCTTTGTTTTTCTGGTGCTTTCGTGTCAAATTCCCACCTAGGCGGAGCTATCCTCTTGTCAAATACCCGGGGTACCCGGGCTGGGGCACTTGGAACTGACGGGTACATAATGGTGACAACAATAAAAATTATGATTAACGAAAAACAATGTAAATACCTACTCGCCGCTTTCGCAGTGTCTCCCTTGATATCCCCTGTCACATTTGCATTCATAGTTTCCTGGTTTATTAACACACGAACCACCATTCTTACAAGGACTGTTTTCGCATTCATTCACGCCTGAAAATGTAAACAAGGGTTCCTTGACTCAAAGATGTTTCAAAATTAGATGCACACGGATAAGCGTCACGAATTGTCCCCCTTGCTCTCCTCCCAAAGGGTCTGACACTTGCAGGTGACTGCTAACCCTAACTCTCAGTTATTGAAAGCTAACCAGTCTGCAGTCTGCAGTCTGTCTGCAGTTGTTATACACCTGAGCTTCTTGGAATACTTAACAATTATTCGCCGAAAGTGAGGTCAATGAATAAAAACCGAGACAAAGTCAAGGTTTTTATTCACCGATATTCACCGAGCCTGAGATGAATAACTGTTTTTGTATAATTATATAAGTTTTTTTTTCATTAAATTGAACAGTATCTAATATAACACTTACATGCTTAAAGTAAAATAATATAAAAAATAAAAACGGTTACAATAATTACAATATTGCATCACAGTGATCGATTGGGGGGTATCTAATTGTTTGTCAATAGGGGGTCAGAATGTAATAGTTAACAAACTTACATGACGATAACCAAAAAGAAAAGGCGAAAACATCCATGCAATCACAGCGATTGAATTATTGGAAGCCACTTCTTTTCGAATGCTTTCTGCCTTACTGTTGCGACTGAAATTGTAAATTACTTTTAATCTGATAAACGTATTCTAATATCGAAAGTTTTTTATTTTTTGTACTTACAACAAAAAATATAGTATCTACAATCTGTAGCTAGAAGTAGTCAACGATTAACCAAAATCTCCTTTTTTCCTCATCAAGACCTAAACATTCAGTTTTCTTTAGCACGCGAGAGGTTTGGATCAGGTTAACTGAAATCAGGAAATTTTGTGCTATTCCAAAAAGCATTTGTAACAGGACGATCCCAAAACAGGTGAATTAGGGTTTCCTGGGCATTTTGGCTAAAGCAACAGAAATATCTGTGTCAGAGAATTAAATTTTCAATAAAATGGAATTTGTCGCAGTT
Source organism: Montipora capitata (assembly GCA_949126865.1). NCBI lineage: Eukaryota > Metazoa > Cnidaria > Anthozoa > Scleractinia > Acroporidae > Montipora > Montipora capitata. Next base: position 36,290,132 of record OX421451.1, read on the forward strand.
CCTCTGCGACAAAACGTAAAATGAAAATTCCGGAGTTCACGATGTCACCGAAACGTCGTTCTTTCCTATCGCTAATTTTTTACTTGTTTATATTTTACGAAACCTTTGCTTATAAAAATCTAGTTTGAGCCCTTTAATGAACCTATCCAAAGAACTTCTCTTTTTTACTGGGTTGCTAAACCCAGTCGGAATCTGCGTTTCATGTCTTTGTTTTTTCCGTGTCGGGAAAAGTCTTTCCTGTCACTCTCCCACTAAGTGGTGACTTTGTGCATAGAGTCTTCTGCGCTTATTTTGATGGGTTTCAAGGGGTAGCCTGAGAAATGCGTAGATTTCTCTGTTGGACGCAGTAGAATATTTAATTAACCTGTAATGGTGTCGAAGTCATTAAACACAAATGGTGTTTTGGTGGATCTTTAAACAAAATACACCTTTATGGAGCTCAAGAATGGAACGTCAATTGATAAACAAGGCAGGCGGTGGAAAATAAATATCAGGAATCTTAAAAGCGACGAGTAATGGACTTTGACAACAATCTTTCACCCGTCGAGCCATAATCAAATGGGCTGTGTTTCTAATATTTTATTAAGTGTAATGTTATGTACAACACTGAAACCAAATGGAAAATTCTCTGGTAACTTATGGGTTCAACAAAGACAGAGAAGGAATCGAACACCTTAAAGGCCCATTTTACCCTAGACGCAACGCGCACCCTGCATGATTTTGTGTATCACGAAATTACAAAAATTCGAACATCTCAGAAAGCCCTTCAGAGTCTTCTTCATCAAAAGTTATCCGTCGATAAATCTTTTAGGTCCTTATTTGAATGCGTTCTCTACTTATCATTTCAGAATTTTATCGTAGTTTGTTATCTCTATAGTTTGTTATGTCTATATATATTAAAAATATTTCCATTTGAACTCAAATATGATATCGAACAACATGACGAATTGCTAAGGCGAAGTTTGCTCGCCGATCCACAAAGACAGCAACCTCTGCTACTCTTTTGAACACAAGCATCTTTACAAGAGCATTTTACTTCTGCATCCCAGGTATCCTAAGAAATCGAACCTAACAAAGTAAAAGTAAGTTTAATTATGTCACCTTGCTCGTTCGCTACAGAATTGTTCTATTCCTTTTGCTGAATTCCGCTTGGATGATTCTCCAATCTCTAAATCAGTCGACTCCATAAAGATAAAAGGTGATTTTAGTGGTTTAACGTGTTAAAATCACCCGGTAAACCACACGACGATCAGCCTAATGGCAATGTTTCTTGTTTGCAACAGCACACACTGGCGCGACAAAAATAGTTGGCCAATCGGAATACCCTATTCGAGATTCAAAACAATAACAAATGATAGCGTCTAGGGTGAAAATAGGCCTTTAAGTGGAGCTGTGATCTCTGTCGTCTGGCTATTAGTATTTATTTGTACTCAACTCTGCACAGTCTTCAGGTTGAAAAAAAATATACATGTATTGGAAATATGTTAGCCAAGAATTATTTGAAAGAAAGCTTGTCGTCTATTTTGTGCTTCATTATTCAAGGAAAAGGGTCTTCCGGAAAGGCTTTGATTCTGAACTTTGTTTTGTTGCGGTTAGTAATTTGAAGCGATTGAGTTTCTTGAAATAGGAAGGGTTTTTTGCCTCTAAAATCAAATATGTTGTTTGTTTCAATAAAGTTTTCGCCGGAAAAGGTGGTCTTTATAAATTCATCATGTGTAATTTTCCGAGCTTAAAGTGCACCTAACCCACCAAATTTTAGTTGGAGTAAATGATTTACCATATTTTTTATAGTATATTGGTAAAACAATTATTAGATTTGCTCAAATCTAGTATCTTTTATGGCCCCTCAAAGTTTGAAAAATCGCACCTAAATGGCAGCCATCTTGGTTCAAGTCCGAGTTACGGGAGGATTGGGGCTAGTAGTTGCTATGGCGTAGAAAGGAGAACGAGTGTGTTGACATAGTTCACATAGTTCGCATATGGTCCACTGTTGTAGTCCAGAAAATGCCAAAGAGATGTATTGCTGCTGGTTGCAGCAACGTGAGAAATTTAAAAGAAGGTATTTCTCTTCATAAGTTGCCATTCTACAACGACGATCGTACAGAAGCCAAGAAAAGAAGGAAGAAATGGGTCGATTTTGTTCGACTGAAGCGAGCGAAATGGCAACCATCGCAATCTTCAGTGCTATGTTCCGAACACTTAAAGCGTGAAGATTTTGTTCGTTCAGCTGATCTGGGCGATGAACAAAACCTCGACATTTCCAAGAGATGGCTTAGGACGGACGACTTTGGAGTGTGTGTTTCTCATTCAGTGCTGTTAAAAAAAGAAGAATTCCAAAAGCTAACAGAAGAATGCTGTGAAAATAGTAAACAACACCGGGAAGCACTCTCACGCGGTTCTCCTTTCTACGTCACAGCTCGACTCGCCCCAGGTCGCGGACTTGAACCAAATGTTTCTCAACTTCTACTAGACGTAGAAAATCGAGAATTCACCCAAATCGAAAATTTCTTTCACCGATTAACTTCACACGGTATGGAAATTTATTCAAGCTACAATTATATTTTGGGGTTAGGTGCACTTAAACAATTTGCATACGTGAGTTGAAATGTAATACGCGAGGAGACAGGATTTTTTTGGCGAATTTTGAGTGTCATGAAATTACATGTGTGACCGAAGAGGACCTTCAAAACTTAATTGAAGTTATACTGAAGCGATTTCGACCTACTAGTTAGTTTTCAACTAGACGCTCCATGAGCAAATTCCTGTCTCCTCGGGTATTACATTTCAACTCACGTATGCAGATTGTTAAGCTCGAAAATTACACAACATGATGAATTTATAAAGACCACCTTTTGACGCGATTGAGTTTCTGGTCTTCACACACGCAATGAAATAGGAAGGGTTTTTTGCCTCTAAAAGCAAATATGTTGTTTGTTTCAATAAAGTTTTCGCCGGAAAAGGTGGTCTTTATAAATTCATCATGTTGTGTAATTTTCAAGCTTAGCAATTTGCATACGTGAGTTGAAATGTAATACGCGAGGAGACAAAAATTTATTTGGCGAATTTTGAGTATCATGAAATTACATGTGTGACCGAAGAGGACCTTCAAAACTTAATTGAAGTTATACTGAAGCGATTTCGACCTACTAGTTAGTTTTCAACTAGACGCTCCATGAGCGTAAACTGGGTTGCCTGTGGTACGTGTTACTCCAAAACAGAAGGGACTGAGTTGGGTGGTATTGAACTGCAGCGTTCCAGGCAATTTTTTCAAGTCGGGGGTCATTAAGACCATTTAAGGGGTCACCCAGAAGTCGTGCCAGCAGAGGCATACGACGAAACAGATCTCCTTCTGAGGTTACAAACGGGGCTACCAGCCTATTAATCATTTGTCAGAAAGAAAAAAAAAATGTCATCTTTAGAAAAATATAGGCACGCATTGCCTACATGTGGTAGTGCAGTAAGACAGCGCTTTCTTCCATATTCTCAACTGAGCTGCGTTTTGTCTTCCAGGGGATTCAAGTTGTCTTTGTGTAATATGTAGCTCCAACAGTACATGATATTGTTTTGGTATTGTATATCATTGTAGTGCCATGGTAGAAGTCTTACGTAAATAGCCCCCTGAGAAGACATGTGGTTACTAGCAAAGTACTAAACCCAGAAAGATTGAAGAAAATAAAAGGGAATTGAGAAACATTGGCTTCTAGCTGACATGTTGATCGTTTTCAAGTTCCCTCATAACTCTTTTCACCACAAATTTAAGCGTGCACTCTGAGCGTGTGACAGCTTTGTAATACAAAAGTTCACTGAAGTTTAACCTGTCCGGCGGGGTTAGTATCTGGATGTGTGACCTACCAATATACCACTTCGTAACAGAAGCATAGGACCGAAAATTCTACTTTAGTGCTCAAAAATGTGAACTACACATGGTACAGATTTGGTTAGTTTGCCTTATGCAAAACAAATATTGATGCAAAAGTAACTAAATATTGATATGATACACAGTTTTTAGGAAGAGCAGCAGAAAGAAGTTTTCAGGACGGTCGATCGAGAATAAAATATTTTTCCATCAGCAACAAAATTTACGACATGAAAACAACATTAATTTTGAACCGCGAATATAAAAAGTTACCATCAGCGAAAAACATTTTGGGAGTTTTTTGCTAGCCTCAATTTTGTTATTGTACTTTTGGCTGCACAAGTAAATCGCAAAATCGAAAGTGACATCGAATTCAGCGTGCGCCGTGATCTACCGCCGCGTGTTTACTCGCGAAACAGTGAAGCATCTGTCTTAAATGATGGCAAGATACCGGGTGTTTGTTTTTGCTCGTTTACTTTTTCTTTAAAGTGTTGTAAAGTTTGACAAGATATGTGCGAATTGAACACAAAGATCACAATCGCCCAACTCTTGAGGTTGACCATTGTTTCTGAAAAGTCAAAAATTTACTCTCCAAGACGAGGTTATTTATCACCAGGTAATTCCATCGTTTTGGAAATAGCAGCTACTTTATTATTCATCAGCGTCACAAAATTTTGCTGATTTTGGGGCTTATTTTGTTGAAACTCAAGCACGCTTTCAACAGACCTGTTTATTTTCGTGACTTATGCACGCGCTGCTTACAGCGCACTACCACAAAAATTCTCCCGTATCACATTTTAACCCACGTATGCAAATTTAAGCTCGAAAATTATACAACACGTCAAATTCACAAAGGCTGCAAATCTCAGAAAAATATTTTCCAGCGAAAAATTTATTGAAACAAACAACATATTTGCTATTAAAGGCAAAAAACCCTTCCTATTTCAATTGCGTGCGTGGAAACAAGACACAATCCGTGACACAAAACATACGCAATACATACATTTCTGACAGTTCACATCAAACACTTTTCAAAAGAACCTTGACCGTAAATAATGAAGCACAAAACAGACAACAAGCTTTCATTCAAGTAATTCTCCACTGTCAGATTTCCATTTTTTTTTACCTTTGCAGAGTTGAGTAAAAGATAAATGTAAATTGCCAGACAACTTAGATGCGACTTCAGTAAACACTGTGATGCTTTCAAGGCGTTCGATTCCTTCAATACTTGTTAACTCCATAAAAAAATTGCCATTTGATTTCAGTGTTTTATATAATACCAAGTTAGCAAAATATTAGAAACAAGCTCAATTGATATCCAACGGCGAAAAATGAAATTGTTGTCGAAGTCCATTAGTCGTCGCTTTAAAGATTCTAGATATTTATATTTCACCACCTGTCTTGTTTATCCAATTGACGTTCCATTCTTGAGCTCCATGAGGGTATATTTTGTTCAAAGATCCACTAAAAGGCCATTCGCGTTACAATGACTTTCGATGCCATTGAAGATTAATTAAATGTTCTCCAGAGTGCACCAGATAAATATACGCATTACCTCAGCCCCCTGAAACCTAACAAAATACGCACAGAAGACTCTATGCACAAATACACCACTTAGCAGGGGAGTGACAGGCAAGACTTTTACCGACACGGAAAAAAAAATATAAAAAAAAGAAACAGAGAAATATTAGTCATTTTCCGACTGGGATTGTCATACTGGCAACCCAGTAATTATAGCATGAGGCATATAGCTTTTGGAAATTTCTATTATTAATAAGATCAGTTGCACAAAGAGCGCTGTTTTACTACGTGCAATTTTTCCATGGGGAAAGCAAGTCGAAGATGAGAGTAAGCACTTTCAGTCAGAACTTATGGAATGCCTTTAAAAATTTCCCAGGATCTCAAAGTTGTTTAAAGTAAATCAATAGAGTCAAAATTCCCGAAATCGTAACCGCCGTTGATTATCTTATGAATTAGTAATCTTACGCGCACCGTTTTACCTTGATCACAGTGTTTTCCTTGAATGCAGTCGCAGCTGCTTTTTCCCTCTTGCTTTATGCAGATTCCACCATTTTTGCATGGATTCTTATCACACTGGATCATCGCTAGTCAAACGAAATATGTCATATGATCGGAAGTTGAATATGGTTTGTTACTATTCGAAGAATTATGCAAGGCATGTGTGGTCATTTTGGTAGGTCATATTTTCCATTCATGACTGGAAAATAGCACAAGAATCTTTAAAGGTGCATGACGTGATCCTCGCACTTATCTGGACAATTTAAGCAATTTTCACTCACTGACACTTAAAAAAATTGAGGTGGCTTTAACGGGATTCGAACCCATTACCTATGCAATACCGGTGCAATACTCTACCAAGTCAACTATAAAGCCACTGAGTTGGGAGGAGTTCCGTTTGTTGTTCAATTTATTTAAACGAGTCCATTTGCGGGAATACATGAGCCGAACAAAATCACTTGCTCCCAACTGTGTGGCTATATATAATAATGCCTAGAACAACGTATGACATCCAGGAGAAAGATAAAGCGGAGAAGCGCTTCTTTTATTTCTTTTTTTCAGTAGGAAGAATCAATAGTAAGATTTTATAATCTTCTTCAACAGGATCAGCAAGAAATGAAATTCATTTATATCCTTTCCTTTGGCCACATTACCTTCTTCTCAATTCTAGTAAAAAAAAAAAAAAGTGTTAGTTTGGCTTCTCGACTCGTCCTCCTTTTCCCCTAAATTATGAACATTTAGAGTCCCTTTCGAATAGATTGCGTTAAAGTGTCTAAACTATTCAGCTAGTAAGACAGCAAAGGGCATAGTTGTCTTCTGGAAATAAGAGCAACGATGATTTTCTTTACCAGCATTTTCATAGTTCGGGACATTTGAGATTAACTCATTTAAGTATACAGTTAATCGACAGAGCCAAGGGAGAGAGGGAGTTGCGGAAGAAGGAGGGACAGTGGATGTATAGATTGGAAACGCTGCGCCCCAAAGGACTTAATGAGGATGATGGTTTTTACGCCCAGAACCGAAAGACGCGTGTAGGCGCGCGCAAAAGATGATTATAAGATCTATGGCATTTTCCGTTAGGTGTTTAAAATAATAGCCATTTAAAATCGGTAATCTGGAGACCCAGGTTCAATTCCTGGCTGAGCCACATTTCACTTAATTGCTTAGTTGTGCTGATTTCTGTTCCCAAATTAACCTTGTCTGTTGTATTTCTCAGAAATGCCTAATGAATCGCCATCCAAACGGGAATAGGCTGGTGATCCTAAATAATTAAGGCAATCAGTTGCTAATATATCCTCTCCCTACCTTACTGTACTAAAGCTCTTTGGCATTACAAAGCTTGTGCTTTCATGTTCAAATTGAGCACTTTACTAAGATGAGTCATTGCTGCTAGCAATTGCGCACGCTCACTAGCTCGCTAATTTGAGCACTCTAGCATGGCTTGGATGTACCACATGTGTGGGCCATCTTGTGTGGCTTTATAGCTTAACCTCCATCCTAGACATCAGCACTGCACTGATGAGGCCCAGAAGCCCATCATAGCACGTTTCATACCAGACTTGTGGTGGACTAATTGGCCTTTTTCTTTTTTTGTTGGACTCTGTCATAAGTACCCGCCGGGAGGGAACGGCGTTGGTCCTACCCTAAATTGTTTTCGGTATGTCTCAGCCTACGCCTGTATCTCCTCTGTGGTCTGATATTGTTGAGAATACGCCTGTGCCTCCCCCTGTTTCTGGAGCTGGCCAATCTGATTCGCCATCCCACATGGATACCAGTCCTGGTGGCTCTTATGCTGATAGAGTGACTCTTTGTGCTGTTGATTCTCGTCCAAAAGTTTCCAGTGTAGCTCCGCGTCGTAGGTCCTATCTGTCTTCTTTTGAAAGAGAGTATTTTGATGTTTTGAATTCATGCCTGATCGTCCTACTTCTGCATACGTCACACTCCCTGACAGCTCAGTTACGACTAAGCAAATCTTTGATAGCTTGGTGAGAGATGGCTTTCCTCTGACGTCAGTCCGTTGTCTTCAGAGATCCCAGAATGGGTCAGTGGTCCTCACCTTCACGAAAGAGGAGATCCGAAACAAATTTCTGCAGCAGTCGTCTTTCTTTGTTGGAAACCAGCCCATGCAGCTCATCTTGCAGGCAGAGCCTTGTCTTATGTTGTTGTGTACGACGCTCCTTTTGAGTTACCTGACTCGGCTTTGACCTTCCGTTTGTCGAAGTATGGCACTGTTTACTCCCAGCGTCGCTGCACCGTCCAGGGCTTCCCCCAGGTCCAGAATGGTATCCGTACTCTTCGCATGTGTATCGATGGCCCCATCCCGTCATACCTTCGTTTTGGTAAGTACCTTCTTCGCGTCCAGTACGAAGGCCAAGTGAAAACCTGTAGAAGATGCAACGAGCCAGGTCATTTGGCCCAAGAGTATCGTCAGATGCTCTGCTTTAACTGCGAAGTGATTGGCCATCATGCCTGTGATTGTCCTGCTGGGGTTCGATGCTGTATTTGTAAAGAACCTGGCCACATGGCCATTGACTGCCGCCACTCTTAATATCGCCGCCCGCTTTCGCATCGTGATGTCGTTGATGCTGAGCCCCCGAGCCTGCCTGCTCTGAGGACGCTTCCCTGGAAGCTGAATTTGACTAGCCCTTGGCCTCGGCTCTTTCTTCTGAGCCTGCGCCTGACCTTTTATCTTCTCAAGGCCTCATCAAGGATGCCCCTGATGATCAAGCTCCCGGAGTGCAGGAATTTCCCGTTTCTTCCTTGACCGATACGAGTGTTGAGAGTGATGAGTCTGAGCCTGAGATTATTTCCACATCTGAACTGATGGATTCTAAAGCTATGCCTGATAATATGTCTCCTGTGTCTGAGCGGGCCTCTCGCCGAAGGAAGAGATCTCGACATGGCTCGTCCCGACGCGCCGCTTTGGGCAAGGCGTCTCGTCTGTCCGTAGTAAATGAGGATGCTCCCACTTAGTTTAGCCTTCTTAAAGTGCGCTACGATTAATGTTAGGGGTTTAAGCCAACGTAAGTTTTCGTTGGTCTCTGATTTCTGTCGTTCTTCGGCTTAACTGTTGAGTTTTATTCTGCGTTCTGGTCCCTCTTGGGAATCCTTTTAGTTGATATGTTTAATGAGTCTCTCGCTCACCGTGAACTGTGTGACTCTATGAAATCGAGTGTTACACGTCTTGTTCATAAGAAAGATGATCGTAGAAATCTAAAAAACTGGCGCCCCATTTCGTTACTGAATGTGGATTATAAGATTTGTTCAAAAACCCTTCCCCTCCGTTTGAAAAGAGTGTTGGGGTCTGTTGTAAACCCTGATCAGACATGTTCTGTTCCAGGTAGATCTATTTCTTCTAATTTGGCTCTTCTTCGCGATACACTCCATTTTATTGAGAACCGACGAGACAGGTATTCTCGTCTCTTTAGACCAAGAGAAAGCCTTAGATCGCGTTTAACGGTCCTTTCTGATTAATCTTTTACAGCACTTCGGTTTTGGGCCCTCCTTTTGTAGCTGTATTTTGATTTTGTATGACGGCGCTTATATGTGTATTCTAGTTAACGATTTCCTTTCCAATCCTGTTCCTTTGCTGCGGAGGGTCAGGCAGGGCGACGAGCTGTCCCCTATGCTTTATGTTGTCTGCGTTGAAGATTTAGTCTGCCGTATTAGGGACTCTCTCTTGCCGGGGGCTGTGGTGTCCAGTTTAAAGTCGGAAGGATTTCTTTAGTTATATGTCCCGACATGGAATATCTATTAAAAGTATCAGTTAAAACGGCAATAGGTATAGTTCAATTTTGCTCAATTCAGGGCATTATTTATGCAACAATATTCTCTTTAACAAAGTTGCCACAAAATGCAAGGAATGAACGAGTACCTTTGCAACCAAAAAGTTCTATTCTCATGGATATATGACTATGCCAAGCTGTCGGTCGAATGCGGATGTATTTTGCTCTGACTGCCTGGGATAGTTCATGGTAAACAACTGTGTTGCGGTCAGTGTTTGCAGCAAACTCCTAAGAACATGATAAGAAATAAACATTTGTAGAAGAAGGCTGAAACAAAGAACAGTTTCATCCTAAAACAAGTTTCTTTGCCGAAAAGCACCAGGCCTTTAAAACAAAAAAGAGAAAGAAAGCTTTATCCTTTTCAGTTTTGGTTCACCTTGGGTGCACGTTGGCCTGGCTCTTTGTAGTAATAAAAGTGGACGCCATTGTCACTGTACTGCAACTTGAACTTGGTGACCCACTGATCGTAATCAGCTCTTCCTTGGCTGGCTATTGCTGTCAATTTAGTGTTCTGACTGCCCATATCAATCTGCAGCCACTGATTGATATCATTAGTGCGAGATGACCATGATGCTGATTTGCCAGGAGCTCCTGGAAAGTGTAGTCTTGCCTGATGGGCAGCGTGATTAGGGTCCCACTGTGAAGAAGCAGTGATTTTGCTATCGGGAATGACGTGACTTTCTATGCCAAGAGCATCGTGACATTCTGAAAATGAGTAGTAAAAAACGCTTAACAAAACGGAATTACAAGACAATATGCGTACATGTTGTGGTACCCCACGGATTATATTTGTTAGAGATAACCTAATTTCTCAGGACTTCTTTAGTTATACGTCCCGACGTGGAATATCTATTAAAAGTATCAGTTAAAACGGTAATAGGTATAGTTCAATTTTGCTCAATTCAGGGCATTATTTATGCAACAATATTCTCTTTAACATAGTTGCCACAAAATGCAAGAAATGAACGAGTACCTTTGCAACCAAAAAGTTCTATTCTCATGGATATATGACTATGCCAAGCTGTCGGTCGAATGCGGATGTATTTTGCTCTGACTGCCTGGGATAGTTCATGGTAAACAACTGTGTTGCGGTCAGTGTTTGCAGCAAACTCCTAAGAACATGATAAGAAATAAACATTTGTATAAGAAAGCTGAAACAAAGAACAGTTTCATCCTGAAACAAGTTTCTTTGCTAAAAAGCACCAGGCTTTTAAAACACAAAAGAGAAAGTAAGCCTTATCCCTTTCAGTTTTGGTTCACCTTGGGTGCACGTTGGCCTGGCTCTTTGTAGTAATAAAAGTGGACGCCATTGTCACTGTACTGCAACTTGAACTTGGTGACCCACTGATCGTAATCAGCTCTTCCTTGGCTGGCTATTGCTGTCAATTTAGTGTTCTGACTGCCCAGATCAATCTGCAGCCACTGATTGATATCATTAGTGCGAGATGACCATGATGCTGATTTGCCAGGAGCTCCTGGAAAGTGTAGTCTTGCCTGATGGGCAGCGTGATTAGGGTCCCACTGTGAAGAAGCAGTGATTTTGCTATCAGGAATGACATGACTTTCTATGCCAAAAGCATCGTGACATTCTGAAAATGAGTAGTATTCGCTTAATAAACGGAATTACAAGACAATATGCGTACATGTTGTGGTACCCCATGGATTATATTTTTTAAAGATAACCTAATTTCTCAGGATTCCTTTACTTATATGTCCCGACGTGGAATATCTATTAAAAGTATCAGTTAAAACGTTAATAGGTATAGTTCAATTTTGCTCAATTCAGGGCATTATTTATGCAACAATATTCTCTTTAACGTAGATGCCACAAAATGCAAGGAATGAACGAGTACCTTTGCAACCAAAAAGTTCTATTCTCATGGATATATGACTATGCCAAGCTGTCGGTCGAATGCGGATGTATTTTGCTCTGATTACCTGGGATAGTTCATGGTAAACAACTGTGTTGCGGTCAGTGTTTGCAGCAAACTCCTAAGAACATGATAAGAAATAAACATTTGTATAAGAAGGCTGAAACAAAGAACAGTTTCATCCTAAAACAAGTTTCTTTGCCGAAAAGCACCAGGCCTTTAAAACACAAAAGAGAAAGTAAGCCTTATCCTTTTCAGTTTTGGTTCACCTTGGGTGCACGTTGGTCTCGCTCTTTGTAGTAATAAAAGTGGAGACCATTGTCACTGTACTGCAACTTGAACTTGGTGACCCACTGATCGTAATCAGCTCTTCCTTGGCTGGCTATTGCTGTCAATTTAGTGTTCTGACCGCCCATATCAATCTGCAGCCACTGATTGATATCATTAGTGCGAGATGACCATGATGCTGATTTGCCAGGAGCTCCTGGAAAGTGTAGTCTTGCCTGATGGGCAGCGTGATTAGGGTCCCACTGTGAAGAAGCAGTTATTTTGCTATCGGGAATGGCATGACTTTCTATGCCAAGAGCATCGTGACATTCTGAAAATGAGTAGTAACAAACGCTTAACAAAACGGAATTACAAGACAATATGCGTACATGTTGTGGTACCCCATGGATTATATTTGTTAGAGATAACCTAATTTCTCAGGATTTCTTTAGTTATACGTCCCGACGTGGAACATCTATTAAAAGTATCAGTTAAAACGTTAATAGGTATAGTTTAATTTTGCTCAATTCAGGGCATTATTTATGCAACAATATTCTCTTTAACATAGTTGCCACAACAAATGCAAGAAATGAACGAGTACCTTTGCAACCAAAAAGTTCTATTCGCATGGATATATGACTATGCCAAGCTGTCGGTCGAATGCGGATGTATTTTGCTCTGACTGCCTGGGATAGTTCATGGTAAACAACTGTGTTGCGGTCAGTGTTTCCAGCAAACTCCTAAGAACATGATAAGAAATAAACATTTGTATAAGAAGGCTGAATCAAAGAACAGTTTTATCCTGAAACAAGTTTCTTTTCTAAAAAGCATCAGGCCTTTTAAACACAAAAGAGATAGTAAGCTTTATCCTTTTCAGTTTTGGTTCACCTTGGGTGCACGTTGGCCTGGCTCTTTGTAGTAATAAAAGTGGACGCCATTGTCACTGTACTGCAACTTGAACTTGGTGACCCACTGATCGTAATCAGCTCTTCCTTGGCTGGCTATTGCTGTCAATTTAGTGTTCTGACTGCCCAGATCAATCTGCAGCCACTGATTGATATCATTAGTGCGAGATGACCATGATGCTGATTTGCCAGGAGCTCCTGGAAAGTGTAGTCTTGCCTGATGGGCAGCGTGATTAGGGTCCCACTGTGAAGAAGCAGTGATTTTGCTATCAGGAATGACATGACTTTCTATGCCAAAAGCATCGTGACATTCTGAAAATGAGTAGTATTCGCTTAATAAACGGAATTACAAGACAATATGCGTACATGTTATGATACCCCATAGATTATATTTTTTAAAGTTAACCTAATTTCTCAGGATTTCTTTAGTTATATGTCCCGACGTAGAATATCTAATAAAAGTATCAGTTCAAACGGCAATAAGTATAGTTCAATTTTTGCTCAATTCAGGGCATTATTTATGCATCAATATTCTCTTTAACATAGTTGCCACAAAATGCAAGAAATGAACGAGTACCTTTGCAACCAAAAAGTTCTATTCTCATGGATATATGACTATGCCAAGCTGTCGGTCGAATGCGGATGTATTTTGCTCTGACTGCCTGGGATATTTCATGGTAAACAACTGTGTTGCGGTCAGTGTTTGCAGCAAACTCCTATAAACATGATAAGAAAAAATTATTTGTATAAGAAGGCTGAAACAAACAAGAGCTTCATCCTGAAACAAGTTTCTTTGCTGAAAAGCACTAGGCCTTTAAAACAGTAAACAGAAAATAAGCTTTATCCTTTTCAGTTTTGGTTCACCTTGGGTGCACCTTGGCCTGGCTCTTTGTAGTAATAAAAGTGGACGCCATTGTCACTGTACTGCAACTTGAACTTGGTGACCCACTGATCGTAATCAGCTCTTCCTTGGCTGGCTATTGCTGTCAATTTAGTGTTCTGAATGCCCAGATCAATCTGCAGCCACTGATTGATATCATTAGTGCGAGATGACCATGATGCTGATTTGCCAGGAGCTCCTGGAAAGTGTAGTCTTGCCTGATGGGCAGCGTGATTATTGTCCCACTGTGAAGAAGCAGTGATTTTGCTATCGGGAATGACATGACTTTCTATGCCAAGAGCATCGTGACATTCTGAAAATGAGTAGTAACAAACGCTTAACAAAACGGAATTACAAGACAATATGCATACATGTTGTGGTACCCCACGGATTATATTTGTTAGAGATAACCTAATTTCTCAGGATTTCTTTACTTATATGTTCCGACGTGGAATACCTATTAAAAGCATCAGTTAAAACGGCAATAGGTATAGTTCAATTTTGCTCAATTCAGGGCATTATTTATGCAACAATATTCTCTTTAACATAGTTGCCACAAAATGCAAGAAATGAACGAGTACCTTTGCAACCAAAAAGTTCTATTCTCATGGATATATGACTATGCCAAGCTGTCGGTCGAATGCGGATGTATTTTGCTCTGACTGCCTGGGATAGTGCATGGTAAACAACTGTGTTGCGGTCACTGTTTGCAGCAAACTCCTAAAAACATGATAAGAAATAAACATTTGTATAAGAAGGCTGAAACAAAGAACAGTTTTATCCTGAAACAAAAATCTTTTCTAAAAAGGATCAGGCCTTTTAAAAACAAAAGAGAAAGTAAGCTTTATCCTTTTCAGTTTTGGTTCACCTTGGGTGCACGTAGGCCTGGCTCTTTGTAGTAATAAAAGTGGACGCCATTGTCACTGTACTGCAACTTGAACTTGGTGACCCACTGATCGTAATCAGCTCTTCCTTGGCTGGCTATTGCTGTCAATTTAGTGTTCTGACTGCCCAGATCAATCTGCAGCCACTGATTGATATCATTAGTGCGAGATGACCATGATGCTGATTTGCCAGGAGCTCCTGGAAAGTGTAGTCTTGCCTGATGGGCAGCGTGATTAGGGTCCCACTGGGAAGAAGCAGTGATTTTGCTATCGGGAATGACATGACTTTCTATGCCAAGAGCATCGTGACATTCTGAAAATGAGTACTAACAGACGCTTAATAAACGGAATTACAAGACAATATGCGTACATGTTGTGGTACCCCATGGATTATATTTTTTAAAGATAACCTAATTTCTCAGGATTTCTTTTGTTATATGCCCCGACGTGGAATATATATTAAAAGTATCAGTTAAAACGGCAATAGGTATAGTTCAATTTTGCTCAATTCAGAGCATTATTTATGCAACAATATTCTCTTTAACATAGTTGCCATAAAATGAAAGGAATGAACGAGTACCTTTGCAACCAAAAAGTTCTATTCTCATGGATATATGACTATGCCAAGCTGTCGGTCGAATGCGGATGTATTTTGCTCTGACTGCCTGGGATAGTTCATGGTAAACAACTGTGTTGCGGTCAGTGTTTGCAGCAAACTCCTAAGAACATGATAAGAAATAAACATTTGTATAAGAAGGCTGAAACAAACAAGAGTTTCATCCTGAAACAAGTTTCTTTGCTGAAAAGCACCAGGCCTTTAAAACACAAAAGAGAAAGTAAGCCTTATCCTTTTCAGTTTTGGTTCACCTTGGGTGCACGTTGGCCTGGCTCTTTGTAGTAATAAAAGTGGACGCCATTGTCACTGTACTGCAACTTGAACTTGGTGACCCACTGATCGTAATCAGCTCTTCCTTGGCTGGCTATTGCTGTCAATTTAGTGTTCTGAATGCCCAGATCAATCTGCAGCCACTGATTGATATCATTAGTGCGAGATGACCATGATGCTGATTTGCCAGGAGCTCCTGGAAAGTGTAGTCTTGCCTGATGGGCAGCGTGATTAGGGTCCCACTGTGAAGAAGCAGTGATTTTGCTATCGGGAATGGCATGACTTTCTATGCCAAAAGCATCGTGACATTCTGAAAATGAGTAGTAACAAACGCTTAACAAAACGAAATTACAAGAAAATATGCGTACATGTTTTGGTACCCCATGGATTATTTTTGTTAGAGATAACCTAATTTCTCAGGATTTCTTTAGTTATATGTCGCAACGTGGAATATCTATTAAAAGTATCAGTTAAAACGGCAATAGGTATAGTTCAATTTTGCTCAATTCAGGGCATTATTTATGCAACACTATTCTCTTTAACATAGTTGCCAAAACAAATGCAAGAAATGAACGAGTACCTTTGCAACCAAAAAGTTCTATTCTCATGGATATATGACTATGCCAAGAAGTCGGTCGAATGCGGATGTATTTTGCTCTGACTGCCTGGGATAGTTCATAGTAAACAACTGTGTTGCGGTCAGTGTTTCCAGCAAACTCCTATAAACATGATAAGAAATAAACATTTGTATAAGAAGGCTGAAACAAAGAACAGTTTTATCCTGAAACAAGTTTCTTTTCTAAAAAGCATCAGGCCTTTTAAACACAAAAGAGATAGTAAGCTTTATCCTTTTCAGTTTTGGTTCACCTTGGGTGCACGTTGGCCTGGCTCTTTGTAGTAATAAAAGTGGACGCCATTGTCACTGTACTGCAACTTGAACTTGGTGACCCACTGATCGTAATCAGCTCTTCCTTGGCTGGCTATTGCTGTCAATTTAGTGTTCTGACTGCCCAGATCAATCTGCAGCCACTGATTGATATCATTAGTGCGAGATGACCATGATGCTGATTTGCCAGGAGCTCCTGGAAAGTGTAGTCTTGCCTGATGGGCAGCGTGATTAGGGTCCCACTGTGAAGAAGCAGTGATTTTGGTATCGGGAATGACATGACTTTCCACGCCAAGAGCATCGTGACATTCTGAAAATGAGTACTAACAAACGCTTAATAAACTGAATTACAAGACAATATGCGTACATGTTGTGGTACCCCATGGATTATATTTGTTAGAGATAACCTAATTTCTTAGAATTTTTTAGTTATATCTCCCGACGTGGAATATATATTAAAAGTATCAGTTAAAACGGCAATAGCTATAGTTCAATTTTGCTCAATTCAGGGCATTATTTATGCAACAATATTCTCTTTAACATAGTTGCCACAAAATGCAAGAAATGAACGAGTACCTTTGCAACCAAAAAGTTCTATTCTCATGGATATATGACTATGCCAAGCTGTCGGTCGAATGCGGATGTATTTTGCTCTGACTGCCTGGGATAGTTCATGGTAAACAACTGTGTTGCGGTCAGTGTTTGCAGCAAACTCCTAAGAACATGATAAGAAATAAACATTTGTATAAGAAGGCTGAAACAAACAAGAGTTTCATCCTGAAACAAGTTTCTTTGCTGAAAAGCACCAGGCCTTTAAAACACAAAAGAGAAAGTAAGCCTTATCCTTTTCAGTTTTGGTTCACCTTGGGTGCACGTTGGCCTGGCTCTTTGTAGTAATAAAAGTGGACGCCATTGTCACTGTACTGCAACTTGAACTTGGTGACCCACTGATCGTAATCAGCTCTTCCTTGGCTGGCTATTGCTGTCAATTTAGTGTTCTGAATGCCCAGATCAATCTGCAGCCACTGATTGATATCATTAGTGCGAGATGACCATGATGCTGATTTGCCAGGAGCTCCTGGAAAGTGTAGTCTTGCCTGATGGGCAGCGTGATTAGGGTCCCACTGTGAAGAAGCAGTGATTTTTCTATCTGGTATTGCATGATTTTTCATACCAAGTGCATTTTTACATTCTGAAAATAAGGAGCATTCAATTTTAATTAAGGGACGTTGAGCGACGTATTTTCTGTTGCAACTATCCTTCTTAAAGTCCGTGGTTTTTTTAAATTATTTTTCAGTAATAACCTATTTAATGGCCATAAGTGAAGCAGGTATTGACGCCTGTATTCTTTTGAGTTCGTAATGAGGACATTTGAAATTTGTTTAGGTCTTTTGATATTGTATTCTATTCTTAAAGTAACAATCTTTTTGGAAAATAAAAACGATCCAGCACCTTTGCAGCCAAAAATTTCTAATCTCATGGATATATGAGCATGCCAAGCCGTCGGTCGAATGCGGATGTATTTTGCTGTGACTGCCTGGGTTAGGTGATGGTAAACAACTGTGTTGCGGTCAGTGTTTGCTGTAAACTCCTATAAAAGGATTATAATTGAATATGCGTATTAGTAACTTTGCAATACTCTAGGAAAACTATTTCATGCTCAAACACGTTTTTCCGCCTTTCGCCATTCGCACAATTGGGGGGGGGGGGGGGGATGCGATGGTTTTATCTTGAATGATAAGAAATAATAATGGGTATAAGTAAGATTGAAACGGAGAGCGCTTTCATCGTGAAACAAGTTTCTTTGCTGAAAAGCATCGGGCGTTTAAAACACGAAAAACAAAGTTGGCTTTATCCTTTTCAGTTTTGGTTCACCTTGGGTGCACCTTGGCCTGGCTCTTTGTAGTAATAAAAGTGGACGCCATTGTCACTGTACTGCAACTTGAACTTGGTGACCCACTGATCGTAATCAGCTCTTCCTTGGCTGGCTATTGCTGTCAATTTAGTGTTCTGACTGCCCAGATCAATCTGCAGCCACTGATTGATATCATTAGTGCGAGATGACCATGATGCTGATTTGCCAGGAGCTCCTGCAAAGTGTAGTCTTGCCTGATGGGCAGCATGATTAGGGTCCCACTGTGAGGAAGCAGTGATTTTGCTATCAGGAATTGCGCGATTTTTCATGCCAAGGGCATCGTCACACCCTGGAAAAAAAGCAAGATTAATTTCTTTGGAAAGTTTTAAGACGCATTAGTTTAAGGAGGTAGCAATAGCTTCGACATTGATATTAAGTGTCTTTTAGCGCACAATCTGTTGGCCAATGGAATATCTTGTTGGGTTGGCACTAGAGGAAATGGCAGGCCCATTACGAGGCCAATGTTTATTACTACTATAGTATGCAATTCGGGAATGGCATGGTACTTTCTTTCAAGCAGCAGCAACCCACGAAACATTCAAAAAATTAAATTTGTCAATTATAACAACTGCAGTGAAACAGAGTTGTAAATCTCTGGAATGAAATCCAGTCATTTCCCTTGTTTTTCTAAACAAGTGCCACGGTATTTTAGAGGGAATTTTTTTTTAAGTTTCGTTTGATTGTTTCCGATGCAAGCCAATATGATTGTCGTTTACCATTTAGGATATTCTTTTTAATTGTGTGTTTAGTTCAATAAAGTTAAGTCAACACAATTCGCGATTTGGTTAGGAGGTGGCTAATATTTGACGAGCGAAAAGTTTTTTTTTTAAAAGGGTATTTTAATGCAACCGATAAAGCAATAAACAAAGGCGGTATGCTTCTCAACAAGTTGAACAAACCTTTAGCGTCCACCCTGTTCCTAGAACACGAAAAGAGAGAAATAATACATTAAGGATTTACTGTTCTAAAGCTAGTGTTGTGTGATCTATATCTGAATTCTTTTCGGAAAGACAGGTGGCCTGCTGTAACCAGGAATGAGAACTGATTTTGACATATCGGATGGGCCCTATTAGCAATATAAATCTGACATCGAGAAGGTCAAAAGGGATCCATTCATTTCTGTTAGTCCTAGCTATGTGAAGCCCGTTCACATTCCCTTTCCTAGATAAATTGAAATTCCCTTTCCACTTTGTAATTTATCCACTCACTTTGCCTTCCTTTCGGGCATACTTTTCTTACTGTTGCCATAAGTAAGCTATGGTCTGATCTCATCCAGTGGTCATATTTTTTGACCTTGCCTTTTATATTATGTTTAATTATGCTGTTTCTGGCTGTGTAACTGATTTAAAAGGATATTATTTCGCTTTAAACTGATTCAATGTGCATATAACTTAAAATAAGCGAATGGGATTCTCTGGATGATGCTAATGGCACCGTATGTCCAGTGAAGAACATAACATCTGAATTTTTCATTTATACCTTTAAGTTTGTCGTCTTACACCTGGAAATCGAACTTCATACCTTAAAATCACCAGAAGTATAACAATGTGGCTGAAAATTCGAAAGTCCATGAAATTCACCGATCAGTCTTACGAATGTAGAAGCTCTTGCGAATGTAGAAGCAAGAGTGAGCACTGATCTACGTGCCGTTCATTATATGCTTGTTTTAATTTGATTTTAGGTACATAATCCAGCACCTCGCTTTAACATACAATATAACTCGTTTGTAAACTAATAATCTTAAAAATCGCAAAATAAATTGATTCTTATTAAAGTTATACGGTAACCCAATTTTGTTTATAAAGTGTTGACGAAAAGACCATTTAGATGGTAAATAGACAAAAAGCATATCTCGTAAGAGTAATTAGATCACTCGATATTAATTATTACGATTATCATTAATGGACAAGTCATATCAAAACATTTTTAAACGTTTCTGAGAATCTTTCCTGTTCAATGAAGCCTTTAAGAGGGATAAAAGGTAAATGCTTGCTAACTGGAATCATCTCGGAACGCAATGCTGAGTACACGTTTATTATATGCTTGTTTTAATTTGATTTTATGTATATAATCCTGCACCCTAACTCTTTTTAACATACAATATATCTTGTTTGTAAACTAATAATCTTAAAAATTGCAAAATAAATTGATTCTTATTAAAGTGATACGGTAACCCAATTTTGTTTATAAAGAGTTGACGAAAAGACCATTTAGATGGTAAATAGACAAAAAGCATATCTCGTAAGAGTAATTAGATCACTCGATATTAATTATTACGATTATCATTAATGGACAAGTCATATCAAAACATTTTTGAACGTTTCTGAGAATCTTTCCTGTTCAATGAAGCCTTTAAGAGGGATAAAAGGTAAATGCTTGCTAACTGGAATCATCTCGGAACGCAATGCTGAGTACACGTTCATTATATGCTTGTTTTAATTTGATTTTATGTATATAATCCAGCACCCTAACTCTTTTTAACATACAATATATCTTGTTTGTAAACTAATAATTTTAAAAATTGCAAAATAAATTGATTCTTATTAAAGTGATACGGTAACCCAATTTTGTTCATAAAGTGTTGACGAAAAGACCATTTAGATGGTAAATAGACAAAAAGCATAACTGGTAAGAGTAATTAGATCACTCGATATTAATTATTACGATTATCATTAATGGACAAGTCATATCAAAACATTTTTAAAAGTTTCTGAGAATCTTTCCGTTTCAATGAAGCCTTTAAGAGGGATAAAAAGTAAATGCTTGCTAACTGGAATCATCTCGGAACGCAATGCTGAGTACACGTTCATTATATGCTTGTTTCAATTTGATTTTATGTATATAATCCAGCACCCTAACTCTTTTTAACATACAATATATCTCGTTTGTAAACTAATAATCTTAAAAATCGCAAAATAAATTGATTCTTATTAAAGTGATACGGTAACCCAATTTTGTTCATAAAGTGTTGACGAAAAGACCATTTAGATGGTAAATAGACAAAAAGCATATCTCGTAAGAGTAATTAGATCACTCGATATTAATTATTACGATTATCATCAATGGGCAAGTCATATCAAAACATTTTTAAAAGTTTCTGAGAATCTTTCCTTTTCAATGAAGCCTTTAAGAGGGATAAAAAGTAAATGCTTGCTAACTGGAACCATCTCGGAACGCAATGCTGAGTACACGTTCATTATATGCTTGTTTCAATTTGATTTTATGTATATAATCCAGCACCCTAACTCTTTTTAACATACAATATATCTCGTTTGTAAACTAATAATCTTAAAAATTGCAAAAATAAATTGATTAAGGCTTATTAAAGTGATACGGTAACCCAATTTTGTTCATAAAGTGTTGACGAAAAGACCATTTAGATGGTAAATAGACAAAAAGCATAACTGGTAAGAGTAATTAGATCACTCGATATTAATTATTACGATTATCATCAATGGGCAAGTCATATCAAAACATTTTTAAAAGTTTCTGAGAATCTTTCCTTTTCAATGAAGCCTTTAAGAAGGATAAAAGGTAAATGCGTGCTAACCGGAATCATCTCGGAACGCAATCCTGAGTACACTTGAGACTTGCGTTGACTCGCACACTCATAATTAGCAAGGTGTCGATTGTTTGAAGCTTCTGCTCTTTAAAAATGTACATAAAAGGAAGGCGAGCACTTTATATTGCTATATTTACATGGACATCTACACAAACATTCGGCAATGCCCCTTTTTGACTTATGGCTTAGGTGGCCTCATACGCTATAAGCCTTTTTAGAGACATTTCGCCAAGGCGGCCACTTCTGCTGGAGAGAACGGCGAATAGTGAGTAGGATAATTAACGTCCCCACAGAATTTATGAACAAGGGGTTTGTGAGGCGGGGCCTACGGCCTATAGTCCTTATTCGAGAGGACTTGAAATTCTAACCATTTGCAGATTAAACTGCAAAGGCAGCACTTTCTGCTCAGTTATATTAACTGAATCCTGGGATTGTTGATCCTGCCGGGGCTCGAACTAATCATTGACAACCAATTGAAACTGAACCACCGGTGCGCGGTGTAGAGCTTCAATCAAAAGTTAACTCCAACTCAAAGTTTGATAAGTCGGCTTATTAATTACCATTACCCATTACCAGTGTGTGTGTTTGTGTGTGTGTGTGTGTGTGTGGCGGAGGGGGGGGGGTTCCGTCATCTCGTTCGTTCAAAGGGTTACGAACTATCACAAGAGTTTTGAGTAGCCATAGCGTGAAAGTTGTCCAAAGACCTTTCCAGCCGTTGTCATATTTTTACCTAAGCTAAGGACCCTGTACTGGGGGACCGACGGATTGGCTGGTTAATCTACCAGTTGCATTAGTTCCTCGGACAAGCACGTTTGAAAGAGAACCAAAAGGCCGCGTTTTCCTTTGTTTGTTTGTTTGTTTGTTTTTGCAATGCAAAGAAGACAACTCTGCTTAATTGGTAGAGCACGCTTGCCTAACTAATAATACAAGTGAGTGGGATAATTCTGGAATTATCATGATCGCCAGCCGGCGGTATCATCGATTCACGTGTTTGGAAGATTGGTACATCAAACATTGATGCCGCCCTCACTCCTTTGAACCATAGTGGTAACAGCTTTTCACCGGACACATATTTGCATGTTTTTTGAATGGAAAGCGCGCTAATTAACAGTAATGGCCGCATCCTTTTTCAGCAAATGATTGAGAGAAATGACATAAAAGGACCCGTTATTGGTTTGGATCACTCTTGATGAAAACATTGGACAGGGGACGAGTCGAAATTTTGGGTCTTCTGTCTAGGTTTTAACTTTTTAAAGTGCGCTCATGATTTTCCAAACCAAAGTAGCGTAAAACTATATCTGATCAGTGTTTATTTTTTTTCTCCATAGTAGATTATTCTTCTTTCTTTTACCCTGCAAGCAGTTGGTTTCTCCTACGCTTCCCGAGAGAGAAACCAGTGCGAGCCACCGTTATATTCTTTAAGTAAGCCGCCGTCCAGCGCCAAGGATGAATAAATAAAATTTGAACCGGTAAAACGAATTAGTAAGCTTGTTTTGGCGCTTGCACGTGCGTTCAGCTACGCAACTGCCTGCTGTGTGGTGATTTCCCGCGAAATAAGACGAAGTGTTGTCACGTGTGACGTACTTTGCAAATGCTCGATGGAAATCAAACGGTTGCTCGCAGTGGTTTCTCTCTTGGGAAGCGTAGTAGAAACCAATTGCTCGCAGGGTATCTTTCTTTGGCCTCAGATGTCCAAAACGACCCTTCTTCATCACTTTTCACTTTCAAGGTGGTTACGTTTTCTTCAAGTAGGGATGAAAAAACGACAACGAAAAAATGAGTTCATTATATTCCTTTGGTAGCTTCTTTTATTAGTTACTACAACTTCTTTTTGAATGGATGAACGTAGTCATGTGTATTTTCCTCAGTACCTGGTGTCAGATTTTCTGCCTCACAGCATCTGCAAAAACGGAAAGTCGTGACTAAGGGCGCTTTCCTTTTATCAGAACTGGCCGGCCAGACCCTTCAGTTTGCAAAGAAAATGAAACAACTTGAAGGAAAACTTGCATGATAATCCCTCGCATTCTTCTGAAGGATTTTATATCATCGTCGAAGTGTGTTGATTTGAAGACGTTCTAGAGTTATTCCTTCCAAAAGCCCGGTCTGGCCGGACGGTTCTGTAAAATCGAAAGCGCCTTAAGTCTGTCTTTTCTTGCAATCATCCATTCACTGCGGTTAGTAACTGACGAGAGGGAAAGTCGATCCATATATTTTGTCGAAGATTTCTTCCGAAGTTATTATTCAATCAATCTCTATAAATGATCCTTACGTCTCATAATGAATATTGTTCAGCAGTTGCATGCGACCTCTTACATGCAATAACGACGGATGCTCGAGGTATCAGCATCGTCCTCATTATTTTCACAACCCTCATAATTATCGTACTGAATTTCTCTATGTGGGACTTGCCTTAAAATTGGATTTGGTGGTTAGAAATAGCGGCGGATATCTAATGATATGCCGATTTACAGACGAGTGAGTTTAAGAGAGAGAAGGGTGGGGGGGGGGGGGGAGAAACTATTTTGAAGCGCCATATACTACAAAACACTGGCTATTTAACTAAGGAATTGTTTCTGTTATTTTACCCTTGATATTTTCTGTGTTGTGCTTGCTTAGCTTATAACCGCTTTCTGTTTTCACGCACCTTCAATTTGCTTTAAAGCAACTCGTAGACAAAGTTAATGTTTGCGCTACCAACGCCGTTCCAGCATGCGTCATCCGGAGCTCTGCCGTGTTTGTCGTAGTGCGCATCAGCCCTTCCACCCCAGCATTCTCCGTAATACTGAATGGCGAAGTAACGCACATTTGGCATATCCGGTTTCCTTGGAACGTGGGAAAGAAAAGAAAATACTTGAATAATAAATCATCCAAGTGAAAGTTAAACCCTTATCGTCATTTGTAACAGCCCTCTAGAATAAAGGTACAAAGGAAGAATTTTTACCAATGGGCAGACCCCCTCAAAAAAGCAGCATTGTTTTACAGCCAGCAGTCTCTTCATTTTACGTTCTTATTATAAAATTTTGAGGATTGGGTGTACAACGAAAATATTTTATTGGCATTATTATTATTATTATTATTTTACAATCGGGTTTGTTTTCATGCAGGTTTGTTCAAACTGTTGCTGTTGACAAAATTAATGCTAATAGCAGTAGTCAAAAGAAAATAAATTGGGAAGACAGGGCATCCCCTATACATGCCCTTTTCCATAGGTGATATGGCTCGAGTTATTTTTAAATTGGATTGGATTGGATTGGATTGATCATCAGCAACCAGCACCAACAACTATATTATTGATATTTATAAGTACAAAAATTGTTCATTCGTTCAGTCCTGGCAACTACTTTAACACTGATGAAATGATATATGAAATGGATCATATATGAACTGCGGATATGAAATCAAGTGAAGCTATGATCCTCGCAGTTATGAATGCAATTTATGCAAGTGCGCAAAGAAGCCTGAAAAATTCAGGACTTCAACGGGGTTTGAACCCGTGACCCCGCGATGCCAGTGAGGAATGAATCAATGAAATGATATATGAAATGGATCCATTTCATATATCATTTCATCGTTGATTCATTCCTCGCGGGAACATTAGAACCTACAAATGACCAGCTCCCAACGTCAGTGGCTTCATAGCTCAGTTGGTTAGAGCGTCGCATTGGTATCGCGAGGTCAAGGGTTCAAAACCCGTTGAAGTCCTGAATTTTTCAGGCTTCTTTACGCAATTGCAAAAATTGCGTTCATAACTGCGAGGATCATAGCTTCACTTGATACTTTAACACTGCTATTTACAACAGAGCCAAGGGGAAGAGAATACCAGTGGTAGGTTTCGGGAGGAATGGGTATTATGTTTGAGAGAAAATACTTATCCCGGAAATTCTCCATTAACTTTTGGTATGATTTTTCCCGCGTTTGACTGAGGGGCAGCAAGCCTGAACGACTAAGGGCGACATCATATGGCAGCCCAAGGAAAATGATGTTAAATGCCCTCTTTTGTATCGATTCTAGGGTTTTGCTCAGATAAGCCGGAAGGTCTGCCCAGACGGGCGCTGCATATTCAATAACTGATCTAACCAGGCTACAGTACACTTGAACCAAGTCCTGCCAGACCACGCCACATTTCTTTAACACTCTCGATGCCTATAAACGCTTATTAGCTTT
>OX421451.1:36321011-36323511 GCA_949126865.1 Montipora capitata
AAATATTTTCTACCAGGATAGCACAAAGAGACAAAAAGGCTACCCTGGTCCATGAGTGGTCGAAGAAACAATGCGGTAGGAATATCAAGCCTCTACGAAATATCCACGCAACGTGCGAGGTAACCTTATCCGCGCAGAATGAAACGTTCTAAAAATAACTTATTTTCTCTTGCAGTAGTTTAATTAGGTTATAGCTAGATCTTCGATTTCACAATATCTGACGGCTTAATTGGATTATTCCTTTAGTTTCTAAAAAAAGCTGTCTCATTGGTTACTAGTTTCTAAACTGCCGTTTCACAAAAGAAAAAAAAGTCATCGTTAAGGACATAAACTCCTTCTACCAGCACAAAACGCAAAAAAAACGCAAAAAAAGTCATCGTTAAGGACATAAACTCCTTCTACCAGCACAATCAATTGTTTTGGTAACCGTTTCACTGATACGATGTGGCAGGGGCTCATGGTTGCGCTGCTTATTTCCCTTTCGTAAACGGTCGTTGCCATTTGAAACGGTCGATGCCATTTTTTAGCTCTGAATTACACTCATTAGGTCTAAGAACTCAAAAGGTTGCGGTTACTGGGATTTGTTTCTCGCTGGTCATATGAGTTAGGGTTCGGGTTAGGGTTCTGTTTAGGGTGAGGGCTAAGAACCCGAGTTCGAGTCATGAAATTTTCGGACTCTTTTTTTCATCCAGGTTTTCTTTTATAAATGATTTTTTTTTCCTTTTTTGTCTTAATTTTTGTTAATATTTTTTCTTAGTTGTTTCTTTTAATTTTGTTTGAAGTGAGGTGTGTAGTCGACCGTTATAAATGACATCGACCGTTTCAAATGGCAACGACCGTTCTGAGAAATGGCAACGACCGTTTACGAAAGGGAAATTTGCGGTTGCGCTACGCAGCCTTGCCATGTTTAAGTAACACTACCCCTTTCAATGACTGAAAGTGATTTCCAATTCCATAAAAGGAGGAGCAGGGATGCTACAGTGGTGAGAGCACTCGACTCCCACCAATGTAACCTGAGCTGGATTTCCGACTCGACGTCATATGTGGATTGAGTTTGTTGGTTCTCTACTCTGATCAGAGAGGTTCTTCTTCGGGTACTCCAGTTTTACTCTCTCCTCAAAAACCAACAGTTGCTTTGCGTTAATTTGTTGATTTCAGTTTACAGTGTCCCCAAACAGTACTCCTGCGCTAGAAGACTAGACACTTAAATAAATTTCATTTTCTTTCCTGTATTTCTATGACCGGACAGCTGAAGTATAAAGTATTTCTAGTAGTATGGTGTGGCATATTCTTGAATGGTAAGTATTTTTCGTTAGCTCAAACAGATAACGACTTAAGTACTTACGAGTAACCTCTGGCGATCCTGGAGCACATTTGAATTATTTTTGAAATGTCACTCCAGTCAATGTTCTTTCGGAGGTTTTTAAGCAGCTTGTCCATTGCGCGATCGTTTCCTTTGTCTTTGAAACAGCCAAGTGGTTGAAATTGCTTCTCTGAAAATGGAATGTTCATAAATTATGTCTGACTACCTATTTATAACATAATGGGCAAAATTACCGTTGAAATGCTGAATGGCTGATACCGAGGGCATTTTTCATTAATTTTGTTAATTGCCCCAGGCAAAATGACTTTCATTATTTTCATGTAGTAAATACGTTTTAGCAGGGCTGGGCTGGTTTAATTGCTTTGGCGTACGCTTGTACAAAAATAAAATTTTCATGAGCTGATTCGTGCGTTTTACAGTTTATTGACGCTAACTGAACACTGAAATGGCTTCATACGAAATTGCGCAACATTGTCCGTTTTTGACTTTCTTAATAAAAGATAAGTTGTCCCCTTTATGCCTCATTTCCCTTGCCCGTTAAGCACAAAAACGTTCCCAATAAATAAGCTGCCATGCCTGAGCTCTGCAATTACCCGTAGGAAAGGTAAAGTGTCCAGGAAACACAAATTAGAGTTTTGAAAACGTGACTTACTTATTTCGCAGTTAAATCCTGTGTAATTATTCACACATATACACTTATACGTCCCTTTTAAATTCTGGCAAGCTCCTCCATTCTTACATGGGTTGTTGGGTTTGCATTCATTCGTATCTGTAATACAATACAGCAAAAACTCGTTAGGAAAAAAAAAAACGCAAGCACACCTTCATCATCATTATTATCAGCATCTTGAACATCATCATCATCATCATCATCATCATTATTATTATTATTATTGTTATTATTATTATTATTATTATTATTATTATTATTATTATTATTATTATTATTATTATAGACATTGATTAAAAGAGAAGAATGAACAAGTTTAGTCAACTTTATGAATTTTCGACAATACATTGTATCAAAAAAGTTCTCAGCTTTCGACGCTTGTAGAGAATTGATGAATTGATCAGGTCACGTGGCATGCGACAGACAACCTGATCTCCCTCGTCGAAAAACGCTGAATGGTAGTATGGGCTAGTTGCGGAATTTAGATAGAGATCCAGACTGGCTTG
>OX421451.1:36333511-36366011 GCA_949126865.1 Montipora capitata
GCAAAATTTTAGTTTTAACATCATGTTTACTACCCCTCCAAATGTCGCAAAAAATACCATGTTATCCGTACTTTTACTCACAACAGCAAATTTAAAACAAATGTGGCATTTACGAGCGTTGCCATGGGTGAAAAACTGTGGCAAATGTGATCTTTGCTTTTCAGCAAATCTAAGCAAACATGCACAAACGTAGCATTTGCCATGCATTTGCTCCACATTTGCTATATGTGAAAATCCGTTTTTTCGTCCAGTGTGAACTACTCCTCTTAGATTAACTGAAGTAACAAGTGTCACTTCCAACTCACCACTTTCGCAGTGATTTCCCTGGTATCCACTCAAACACTGGCACTCATAACTTCCCGGTTTATTGATACAGATTCCTCCGTTCTTACAAGGATCAATTGGGTTGCATTCGTCAACATCTATTTGCGATAAACGGAAAGAAAAAGGAGTTTATCAGAGTTGAGTTTTATCAGGAACCCATGACCCAGAGCCTAAAACTCTACGGTGTTCGTGTAACGGCGTTTTCACAGACCGTTTTATTTTTAGATTGAATTTCCCGCGAATGAGACACCCACAGGAGCCCAATGACCAATTACAAGAAATTAAGCTGACGTCATAGGTCACCGAACCGGAACTGCCTTGGTTTTTTTACCTAATTCGCGGGAAGGGCTAGTCTAAAAATAAACCTACTTGTGAAAATGCCGTTTCACAGATGCTGTATGGAAGTTGCACGCTCCAGATGGGCTCCTGGTTTTATCAGATCTTTATCAGTTACGTTTTTTTTGTTAGTGATACGTACTATCTGATTGTGGTTGGATAATCGGAATAAACTCAAAATATTATAGTAAAATAGATGAATGGCAAAAGAAGCTTGAGAAAAATCGAAGCCTTGAATAGGACTTGAACATATGACTGTGAGGATGCGTTGCATTGCTCCTAGAGTTGTCGAAATCCACAGTCAGTTGAAAATGTAGTACCTCCATATATTTTACCATCGTTCATTCATCTAGCAGTGGTCGGTTTGCAAACAATCATAACATTAATTTAAAAGTAAACGTCAAAACGTTTACGTTCATGAGACATGTTTCGACAGAAACTTCTGTTATCTTCAGTTGATTAATGTACAAAGCGTTAGAAGTTGAATTTATAAGAAGGAAAAAGTGCTAATTATGCAAGTAACAACGAAATGTACATAAAATGTGACAATGTGAGAATTAAAAGGATAGTTTTAGATTTACATGATGTACATGTAATTGTTGATTCAAAGAAGGTTGTTCTCTTCGAATATAAATAGCCTCTTTTATAATTTATCTTAAGTTGAAAACTCGTAGAGGCGTGTTCTAAAATAAACGATCTAATAATATTAGACCACGCCTCTACGAGTTTTCAACTTAAGATAAAAGAGGCTATTCATATTCAAAGAGAAGAACCTTCTTTGAATCAACAATTACATCATGTAAATCTAAAACTATCCTTTTAATTCTCACGTTGTCACGTTTTATGTACATTTTGTTGTTATTAGCATAATTAGCACTTTTTCCTACTTATAAATTCAACTTCTAAAGCTTTGTACATTAATCAACTGAAGATGATGACAAAAGTTTCTGTCGAAACATGTCTTATTAGCTTAAAAGTTTTGTCGTTTTCTTTAAAGTTCTGACTTGCCCGCTAATATCAAGATCCTTTGGAACCATAACAATGTTGTATAGTACAATTGCTGGTGGACGAAAAAAAGGACCTAATGAGAGATCTTTTGTTTTCGTCCACCAACATGGCGGTGATGACGTCACGTGAAAACCACCTACATGTATATGGTACGAACTCGCAAATGACCATCTCCCAGATAGCTTGGCCAGCTCAGCAGCTCAATCGCATGAACATGGGTTCGAGACCAGCTCAATCGCATGAACATGGGTTCGAGACCTGTCTAAGCCTAGATTCAACGCAGTTAATGAAACAGTTCATAATATATATGGATTTAGCCAAGCCTAAAAGCGAAGCTCCCATTTCTAACACCAGAAAGCAATAGGGTATATTTGGAAATAATTAAGCTTAAATTATGCATTAAGTACAAAACTAATCGTCATAAGTGTATACAGTTTACCGTGATCAAACGCCTCTGAGCTGACAGCAGTGAGCAAACAAGCATTGTAAACAATAACCAACATTTTAATCAACAACTAAAACTGAAACTACATGCACAGTAATCTCTTTCACAACATTTTCCGTTTGACTAATAGCCTTTACGCCCTCTCTCTTCAGTCTAGAACAACAGCAAAAATTACTAATTCCGTCCCAAATAAGCAACTGTAGCGGGCCACAAAACCGCGCGACAAGTCACAAGCATGACAAACGATTGTCAAACCACTTTTCTCACCGGTCAAAAAGAACCTAAACTGTCCCAAACATTGTCAATGCTTAAAAACTTGTGCATTCGTTGCAGATGAATGTACTGCTGTCCAATATAAATTTATACGGCGTAGAGAGTTCGATTATAATATGCCTGAGGAAATAAACAATGATGACAAGAAACTCGCCAATGATGTCTGCTGTATTACAGCTTGAACGGAGACGTTATGTGTTATTGTTGAAATATGCCAGAATCTCTGTCAACACTGAATTGCAAACGTTTTCACGCCTTCTTTGCTTTTTTTTCAGTGAGCTTTACAAAAAATGTGAGGCAGCGAGGCATGCATTAAGGAGGAAAACATTACCTGAAAGCTAACCGTTGAAAATAAGTGTTTTGTCTCTCGCTCTATTCTTCTCAGCTTTACGGTGTTCTTCATTGAAATTTTCTCTTTTTCTCCTTCCTAGGTTTCTCTCGAGGCTTTCTTCGCTTAAATTTCTCAAATTTCGTCGCCTCTTCTCGCGTGCTGTCCTGTTACTCGTCACTAATACGATTCCCCACCAGAAAAACACAACGCTACTACGCGATTTCTCGCCAAGGAAAATTGCCCGAACATTCCCGTCCCCAGAGGTTGTCCTGCCTCCCCTCCTCTACCCCGACAGTCCTAAGATTTTCCAAAAAATCTTACCCATGGTGCTCCGCTGGTGCGCTTCGCGCGATTGAGCTCCGGTATTGAGAAGGAATGATTGCCACGATGCCAAAAGGTAAAATAATTATCTGCAAGCGATTGTCATTTGCATATTTGCTCTTTGAAAGTGCGCCACAAGCCAAGGGCTTAAGGTCCGGGCAAATGGCTTCATGTTTGCCTCAACACCCGTTCGTCTTTGTTGAACGGTTTTGAACAATGTTTACTTCTGGGGTAGGAAACCGGTTTCAACACACCATCAACACTGGATTCAACAAAGCATCATGAGTGGCCTGGTATTCCGATCCCAGTCTGAATCCGCGATTGTTACAATAAATATGGCCATGGTTTCGTCATTGACAGACCGATTAGTGTGCACGCACGCACATACCCAACAATGTTGCAAGAAGGTGGCATACTGCTTCAACATCATTCAACATTCGCGATCACAAGAGAAATTCAACATCAATTCAACTTCGATTAAAAATGCTTAAACGCGGATGAAAAGGAGGAAAGGGTTAAACGGTTTCAACAAGGCTGTTCAACATAAATCGAACGGATGTTTTACAATGACTGCAAAATTCTCGCACGCTCATTGGCTAATTTTTATTTTCAATAAGAGGATAGACACATAAATTTATAATTTATCAGGAGTGCATGAGTAAGAGCTTGCCTCTCCTATACAAGCCCTATGAGTCAACCTTTGCTTGTATCTTTCTATTTTTAAAATGCCACGAGTTCTTCGGCTCTGCACACACTGTTTAGAATGGCCAATCAGAATAAAGTTATTGTGGAACAAAGACAAAAATAGCAAAAAACAATGTATGCAAATTGTGCAAATTGATGTACACTGTTCTAAATATGAGTCTCCGTCTGAAGGATTAGTTCTAAAAATAGAAAGATACGTGCAAAGGTTGACTCAAGGATATAATGCATTGGGAGGCCCCTAAGTCATGGGCTCCTGAATTTATGCGATAATGACGCGATATTGCTTGCGTCAGATTGAAGTTTGTCGCATTTTTGTCTCGCGTTCTTCTTGGGCTTTGCCTTAATTTTGACCCCTCTGCCTTTTTGTTATTGTAAAAAACAAATTGATGTCAGTTTTTCATGCGTCTGTCCTGTTATTGACGATGAAGTCCGTCATAACATTGTCAAAGTAGTCTGCGGATCCACTCGGCTATTGCTTCGTGGATCCACAGCTACTTTGACAATGTTATGACGCAATTCATGATCAATAACAGGACAGACGCATGAAAAACTGACATCAATTTGTTAAATTGAAGCCGTTTTCCCGGGCCTTTATTACTTTTCTAACCTAATCTTCGGAGACGAGGGTGCAGGGACAATTAAATTTGGTGTATACCAAAACAGCGGATAGCTTTGAAGACGCTCTCGGATTGACTACTCATACTTCGAATGTACTTTGCGTTATTCACCTCCGAGCAACTTGCGCGGAATTTTTGCCCGAAAGCATTCCAATCTTTGAAGGAATAAATGAGTTAAAACCATCTTTTTGTTCTCACTGTTTTAGTGTACACTTCGCTGCTCGATAAATATCCACCACTCGCCACCTCCACTGCGGTGAATAGTTGTTAACTATTTTGAAACAAATTAAAGCAACGATGCAAGGAAAATTGTACCTAGGTGACAGTGAAGCCCAGTGGTTCCCGGAACACAGAGACACATATAACCACCAATATTGTTGACACACGTGGACCCATTTTTACATGGATTGTTGGTAAAGCATTCATTTATATCTGGAAGTAAGAAGCAAACGTACATGCATTAATATTTAGCTCTTATTAACTGAGCCTAGTCAGTCTCAGTATGGGAGAATCTTGACCGAGGTCGTGACTACAGACCGAACGCTGTGAGGTCTGTACACACGACCGAGGTCAAGCTTCTCCCATACAGACTGACAAAGCTCGGTTAATAAGATGTTTATTATATGGCAAACAAGAACAATTTAAGTCGTTTAATGTAACTGGTTTGCACTAAATGACATTTTGCTTGTGAACGACGATGAGTGGCGATGAGCTGAGCTTAATTCTGCGAAAGTTTGCTTGTCCTCCTTACTTTTTTTCGCATCATGCTTTTTGTCACTTCCATAAATAAATATTGGTAGTCGCATCATGCTTTTTGTCACTTCCATAAATAAATATTGGTAGAAGAAAATACTCAAATTTTTTTCATTTTAGTTTCACCGCAAAACATTACCGGTCTAGATGCCGGTCTAGATGGGAAAATCTAGACAGCGGTCAATATCGATTTTAGCCAAAATCCTTGTGAAACATACATATAATATTGTGTCTATTACACACGCTCTCAATATTAATCGAGGTTTGCTTGAATTTGTTACCTTCAGTTTGTCATAATTCGGGGGTGGAAGCGGCATAATAAATATTGAATAACGGCTTAAAAGAGAACATGAATAAGGATTCGAATATTTAGTGCTAGAACATTCGGAACAAAGAATTTTACGGTTCCGTTAAAGAATAACGAATACAGAAAAATGAATATCGATTAAAAAAATTCACTAATGAATAATGAATGACTGAAAAAATTGGGGATAATGAATTTCCGAGATCCAATTATTCCACTTCTACCCCCGATCCTAATGAATACATTAGAGAAATTAAGTTAAGAACAGGAAATCAAGGCCATTTGCAATAAATGCCGATTGAACTTTAGAGTGGGTTGGTATTTAGACATAAACATTTTAATCTGGAATTGCACCAACCGATGATCAGTGGTCAGTTCCTGTAGCCTATCTGTCACCACAACTTGCGGTTATGGATGACCTTGATTAAGTAGAAATGTATATAATTCAAACAAATCCCAGCTAACCACTTTGGCAATGATTTCCCTGGTATCCACTCAAACACTGGCACTCATAACTTCCCGGTTTATTGACACAGATTCCTCCGTTCTTACAAGGACCAATTGGGTTGCATTCGTCAACATCTATTTGTGATAAACGGAAATAAAGGAAGAAAACTGAGTTGACACTTGATAGGATTTAATCACTTTCTTTTTTTCCCTGTTAGTGATACGTACTACCTGATCGTGTCCAGTATAATTTTTGATAATTGCAATTAACTCAAAACACTACAGTCAAATATATGAAAGTCGAATATTTTATTTTGTGGATTGTGACAACTGTAAGGCAGAATCATCGAAGTTAAAATAGCAACTTACGCAATTGCAAATTAAAAGAAGCCTTAAGAAAATCTAAGGGAGCTTGAATGAACCTAAAACCCATAACTACGTGGTTGGGTTGCATTCTTCTTAATATTGTCAAAATCTGCAGTTAAAAATTTAGGACTTCTTGTGTTGCACTATTGTATAATTCATTATCATTCACACACCGAGCTCGCAATATTACTGAACACAGTGCGAACTCGTAACTGATCAACTCCCAGCTGGCTTAATAGCGCAGATTCAATTTGCATATTGTTCCAAGACCATGAGCCACAAAGGGGTCGTAACGAAGTATATGGCATCAGAGATGAAAGGCCTGAAAAGGGTCGGAAGGAGAGATCACAGCCCTGGGATCTGGAGTCACATCGCGTACGATCAGGATCAGCAGTATTCATGAAATCAGGAATCATGGAATCAGGGATCAAGCATCAAATTTTTTTGGGTTCAGGGATCAAAATTCTCATCATTTTTGGAATTAGGGATGAAAATTTTGGGTAAAAATACGGGATCAGTTACGAAAAAATATACCTCGTTACGACCCTGCCACAAGCCAAAGGCTTACTATTTTTCTAACGAAATCCTCCAAAACAAAGGTGCAGGGATGTTTTTGAAACAAAGCAATACAAGGAAACGTACCTTGATCACAGTGAAGCCCAGTGTATCCCGGAACACAGAGACATTGATAACCACCAATATTGTTGACACATGTGGACCCATTTTTGCATGGATTGTTTGTTAAGCATTCATTTATATCTGGAAGTAATACGCAAAGTACATGCATTAATATACATAAATATATATATCTCATTAGCTTTTTTTGTGTGTATGTAGTATCGCTGAGTAGTTTTACTAGTTGTGCTGTATTTTGACGAGCCCGCTAACCCAAACAACGTGTAAAAATACTCAGCGATACTACACACCAAAATATAAGCTATTTCTTATCCAACTTTTTTGCACTAAATTTCTCGCAAATGAACTGTAAACAACCGAGAACGCATGACAGATCGCAGGGCAACGAACCAAGTGGACAATAACTAACTGTACAATATCTTGGAATATTTGTACTTGTTTCGCGCGTTTTCCGTACAATAACTAATACAGTTGGATAATATTAATAATGGCCGTTGGCAAAATCAGGACCGGACCGGAACGTACCGGATCGGATCGGACCGGATCGGATCGGATCGGATCAGACCGGATCGGCTCGGATCGGATCGACAAAACTCGGACTGGATCAATTAATAACAAAATTTACGCCATTAGGCACATGTAAACCCTGGGTCGCCATTTAATGTTACTTTCCCACCCTCGCGGGTGCCCTTCTGGAAAAAGTTCGTACGCGCGTTAGTTTTAATAAAATCCTAACAAACTATACATCAGAAGAAAGCTTGATAAATGTAGACAGTTTTTTTATGCAAGGCCCAGCTGAACAAAGTACAAGTGCCGGATCTTGGGAGATCTGACCAGCAAATAATATTTAGAATGAAAAAAAACAAAATAATTATGCAAGGCTGATTGTACGACTGTTAGGATATATAGGTTTTGTTTGACAAACAAATACTATATATCCTTACAGCCGTACAATCCGAGTTTTGTCGATCTGATCCGATCCGATCCGGTCCGGTCCGGTCCGGTCCTGGTTTTGCCGACGGCCGATAATAAAAGATGGTATCGATTACACAAACTCTCAATATCAATTGGCGTTAAATCGAGATCCAGAAATCGAACTCAGGACCTCTTGCACCAAGGCCGTGCATTAACCGACTGTGCCATCTTGCTCCATAGATGGTTCATTCAAGTAACTTTTTCAATGGAAATTTAACATCATTTCAATCAGAAAGCGCAGGTGCATCTAGTCCCAGTCCTTTGCCGTGCGTTTAATTCAGTGAAAAAAAGTGTAAAAACTCACAGGAGACGAAAGGAAGAGGCGGTTTTTTTTCACAGTGTGGAAACTGCCCCATCATTTTTTGTAACCTGTAGCATAGAATTTCTATTTGGACAAAAAATGGAGCTGATATTGTGAAAAGTGTATCAAAGGAGGGTCTTATGACGTCATACATGTATTTTTTTCTTTTGAGAAACAACTTTTGTTTAAAACCAGATTTTGTGTTGGACTCGTACTTTCGCGTTAAAAAATTGTGAAAAACATAGTTACATCGCTGATTTTTTAAGTATTTCTTGTTTTGGTCATGTAATTTACCAAATATGGTAGTGAGTTGAACCAGACAAAGGAATGTTAAATAGAACACACTTAGCAAAAAATGGTAACTGTTGAGTAAAGGGACTCGAGAAATGATATTTTGAAGCGGTCCATGGCAAACGTTTGGTACAGTTATGACCCACCCGCTTAATCTTGTTTACGACGAAGCCATGTATCTTCAAATAAATTACGGGTGCACTGAAAAAACGTCTAAGAGTTAATTAAACAAAGGAATATGGGAATAGGTTGAAAATAAGAGGGAATCAGTTGCTTAATTTTTTTAGATAAGTGCGAGGATAATTTCTCTCTTTCGAGTAATGTAATCTTTGACTATTTAATCTACTAAGACCAGTGAAATCGCGAAAACCTTGTCCACAGTTTTGGCCTTTGAATCCGATAACGCAGCGACAAGTATACCGTGTGCGTTACACACTTAGGGCGCGTTCGGTTGACCCTATTGCGGAATAAGAATACGTGGAGTGATGACGAAAACGGTATGTTTGGCGCGTTTCGAAGCAGCAAGGATAATAAAAATATGTTTAAAATAGCATTTTAGCAGATGTGTGTCAACTTTAACGTGAATCTCCGTAAAAACGAAGGATTTTAAACGTATATTCCATGTATTCCTATTCCGGAATACGGTCAATTGAACGCACCCTTAAAATTAAGAGGACAAGGATAGCCGAAAGTCGCGTTGTAGAATGAGGCTATAACACCTTTCTTAATGTCTGCTTTATATCTTAATGCCACAGACCTTATTCATAAATGGCACGTGTTTTATTATTATTTTGCTAATGTGCAAATTAGCCTACCAAGCCTCATTTTAGAGCAACATTTTTTTTTCAGTTCACTGTATGGTATCGAGACTTGGTAGGATAATTTGCACTTAAACAAAGAATTATAAATTGACGACCATTTATGAATAAGGTCTACATTTTAAAGATACAATTTAGCTCAAACATTATTGAAACCAATCAAAGAGAATATTGGGTTGATTAACAAGACAAAAAAAAAATCAATTCAGCTATCCTCGTTAATTAAAAAAAAAATTAAAGTACCTATGTCACAGTTCTTCCCTTGAAATCCTATCCTGCACTGGCAGCGATATCCAATGGGCAGGTCATAGCAGGTTGAACCGTTCTTGCAAGGTTTCAGTATAGCACACTCGTTGATAGCTTACGATAAAGGAACAGTAAAGAAGAAAACTCAATCATAGCGCAACCTCTAGATGCAGTCCCCCTAAGACAAATGATATTCTTTGGAAGTGTAGCAGCGCTCTATTTTTGTTATGAATGGTTAACTCAGCATTTTGGAAGATAAGGTGTACCTTACGTTTCCGCTACAGTAAAATTGTGGAGCAGAACTTTCACCCTTCATAAATATGTGCATTCTTATTAGTTTGGGCTGATTTATGCATGGTTGTTGATATGTTCCTGGTTGTACCTTGCTTTTGTATGTTGGACCTCATGTACAATGCCATGCCGTATTTTGGCATATACCAATATACGGAGAACCTCGTGTGAGGCTCTCGGATTGAATTATTAAAATAGACTTTATTCACGATAGCCGCCATGTTGGATTTGCCTTTATCATGCAAATTAGCTACACACTTCTGAGGGGGCAAACAACGCAAGTTCGAGAGGTTACAACGAACATCTCAGCCACACAGATAACTTTTTTACGTTCATTGAATATTTATCACCTAAGTACTAAAATAGAATGCTTACACAAGTTACTTCGATGCTTTTTTAGTGAAAAATTAGCAGATAACGAAGTAGAAAGTCAAAATGTCGGAGGTTATCAAAAGATATAAAATTATCATAAAAGCCACTTAATTCTAAATTCTAAAATTTACTTTTAGCAATGTTAATTCAATATTTTGACGAGCCGATTTTCCGCAATTTGCCTTTATTCCAATGTTTGCCCCCCAGCATAACACATGGCTAATTTGCATGACAATTTGAAAACCAACATGGCACCTATCGTGAATGAGGGCTATTGCGTTAAGCTATCGCGTTCAACGTGCATGAGTTTCCCTTGTTTCTCGAGTAATTATTAACTACAAAATATTACACTTACCTAAGCCTTTGTTCCCACAGTAACGAAGATGACAAACCGGTGGCCTTTGTAGTTCATAGACAAAGTAATTGCCACTGCACTTTTTGACTTTTATCTTTACTGACCAGTTACAACAACTGGAACTCCAGTGAAAGCACACTGTCCTTTCAACAGTCTGCCCTGCATTTAACGGAAGGTCACCGTTGAGCCAACCAGGTGCATGCGTTCCACAGTGTGACTGTTTCACACATGAGTCTGCCATCTTGTCACCAGCACTTCCAGAAAATCTATACCAGGCTGGTGTATTGAGTGCGCTTTTGTCGCAGTTTGCAAGTGCTCCTGTGTAATTTGCTGCACGGTTGTTTTCTCTGAGGACCTTGTGCACTACGCATCCATCAATTGCTGCAGACAAACGAATATTCTGTGAAGCTTACTCAACACTGTTTACTCAAAGATTAATATCGTAAGAAACTATTGAACCCCGAATAAACTGCTTCCTTCGGTTCATATTCCGTGTGGTACGCTTCCTCCCAAAAAGTGCTTAATATTGGCGTTTTCGCAATCTGACATGGAATAGAATTGAAAAAAAGCAATTTTTATGCACCTATCAATGTTAAGCCACGGAGGGAGGGGGGACGGGCTGACCCAGGGTAATTTGAAATTTTCATGGAAGTTAGTGTCAAATTTCCCACCCCTGGGCACCTACTGACTGTCAAATTCCCCCACCCCCGTGCACATTCCTGCCCTGGAGTATCTTTTTTTCATTAAATTCACAATCTTGGAGCACCAAGTTCTTCGCTGTCGATTTCAAATTCTATTATAACAGCTGATGGAAATTTGTTGTGTAACCGGAAACCTTTCTAACGGCAATGAACAAGAACCTAACATTTAGCAAAACAACAAGAACAACATTAACCAGCTTTCGAATCAATCAAGCATGCACATTGATAGAGTGGAAAAATTCATAAATATGTAGAAATATACAAAAAGCATTCACGATAAAAAGAAGAAAGAAACATTCTCGTACTTGTGAACACTCCAGCAAGGGCTGATAGAAGTGGTGGTCCTTATTTACAAAAAGACAAGACCAGGGGCGGACCTAAGATTAAGTAATGACCGGTCTCCAAAACAAAGAAAACGTTTCTAGGGAGTGTGGGGGTATGCTTCCCCGGGAAATTTTTAGATTTTAACTCTCAAAGTCCCATTTCCCATGTTTCGGATAGACCGTGAAACAGTCGAAACCGGTATGAATCCACCCCGGAAGACGGATTTGCTTACCTTTCTTTCACCCGTGGTGTCCAGAAAAATCGGGAAAACCAAGTAAGTCTCATCATAACTAAGTGTACTCATCTCCAGGTTCTCTGGGTGTTCCAAGATGGCGGACATGTCAAATTCCCGACCATGGGGCGACGCATACGTGTCAAAATCCCTACCCCCCTTCCCCTGCAGGAACACACTACTCAGTGAGTGGCCAGTGTTTTGGATTTTTCAGACTCACCATTCTCGCAACGTTTTCCAGTGAAGCCCGGTTTACATGTGCAACTGTAACTCCCAAGTAAATTCTGGCATGTACCACCATTGAAACAGGGACGCGTGATGCATTCGTCAACATCTACGGAATTCGAAAGGTTCAAATTAAATGCTCGAACCACAAAAAAAAAGTAAATAAATATTCTCAGATCCTTCGCTAAAAAGACCACAAAAAATATAAATATATACCGGAAGAACTATTATTGTAAATATACTGTGCTGCAAAACTGCATAACTCCGCCATTTTTTTTTTCTATAATGTCATGTATACAGTTTCCACTACGCAGAAACGACCTGCATGTAAAGAATATAGCAATGTACGAAAAGGACTGGGACTACAACAATAGGTTGGTCGACGGTCGAAACATGTCCTTGAAAATAAACGATGTTAGTTTGAAATAAGCCTTATTCACGATAGCCGCCATGATGGTCTTCAAATTGTCATGCAAATTAGCCATGGGTTATGCTGGCGGGGGAAGGGGGGGGGGGGGGACATTGGAAAAAGGGCAAATTGCGAAAAATTAAATTTTAGAATTTAGATTTAAGTACCTTTTATAATAATATTACATCGTTTGATTGCCTTTGACATTTTGACTTTCTACTTTAATTCTAGATTTGTTGTTGTTGCCACAGTAATAGACGTGGTAAAAATATTAATTGAATTTTACCCTGCCATGTAGGAACTGTTACCTTGCTCGCAGTTTTTGCCTTTGTATCCGGGTTTGCAGATGCAGGTGTAGTCGCTGTTGTTGTTAACACAGGAACCGCCATTCTGACAAGGCGTTCTTGCTTTGCATGGATCTTTATTCGTGTGGACGAAAGAAGAGATCATTGTTAATTAATCGATTATTCTTACTACTTTATTAAACGGACAATATACGAGGCCCAGTTTCCGCGCCCAGATTATGTTTGTACACGGTTTACAAACGGTATTTGTGAAAACCCTAGCATTAATATAAAGACCTCCTTGTGGCATAATCAACGGTTTTTTTTTTTTTTGCTTTTTTTAATATTTAAATCCCTATTACTTGTCAGTTGAGGTGGCCTTACCAAAGTTTTTATTTCCACAGTATCTTAGCCAACACACTGGTGTCTTCACAAGTTTGTAAACATAGAACCCGTTACACCGCTTTATTTGTATATTTGCATTCCACTTGCAACAGCTGGTACTCCAATGAAAGCAGACTGTGCCATTGACAATTTCTCCAACTCTCTTTGGGTGAACTCCAGCCAGCCATCCAGGTGCGTGTGTTCCACAATGTTGCTTGAGAACACACGATGTTGGCATCTGAGTACCAGCTTCTCCAGTGAACCTGTACCAATTAGGGGCCAAATCTTTTTGGTCACATCTTAGGAAGTTTCCTCTGTGGACGCCTGCTGCCCGCTGCTTGTCGCTCAGTGTAGTGTACTGTTTGCATGCATCGAACACTTGAAATAAATGCCAATTATTTTCATTGTGAGATTATATGGTTACATAGTCCTCGTCGGCATTTTGCATATAACAAATTATCTTTTCTTTACTTGACGCTTGGGTAGGGGAGCTTTTTTTACTCTATGTAGCCTTTTCTGCCATAGATCATTATTATATTTAATGGAGTCTGTTGGTCTAATACCATATATCAATGGCCCTACGCATCGTAGTGGACACACATTAGATCTGTATATTGACAGACAGAATGTCCAAATGTTATCTGATTTCAAGATAGTGTCCAGCATGCCATCTGACCACTATGCAGGGATATGTTCTATAGCCTTTCCAAGACCAAGACCAACGAGGAAAGCTGTCAAGCAAAGACAGCTCAGGAAGATAAACATGAAAGCTTTTAACAGCGATGTTTTGAATGCTTCGCTTCATTCAGAAACACATGGCACCTCGACTGATGTCAACAGTTTAACTGATAATTATAATCAGGTCTTGCGAGAATTTTGGATAAACATGCTACAGAATGTATCCCAACCATCACATTGCGCCCCAGTGCACCATGGTTTAATGAAAGTCTGCGAGCTATGAAAAAGCAAAGGCGCCAATATGAACGTAGATACCTATCCACCCGCCTAGAGGTTCATCGCTTGATTTATACTGATTTCTGCAGGTCATATACAAAAGAGATCAACTCTGCTAAATCTGTTTATTATAAATCGCTTATAGCAAACTCAGATGAGAAACAGTTATTTCAAGTGATCGATGGATTATTCAAGGTAAAACCTGTCCCTTTGTTACCAACTCGCACGTCTCTGCAGTCTCTCGAGGAGGAATTCAACAACTACTTCTTTACCAAGATACAGAAACTCAGGTTTGACTTAGAGAATAACAACTTAGCAGCCCTGAACATGTCTGTTACCATCGATCGGTCTCCTTGCCAATTCGCACTCAATGAGTTTGCCACAATGATAGAGGCCTAAATTAAGGACACTATTTTACATTCTAAGCCTAAATCCTACGTACTTGACCCGATACCAACGCACGTTGCGAAACAATCTGCTGAGGCTTTAACTGGTCCCATCACTATCATCTGGTGTGTTTCCTATGCCCTTGAAGAAAGGAGTTATCAGGCCATCCATAAAAAGGCAAACAGCTATTACGCGTGTGTA
Source organism: Montipora capitata (assembly GCA_949126865.1). Classification (NCBI taxonomy): domain Eukaryota; kingdom Metazoa; phylum Cnidaria; class Anthozoa; order Scleractinia; family Acroporidae; genus Montipora; species Montipora capitata. The sequence continues at coordinate 36,348,128 of OX421451.1, forward strand.
ATGACATCCTAAATGCTATTGACAATAAACAGGAGGTGGTTTTGGTTATGCTAGATCTGTCGGCCACTTTCGACACTATCGACCATGAACTTCTGCTCCAAATGCTACAACATCGATATGGTATATGCGGAACAGGTTTGAATGGGTTCATATCGTATCTTTCAAACAGAATACAATCGGTTAGAATTCAGGAAGTTGATTCGTCTGATAAAATTCTGCTATTTGGAGTCCCACAAGGATCGGGACTAGGCCCTCTTCTCTTCTCATTGTTTTTGCGCCTTTGGAAGATGTGACTCTCGCACACGGACTAGACGCAATGATGTATGCGGAAAATACACAATTTTATATTACTATTGGTTTATCTGATCAGCGCCCTATTATCTTAACCAAGCTGGAGTTGTGCATTAATGACATAATGATCTGGTGCACTAGTAACGGCCTCACGGTGTAGCCCGGATGAAACTGAAATTGTCCACTTTACATCTCGATTTTCTAATTCACAAGATATTCCGGACATTCACATCAATGGACGCACCATTCCACCAAAACCAGAGGCAAGAAATCTCGGAGTCATTATGGACTCACACTTATTGCTTACAAGACATATTAATAACATAGGCAAATCAGAATGGTATGCAATAAGAAACATTGGCAAAATCAGTCGTCATCTGGACCAAGAAAGTTGTGTTAGACTTGTGCACGCGTTTGTAACGTCTAAATTAGACTCGTGTAATGGTGTTCTCACAGGGCTGCCCGATAAAGAGATAAACAAATTACAGCGTGTGCAAAATGCTGCAGCCAGCCTTGTAGCAGGCGCAAAGAAACAGGAGCACATCAAACCTGTACTACAAACGCTTCACTGGCTGCCAATCAGAGCCCGAATTGATTTTAAAATTCTTCTTATTACATATAAGGCATTAAATGATCAGGCTCCAGACTATATATCTGAAATTTTAGCTAAATACAAACCAACGCGCAAACTTTGTTCCGCTGATAAGAACTTGCTCATTGTGCCTAGAACCAACTCTAAACATTATGGTGATAGGGCCTTTAGTGCAGCAGCCCCTAGACTCTGAAACTCTTTGCCACTAAATAGTCAGAATTGTCCCTCAGTTAGCTTTTTTAAAGCTTCTCTTAAAACGTATCTTTTCCGTGAATATTTTGATTTGTAATACCTTATTTATTTATTTATTTTTTTATTTTTATTTTTTTAACATTTAAATGAGTATCATTATTATTAATTTTTTACTTCTGTAAAGCATTGAAACTTGTAAAATGCAAAATAAATTATTATTATTATTATTATTATTATCATAAAAATAAAAAATACAATAATGAATCATTTAATATGCATTAAAAAAAATTACATATGTGTCTTTCTCTTTGGTCTTAACATACTAATTAATAGAAATCGTACTATACTAGACCATTATAAAAAAAATTCCATTATATATGTCTTTTTCTTTGGTTTTAGCAATTATTATTATAATTATTATTATTATTATTATTATTATTATTATTATTATTATTATTATTATTATTATTATTATTATTATTATTAGGTCTTCCTTAATGATGAATCACTAGCGGGAAAACCAAGTAAGTCTCATCATAACTAAGGGTACTCATCTCCAGGTTCTCTGGGTGTTCCAAGATGGCGGACATGTCAAATTCCCGACCATGGGGCGACGCATACGTGTCAAAATCCCTACCCAGGGGAAGGCCCACCCCCCCCCCCCACCCCTGCACGGACACACTACTCAGTAAGTGGCCAGTGTTTTGGATTTTTCAGACTCACCATTCTCGCAACGTTTTCCAGTGAAGCCCGGTTTACATGTGCAACTGTAACTCCCAAATAAATTCTGGCATGTACCACCATTGAAACAGGGACGCGTGATGCATTCGTCAACATCTATGGAATTCGAAAGGTTCAAATTAAATGCTCGAACCACAAAAAAAAAGTAAATAAATATTCTCAGATCCTTCGCTAAAAAGACCACAAAAAATATAAATATATACCGGAAGAACTATTATTGTAAATATACTGTGCTGCAAAACTGCATAACTGCGCCATTTTTCTTTTTATAATGTCATGTATACAGTTTCCACTACGCAGAAACGACCTGCATGTAAAGAATATAGCAATGTACGAAAAGGACTGGGACTACAACAATAGGTTGGTCGACGGTCGAAACATGTCCTTGACAATAAACGATGTTAGTTTGAAATAAGCCTTATTCACGATAGCCGCCATGTTGGTCTTCAAATTGTCATGCAAATTAGCCATGGGTTATGCTGGCGGGGGGTGGGGGAAGGGGGGCTTGGGGGCATTGGAAAAAGGGCAAATTTCGAAAAAGTAAATTTTAGAATTTAGATTTAAGTACCTTTTATAATAATATTATATCGTTTGATTGCCTTTGACATTTTGACTTTCTACTTTAATTCTAGATTTGTTGTTGTTGCCACAGTAATAGACGTGGTAAAAATATTAATTGAATTTTACCCTGCCATGTAGGAACTGTTACCTTGCTCGCAGTTTTTGCCTTTGTATCCGGGTTTGCAGATGCAGGTGTAGTCGCTGTTGTTGTTAACACAGGAACCCCCATTCTGACAAGGCGTTCTTGCTTTGCATGGATCTTTATTCGTGTGGACGAAAGAAGAGATCATTGTTAATTAATCGATTATTCTTACTACTTTATTAAACGGACAATATACGAGGCCCAGTTTCCGCGCCCAGATTATGTTTGTACACGGTTTACAAACGGTATTTGTGAAAACCCTAGCATTAATATAAAGACCTCCTTGTGGCATAATCAACTGGTTTTTTTTTTTTTTTTGCTTTTCTTAATATTTAAATCCCTATTACTTGTCAGTTGAGGTGGCCTTACCAAAGTTTTTATTTCCACAGTATCTTAGCCAACACACTGGTGTCTTCACAAGATTGTAAACATAGAACCCGTTACACCGCTTTATTTGTATATTTGCATTCCACTTGCAACAGCTGGTACTCCAATGAAAGCAGACTGTGCCATTGACAATTTCTCCAACTCTCTTTGGGTGAACTCCAGCCAGCCATCCAGGTGCGTGTGTTCCACAATGTTGCTTGGGAACACACGATGTTGGCATCTGAGTACCAGCTTCTCCAGTGAACCTGTACCAATTAGGGGCCAAATCTTTTTGGTCACATCTTAGGAAGTTTCCTCTGTGGACGCCTGCTGCCCGCTGCTTGTCGCTCAGTGTAGTGAAATGTTTGCATGCGTCAAACACTTGAAAAGAAATAGAAATTATTATCATTATATGGCTATATCGTTTTCGACATTTTACACACTAGACGTTTTCTCCTTTTTGTGAAGTTTACGTGGGCTAAAATAGGAGAGACTCACTTTTGCAAGAGCTTTTGTACTAGCGGGATAACGCTTTTTACTATGTCTTTTACTTAATTTGAAACATGTCTTAAGTTGAATTAGGAGTCTGTGCAAAATATGGAAACACCATAACAATTGAAATTTACCACTACAGAGTAGCAATGAATCAAGCACGGATGCATAATATTGGTGCTGTGTGTGCATCTTTTGAGTTGTAGAGCAAGCGCCACCTAAGAGTAAAGATTTAGCAGTATCTTTGTTCCTTCGTCTGAAGCAATGCTGTAAGCATTGAGTGATTTACTTTGATCAAGAGAGGATGAGGTAATAGAACGGATCCTCCATATATGGATCTCTTCCAATGACAGCTTTTTAAACCTCATTTTAGCTACGCAACTATTTTTAAAGAGGCACCTGATTGGCCAGTTGTAATGACGTAATGAAATTTTAAATATGTTCGGCATAGGGAACGAGAACTTAAAATAGCTTTGCGAAACTACAAAATATATTTTAAAAGAATATGATGGGGCATGGGCATCCATTTTCTTACCTCATCCTCTCTTGCTTTAATGTAGACACTAAGAAGATGACTATTTTTTTTTTCAAATTCTCTGAAGGTCCAAAGTTGGAATAAAGTAAGTTTTTAATGCTAACCTTGCTCACAGTTTTTTCCATTGTACCCCGGCTTGCAATGACATGAATAGTTGCCATTGTTGTTTACACAGGTGGCTCCATTTTGGCATGGTTTTAACGTCTTGCAAGGATCTATGTCGGTTCGGAGAGTGATAATATTCAGTAATATTAATATTTACTCAAAGTATCTACCAAAGTGTTTATGACAGTATTTGAAAGAGTTTCGGATCCATACACATTAAATTCTAGAGCCCTAAAGAACGATTGAAAGAATGAGATTTGCATGATGTCCTTTATTAAAGTAATAAATCGTACTTACCAAATCCTGCATTTCCACAAAATCTCAGGGAACATACAGGGGTCTTCATCAGCTTGTAAACATAAAACCCATTGCATCGTTTTATTTGGATGATTGCATTCCAGTTACAACAGCTGCTGCTCCAGTGGAAACAAACCTTAGAATTTACAATCTCTCCAACTCTGGTTGGATGAGGTCCAGACAGCCATCCAGGTGCGTGCGTTCCACAGTGGTCCTTAGAAACACAGGAAGTTGGCATCTGAGAACCAGCTGCTCCAGTGAACCTGTACCATTTTGGACTGTCGAAAGTTCCTCCCTTGTCGCATTTTAGGATGTTTCCTCTATGGATGCCTGCAGCTCTTTCTCTATCGCTCAGTTGGGTATAGTGCGAACAAGGGTCTGAGGCTAGATCAAATTTAAGCAGATATTTACATACATTCTTAAAAGAAATGTATAGAGTTTAATTTGACGTAACCCTGAAAGCTGACAATTTGTATGAAATTTGACGACAACTGATTGCAATGTTATGTTTGATGTTTGTGAATTGAAATTCCAAGGACAGATTTTTCGAGATTTTGCAGAGGGTCAAAAATTCTCAACAAAAAAGAACATTCAGTCATGATAAATGTACGTAGGCATACGACATAACAAACGGGCAGTCATCAGCTCAACTCTTCGTATGATCACTGGAACCATTTTTACATATCATTTACGTACATCACATTAATTAAGGAGGCAGACATGAATTAATGAAGACTTACTGAAACCTGCATTGCCGCAATAACGAAGGTAGCAACAGGGTGTTCTTCCCAGTTTGTATATATAATAACCATTGCACATCTTTATCTGGATATTATTTGACCACCGACAACGATTTCCGTTCCAATGAAAGCAAACTGTGCCATTGACGACCTGTCCGATTCTAGTAGGGTGGGGAGAACTTAACCAGCCAGGGGCATGCGTACCGCAGCGGTTAGTGGGAACAACTTTGGTTGGCATCTGATTGCCTGACGACCCAGTAAATCGGTACCATTTAGAATGAGGAATGTCCCGTTGGTCGCATCGTAAGACATTCCCTCTGGGGATGCTTGCAGCCCTGGTCCTGTCATTCAAAACTTGATAGTTTCTGCAATCGTCGTGCCCTAAATGGTTTCAAATCAGCATCACAAGAAAATGAGTTGATAAAGTTAATTGAGATAAATTCAAATGATTTGCAAGCGCTTATGTGAGGTAACTTTGCCCGCAATATCAGCAGTCCTCGGTTGATATTGCAGATGTCATGGGTCTGAATGCCGCAAGCAGAATTTCGTGTAATTTTGGATCATGATAACCAGTACATAGTCAAAAACTGTCTCTAATTTCGAACTTTGAGTTACATCTCCGGCCACACAGACAATGTTAACATGGTTGACTTACAATAGTCTTCCGCACAATTGCCTAAATCTGCTTTCCATTGCTATTTTTTTCAGATTAGAAAAATAAAAAAAAAGATTATTTACAAGTGAAATGAATGAGTGTCTCAATGGGGTTTAAACGTTAGCCGTAAAAGGACCAAAAACTTAACCGTTGGGCCTCAAAAAACTTAAGATTTAACCATTAACCGTGGAACAAATTGAAAACCCTTAACCGCAAAAAATTATTAGCGCAAGTTAAAGGTCTCAATAGTCTTGGCTTGGCTTTTTGACAGCTCTCGCAATTTTCCACTTGCCATTGGTTGTTTAGTATCACTGGAGAGGAGAAGCTCATAGAAAGATAAAAAGCAAGGATTCAAATCGGTGAACATCACAAATATATGGCTTCTTCTTCAAAGGTATTTTGATTGACTTTCTTGGTCTGAATGACCAGGCCAAGAAATTTGGTTTGGGGTCGTTTGACCTGAAACCTTATCGGCTGGCCAAGGTTAATAGCAAAGCAGAAAAATTATGTCATATCAACTCAACAACAACTAGTACTACTGGAACTAGAATTGCTCTTCATGTTTGGCTCGGACGGGGGAAAGAGAGTTAAACGGTAAATGGACTTAAAATTAAATACCGTACTCTAGTAACGTCAGCTAGGTATATAATTTTAATTTCGCTAGTGTCAAGAGCACTGAACTTGAAAGTTTTGGAATTTTATGTAAATACAAAAATTCGTAAACGGTTTGAACCCAGGAGTCATATCATAACTAAGTGAAGTACGATCGCTCGGGTTAGGGTTGTTCTGAGAAGGACTGTTTGTGGTAACATTTACTAACGTTTCGACAATCTCAGCGGAAGTGACCATCAGAGTCAAATGATTTTCTCAGTGTCAGTAGGCGGTATAAATACGCTGGTCGTTGATCTGATCGGTCAATCAAGTCGTGATATTATTGGTCGTCTGTTCCGGCGTCAACGCGTGTTGTTATTGGCTGTGAAGACTGTAAACAGTGATTGGTGCGTTGGTGTATTGTTGCTAAAATAAGTCGGTTTGTACGGTTTGCATGATATCGACAATCAGTCGTTTACAATAATCACCTGTCCAAATTTCTTCGTCCCACACGCATTACAGTCCGTGCAGGACTGATATGTATTTGTGGACCAGATAATAAATTTAATTTTTTTGTCAACCGGGAATGTTATCTAATTTTTTTATGATTTTGCCATGCCCCCACAAGGAGTCCCACAAGGATCGGGACTAGGCCCTCTTCTCTTCTCATTGTTTTTGCGCCTTTGGAAGATGTGACTCTCGCACACGGACTAGACGCAATGATGTATGCGGAAAACACACAATTTTATATTACTATTGGTTTATCTGATCAGCGCCCTATTATCTTAACCAAGCTGGAGTTGTGCATTAATGACATAATGATCTGGTGCACTAGTAACGGCCTCACGGTGTAGCCCGGATGAATCTGAAATTGTCCACTTTACATCTCGATTTTCTAATTCACAAGATATTCCGGACATTCACATCAATGGACGCACCATTCCACCAAAACCAGAGGCAAGAAATCTCGGAGTCATTATGGACTCACACTTATTGCTCACAAGACATATTAATAACATAGGCAAATCAGAATGGTATGCAATAAGAAACATTGGCAAAATCAGTCGTCATCTGGACCAAGAAAGTTGTGTTAGACTTGTGCACGCGTTTGTAACGTCTAAATTAGACTCGTGTAATGGTGTTCTCACAGGGCTGCCCGATAAAGAGATAAACAAATTACAGCGTGTGCAAAATGCTGCAGCCAGCCTTGTAGCAGGCGCAAAGAAACAGGAGCACATCAAACCTGTACTACAAACGCTTCACTGGCTGCCAATCAGAGCCCGAATTGATTTTAAAATTCTTCTTATTACATATAAGGCATTAAATGATCAGGCTCCAGACTATATATCTGAAATTTTAGCTAAATACAAACCAACGCGCAAACTTTGTTCCGCTGATAAGAACTTGCTCATTGTACCTAGAACCAACTCTAAACATTATGGTGATAGGGCCTTTAGTGCAGCAGCCCCTAGACTCTGAAACTCTTTGCCACTAAATAGTCAGAACTGTCCCTCAGTTAACTTTTTTAAAGCTTCTCTTAAAACGTATCTTTTCCGTGAATATTTTGATTTGTAATACCTTATTTATTTATTTATTTATTTTTATTTTTTTAACATTTAAATGAGTATCATTATTATTATTTTTTACTTCTGTAAAGCATTGAAACTTGTAAAATGCTAAATAAATTATTATTATTATTATTAATATTATTACTATAATTATTATTATTATTATTATGATTATTATCATAAAAATAAAAAATACAATAATGAATCATTTAATATGCATTAAAAAAAATTACATATGTGTCTTTCTCTTTGGTCTTAACATACTAATTAATAGAAATCGTACTATACTAGACCATTATAAAAAAAATTCCATTATATGTGTCTTTTTCTTTGGTTTTAGCAATTATTATTATAATTATTATTATTATTATTATTATTATTATTATTATTATTATTATTATTATTATTATTATTATTATTATTATTAGGTCTTCCTTAATGATGAATCACTAGCGGGAAAACCAAGTAAGTCTCATCATAACTAAGGGTATTCATCTCCAGGTTCTATGGGTGTTCCAAGATGGCGTACATGTCAAATTCCCGACCATGGGGCGACGCATACGTGTCAAAATCCCTAATAAATTCTGGCATGTACCACCATTGAAACAGGGACGCGGGATGCATTCGTCAACATCTATGGAATTCGAAAGGTTCAAATTAAATGCTCGAACCACGAAAAAAAAGTAAATAAATATTCTCAGATCCTTCGCTAAAAAGACCACAAAAAATATAAATATATACTGGAACAACTATTATTGTAAATATACTGTGCTGCAAAACTGCATAACTGCGCCATTTTTCTTTTTATAATGTCATGTATACAGTTTCCACTACGCAGAAACGACCTGCATGTAAAGAATATAGCAATGTACGAAAAGGACTGGGACTACAACAATAGGTTGGTCGACAGTCGCAACATGTTTGAAATAAGCCTTATTCACGATAGCCGCCATGTTGGTCTTCAAATTGTCATGCAAATTAGCCATGGGTTTGCAGATGCAGGTGTAGTCGCTGTTGTTGTTAACACAGGAACCGCCATTCTGACAAGGCGTTGTTGCTTTGCATGGATCTTTATTCGTGTGGACGAAGGAAGAGATCATTGCTAATTAATCGATTATTCTTACTACTTTATTAAACGGACAATATACGAGGCCCAGTTTCCGCGCCCAGATTATGTTTGTACACGGTTTACAAACGGTATTTGTGAAAACCCTAGCATTAATATAAAGACCTCCTTGTGGCATAATCAACTGGTTTTTTTTTTTTTTGCTTTTTTTAATATTTAAATCCCTATTACTTGTCAGTTGAAGTGGCCTTACCAAAGTTTTTATTTCCACAGTATCTTAGCCAACACACTGGTGTCTTCACAAGATTGTAAACATAGAACCCGTTACACCGCTTTATTTGTATATTTGCATTCCACTTGCAACAGCTGGTACTCCAATGAAAGCAGACTGTGCCATTGACAATTTCTCCAACTCTCTTTGGGTGAACTCCAGCCAGCCATCCAGGTGCGTGTGTTCCACAATGTTGCTTGGGAACACACGATGTTGGCATCTGAGTACCAGCTTCTCCAGTGAACCTGTACCAATTAGGGGCCAAATCTTTTTGGTCACATCTTAGGAAGTTTCCTCTGTGGACGCCTGCTGCCCGCTGCTTGTCGCTCAGTGTAGTGAAATGTTTGCATGCGTCAAACACTTGAAAAGAAATAGAAATTATTATCATTATATGGCTATATCGTTTTCGACATTTTACACACTAGACGTTTTCTCCTTTTTGTGAAGTTTACGTGGGCTAAAATAGGAGAGACTCACTTTTGCAAGAGCTTTTGTACTAGCGGGATAACGCTTTTTACTATGTCTTTTACTTAATTTGAAACATGTCTTAAGTTGAATTAGGAGTCTGTGCAAAATATGGAAACACCATAACAATTGAAATTTACCACTACAGAGTAGCAATGAATCAAGCACGGATGCATAATATTGGTGCTGTGTGTGCATCTTTTGAGTTGTAGAGCAAGCGCCACCTAAGAGTAAAGATTTAGCAGTATCTTTGTTCCTTCGTCTGAAGCAATGCTGTAAGCATTGAGTGATTTACTTTGATCAAGAGAGGATGAGGTAATAGAACGGATCCTCCATATATGGATCTCTTCCAATGACAGCTTTTTAAACCTCATTTTAGCTACGCAACTATTTTTAAAGAGGCACCTGATTGGCCAGTTGTAATGACGTAATGAAATTTTAAATATGTTCGGCATAGGGAACGAGAACTTAAAATAGCTTTGCGAAACTACAAAATATATTTTAAAAGAATATGATGGGGCATGGGCATCCATTTTCTTACCTCATCCTCTCTTGCTTTAATGTAGACACTAAGAAGATGACTATTTTTTTTTTCAAATTCTCTGAAGGTCCAAAGTTGGAATAAAGTAAGTTTTTAATGCTAACCTTGCTCACAGTTTTTTCCATTGTACCCCGGCTTGCAATGACATGAATAGTTGCCATTGTTGTTTACACAGGTGGCTCCATTTTGGCATGGTTTTAACGTCTTGCAAGGATCTATGTCGGTTCGGAGAGTGATAATATTCAGTAATATTAATATTTACTCAAAGTATCTACCAAAGTGTTTATGACAGTATTTGAAAGAGTTTCGGATCCATACACATTAAATTCTAGAGCCCTAAAGAACGATTGAAAGAATGAGATTTGCATGATGTCCTTTATTAAAGTAATAAATCGTACTTACCAAATCCTGCATTTCCACAAAATCTCAGGGAACATACAGGGGTCTTCATCAGCTTGTAAACATAAAACCCATTGCATCGTTTTATTTGGATGATTGCATTCCAGTTACAACAGCTGCTGCTCCAGTGGAAACAAACCTTAGAATTTACAATCTCTCCAACTCTGGTTGGATGAGGTCCAGACAGCCATCCAGGTGCGTGCGTTCCACAGTGGTCCTTAGAAACACAGGAAGTTGGCATCTGAGAACCAGCTGCTCCAGTGAACCTGTACCATTTTGGACTGTCGAAAGTTCCTCCCTTGTCGCATTTTAGGATGTTTCCTCTATGGATGCCTGCAGCTCTTTCTCTATCGCTCAGTTGGGTATAGTGCGAACAAGGGTCTGAGGCTAGATCAAATTTAAGCAGATATTTACATACATTCTTAAAAGAAATGTATAGAGTTTAATTTGACGTAACCCTGAAAGCTGACAATTTGTATGAAATTTGACGACAACTGATTGCAATGTTATGTTTGATGTTTGTGAATTGAAATTCCAAGGACAGATTTTTCGAGATTTTGCAGAGGGTCAAAAATTCTCAACAAAAAAGAACATTCAGTCATGATAAATGTACGTAGGCATACGACATAACAAACGGGCAGTCATCAGCTCAACTCTTCGTATGATCACTGGAACCATTTTTACATATCATTTACGTACATCACATTAATTAAGGAGGCAGACATGAATTAATGAAGACTTACTGAAACCTGCATTGCCGCAATAACGAAGGTAGCAACAGGGTGTTCTTCCCAGTTTGTATATATAATAACCATTGCACATCTTTATCTGGATATTATTTGACCACCGACAACGATTTCCGTTCCAATGAAAGCAAACTGTGCCATTGACGACCTGTCCGATTCTAGTAGGGTGGGGAGAACTTAACCAGCCAGGGGCATGCGTACCGCAGCGGTTAGTGGGAACAACTTTGGTTGGCATCTGATTGCCTGACGACCCAGTAAATCGGTACCATTTAGAATGAGGAATGTCCCGTTGGTCGCATCGTAAGACATTCCCTCTGGGGATGCTTGCAGCCCTGGTCCTGTCATTCAAAACTTGATAGTTTCTGCAATCGTCGTGCCCTAAATGGTTTCAAATCAGCATCACAAGAAAATGAGTTGATAAAGTTAATTGAGATAAATTCAAATGATTTGCAAGCGCTTATGTGAGGTAACTTTGCCCGCAATATCAGCAGTCCTCGGTTGATATTGCAGATGTCATGGGTCTGAATGCCGCAAGCAGAATTTCGTGTAATTTTGGATCATGATAACCAGTACATAGTCAAAAACTGTCTCTAATTTCGAACTTTGAGTTACATCTCCGGCCACACAGACAATGTTAACATGGTTGACTTACAATAGTCTTCCGCACAATTGCCTAAATCTGCTTTCCATTGCTATTTTTTTCAGATTAGAAAAATAAAAAAAAAAGATTATTTACAAGTGAAATGAATGAGGGTCTCAATGGGGTTTAAACGTTAGCCGTAAAAGGACCAAACATTTAACCGTTTGGCCTCAAAAAGCTTAACCGTGGAACAAATTGAAAACCCTTAACCGTAAAAAAAATTATTAGCGCAAGTTAAAGGTCTCAATAGTCTTGGCTTGGCTTTTTGACAGCTCTCGCAATTTTCTACTTGCAATTGGTTGTTTAGTATCTATCGCACTGGAGAGGAGAAGCTCATAGAAAGATAAAAAGCAAGGATTCAAACCGTCGAAGATCACAAATATATGGTATTTTGATTGACTTTCTTGGTCTGAATGACCAGGCCAAGAAATTTGGTTTGGGGTCGTTTGACCTGAAACCTTATCGGCTGGCCAAGGTTAATAGCAAAGCAGAAAAATTATGTCATATCAACTCAACAACAACTAGTACTACTGGAACTAGAATTGCTCTTCATGCTTGGCTTGGACGGGGGAAATAGAGTTAAACGGTAAATAGACTTAAAATTCAAATACCGTACTCTAGTAACGTCAGCCAGGTATATAATTTTAATTTCGCTAGTGTCAAGAGCACTGAACTTGAAAGTTTTGGAATTTTATGTAAATACAAAAAATCGTAAACGGTTTGAACCCAGGAGTCATATCATAACTAAGTGAAGTACGATCGTTCGGGTTAGGGTTGTTCTGAGAAGGACTGTTTGTGGTAACATTTACTAACGTTTCGACAATCTCAGCGGAAGTGACCATCAGAGTCAAATGATTTTCTCAGTGTCAGTAGGCGGTATAAATACGCTGGTCGTTGATCTGATTGGTTAATCAAGTCGTGATGTTATTGGTCGTCTGTTCTGGCGTCAAGGCCTGTTGTTTGGTGCGTTGGTGTATTGTTGCTAGAATAAGTCGGTTTGTACGGTTTGCATGATATCGACAATCAGTCGTTTACAATAATCACCTGTCCAAATTTCTTCGTCCCACACGCATTACAGTCCGTGCAGGACTGATATGTATTTGTGGACCAGATAATAAATTTCATTTTCTTGTCAACCGAGAATGTTACCTAAATTTTTTATGATTTTGCCATGCCCCCGGCACCAATTGAAATTAACTATTAGATTTTCAGTTAAGTTGTCATATTATAATGTAAGACAATGGTAATTAATTATTAAAATTTCAAATAACCGTAACGGGAACAAATTAACCGTTAGGCGTAAAAATGCCTAAAATTTGTCAAATTAGCTGTAGAAGCCACCACCGCATTAAGACCCTCATGAATATGCTTTGATAACATCCCTTATAGATCAACATCACAGGCAATTAAGCCCTACTCTAACTTAAATACGAAAAACGAATATATACAGACCTTGGGTATTTTCCGTGTTCCTACAAGGAGAATGAATTGGAGCAATAAGCATAAAGAGTCTCAGTGGAAAATAAAAACGTTTTTACATTTCAATTGTTTTCGTCCCTTCTTATGGTCAGTTTATGTCTTACTTTATTGCATCATAGTAGTCCTGCCAGACCGACGTCGACATGGTTAAAATAAAGTCCCATGCAATTCACGTATACAGTCCACAGTTACATGGCTGTTTACTATTGAGCACTCTTCTCAGTAATATTTATACATTTCGGCCCCACAAATCCGGGCCTTGGCCTTCTTCAGGGTGACATTTTTGCATTTCAGTTCTTTTTGTCCCTTCTTAAGGTCTTCTTTATGGTCACCCTGAAGAAAGCCTTGTGCGGCTGAAATATAGGTGTAAACTTAAGTTGTGTCATATCTTCATTTGTAGTCTATCCTTTATTTTATTGCTTGGAGAAAACATCTACACAACATTTTATGCTGGTTCACACATGATGCAAGTATATGATTGATTTGAGTGTGAAATACTTGCCATGTTCATCTGTTTTTGGATGCTATATAATTAATAGGTAACCGGACCACATACTTGTCCAATTTAGAAATAACTGGATGCAAAACATTCTTCGGATTCCCAAAATAATGGCCTCGTCCAATTTGGCAGTCCTCAGAAATTTTCTCATCAAATTAATTCGAAATTGGACAGCATGTAGTCCTGTTACATATGCATATACATTCAAACTAAATTAACTCCATGAATTTCATACAAGCGAATTGACAAACAAAGTTAATACGAAATAACTGGTATACCAAAACAATTAACTATAAAAGTTAATGATTTCTGATAAATTGAAAGTGCTTTCCACTTTTTAAACAGAAATCAGTAGCAGTCTCCAAAGGATGTAATGTGAGTGGTTGAGTGTATCACAATTTGAGAGCTATCTCTATTACAGTTCTATTCGTATAAAGCAGGTCATATTCTAAAGTCCAATCATAGGTTCTACAGTATCGTTGCTTTTTTTTATCTTCCATTAACTAAAATAATAAACTTTAAACGTGAGGTGGCTCAAACCAATTTCATCACTTGAAAGAAACGTTCTTATTAGAAGGATTGACACTTCAACACTTTATCACTTAATAGCAATGTTATGGTACCATATCAAGCACCAATAATTGCTGAAAAAGATTTGGTCATTTTTGTGATGTAAAACGTTGCCCTAACAACAGGAAAGCTCTGTAAAAACACCCCATATTTTGGCTTTAGTTGCTTATATCTCCAATTAAAACGAACTCGGTGACCCCCCTTTATTATCTCTAAAATGTTATGAGCATGCCAAGATAAAACTTTGTGGAGCAGATTCAGAGCCACTGTAAATAATTGAAAATTTAAGGTAGCTCTGAATCCTCTCCAAAGAATTTTTTTAAACTTTGCAGAGAGTTTCATCGTGGCCTGTTAATTACTTTTGTGTGATAAAAAATGAGGGTCACTGAGATCGTTTTTCAGATATGAGCAAATAAAGCCAAAATATAGGGTGTTTTGGCAAGGCTTTCCTGTTTCCATGGTAACGTAATGCGTCACACAAATAACTGCATCTTGTTCAGCAATAATTGATCTTTCACATGGTACCATAAGATTGGTGTTACGTGATAAAGTGTTGTATTGATAATCCTTCTTATAACAAGGTCTCTTAAAGTGTTGAAACTGGTTTGAGCCACCTTAAGATTTGTAGTATCGCTGTTGATATTGTGGTTTTATTGCTAAAGATATACTTCAACGTATTCCTAATTTAACCTAAAATTATGCCTGTGTGATACAACAGACTGACTCGGTGACTACGAAAAAGGAAGAACCAAATGAAATTTTCTAGTATGAAAGATAATATAAAAATCTTACATTAAAAAAGCCAGCAAAATGAGAATCCCTGTACCACTTAACTTCATATCCAGTGGTTTTCTTTCCCTGGGAACAGGAAAATAACACATAATTCAGTGGTATATGTGATAGAACAACGTGATGTCCAATTTGAAAATAATTGGATGAGAAAAATTCTGATGACTGCCAAATTGGACGAGGCCGTAGGCCGAGTCCAGGTTGGCAGTCCGAGAAATTGTTTGAATGTCAAACAAGGCAAATATTTGACATAACACACAGCATCATGTGTGAGCCTTAAAATTGGAGAAAACAGCAGTTTGATAGAAGTGATAATAGCTGCAGCCTGATTGGCCAATACTCGGTTTCCTTTATCTTGACATTTGATTGGTTGATGGAAAGTATCCAGATTGTTTTCAAATGGGAAGGTTTGTTGAAACTTGTAGTAAACGTTCCAGCAAAAGCTGTCCAATTTACACTAGCTTCCTTAACCATTCACTCCTCAGGCGCTGCAAGGAAGCCCCCAATTGACGAGTGAAATCGTGTGGAGTTAGACAGAGTAAAATCTGTTAAGTCTCACTCCCAGGAGACAATGGATTAATGGAGGGGACTCCTCAGGCGCCCAGGACACCCCCCCCCCCCCTTCCCAGTTGATGGGTAAAATCGTCTGGCGTTAGACAAAGTTTCGCTCCAAAGAGTCAATGGGTTAAGGCGTTTATGATGGCAAGTGGCATGTTCTGTTTAAGAAACAATTTGGAACTAATATCAGTCAGAAGAAGAATCAGAGGTTGAAAGCAAAGCCCACGGAATTATCAGATTTCTTTTTTCCAGAAAAACAATCTGTAATTTCACAAGTAATTAACTGATACCAATAACAAATAGAAATATCATATTTGTAGTGCTCATCTTCACTGTGGCGACGTTGCCATAAGATTCAGTAAATTTTGATTTTGATAACTAGGAGTGTTCATTGATTATGAAGTGTGTTCGTTGGGAGAACTTTGGAGGTTGGAATCACTATACAACCAAGATGCCATGAAGACAATGCATTTATGGTAAAGAACGTCTATCGAGAGTATTGATATATAAGGCTTGTGAATGTGAAAAGTTGGAGTGAAGAAATGATGACGTCAACGAACAATTGTTAAAAATCTGGTGCTTTTAAAAACTGTCTGAGAGATTATACAATATCTTTCGACAACATTACTAGGAAACAGTATTACAGATCTGTAAGCCTTTCGGAGAGGCTATTAATCTTTTCATAGCCAGAGGCTAACAGCATGTCTTGACCGATACACCCGAATTTTAACTGAAATATTACAGGTTTTCTCCGGGTACTTCGGTTTCCCCAATTAGTGCTCCAGCGCTAGAACGACTACACAATTGAAATTTCTTTCCTTTCCTTATTATCAACTGAAAGTCTCACTGAGAGAACGAGAAAGCAAATAGTTGAAAAAACAGAGACCATAATGCGCGAGTTCGAAACTTTTAAGTGACATATCCTTCCTTCGTTCCACTGGATAGACGATGAGTACTCTATCCGTTGAATGGCGCTATCAATCTTTTAAAAACAGTGAGGCTATATAACTAAACTCTGCCTTGACAAAATACGAAACGTGTACCTGTTGTCAAGAGAGACTTTGCGACGGTCGAGAACCAGGTGTTCAACAATTCCCTAACAATGTCTTTGATCAGTTCGTCTCTTCGTTGGAAGACTTTTCCAAATACCATTTTATTTTTCTAGCATTTTTTTTTTAAATCTAAAGAGCGATTCAGATTTCTACGCCAAGATTAACGTCATTGGTCCTCTGACGTTACATATCACTTAAGGAAGCAAAAATAGCAGTATGGTAAAGAGTATAGCAACCTATGGATTGGTGTGACGCATTCAGTAAGATCTCTTTTTTTTGTTTTGTTTTAGTAATGGCTAACCCATGAGCCTGGAACCAACAGTTTATCCTCTTAGACTAATAACGTCCTTGTCAACCTCACTTACCTTTCAGGACCTTTCACAAAGATCACAACGATAAAGTGAACTTATTCTATTAGCATTCTCTGCTCTTAAAACCCAAGTATTGACTAATAATTATAAATTTCGTGACAAAAAGTTATTAAATGTTGTTGATTTAATTAAAATCAATTTCCCGTTTTGCTTTGCCAAATCGTCAGAAAGGGATATCTAACTTTAAACAGGTGTGCAAAGTTTGACGCAAAAGCGAGAAAGAGCTTGCCAATTATCTGGGTTTGCGGATGGGATTGAAAGAATGAATACCTTGAGAAACTTGAGCAAGGGAGCAAAGGATCAGAGCAACAAAGAACAAAAGCATTTTTTTAAAACCCAAACAAAGATATCCACCTGACTGAGAGTCATTCAATAACATCATAGAAATACTATTAACCGAAACCGTATTCTGTTACGTTAACTGACTTTACTCAGTTATGATATCATTCATTAACAATACAAACAGATAAATTAATTGTTGAAAAAACAAAATAAACGAACAGGAGGTAAGATTAAATTGGAGTTTTTATCTAAAAGCTAAAGTTAATTTTCCGTCACTTTAACTAAGAT
>OX421451.1:36371011-36386011 GCA_949126865.1 Montipora capitata
AAAGATATTTATATTTTATCGACGATCGCGCAAAATCAATTACGGATTTTTAATCTTCGCTACCGAAATGCAAATTTGTTTATAATGTTCGAGATGCCAAAAAAAAAAAAAAAATTGGCTGAGTCGCAATCTCTAAAATCGGCACCCTAATTCTGAAAATCGGTCTTGTTGAGTCCTTATTATAGAGTAGGAACATCGCTTCGGACATAAAAACTAAAACAATTTTAATAATCCCGAAGAGCTTCAAGCTTGATTGGGACTCGAACCCTTAGCTTTAAGCGATCATGGGACAAAGATCCGGTCACTTTAGTTAGTTCATAGCCATGGCAGGGGCTGGCCTTAAAACTAATGGAGATGATTCTCGTCCCCTTAAGGGGTCTCACGGTGTTTAGGACAGCTATTCCATATTTTAAGCTCCTTATGTATCTTGTATGTTACAAGATGCTATCGGAATGCTACAAAAGAAATAAGTTCGTTAACTTACAACTCAAATTTACGTGAATGATAGACAAAATTTAACTAGGAATAAATAGAACAACGTTACCCATGAATTCATGAGCGAGGGGAGCGATTCACAACTGCGAGCGTCGTTTCCTTCTTAATGCATGCCTCGCTGCCTCACATATTTTGTAAAACTCTCTAAAAAAAAAAACGAAAAAAGCCTGGAAGCGTTTGGAATTCTGTGTTCACGGAGATTCTGTCATACAATCACACACCACTTCTCTATTCAAGCCTACAGCAGACATCATTGGCGAGTTTTCTTGTCATCATTATCCCCCATTATCTTCAACGAATGCACTTGTAAGCAATGTTTGGACGCTCTCATGGTTCATATGGGGTAGAAAACTAGCACTTCAAATTACACTCTAATCAGTTAAGTCTGTTCAAATATAAGTGCTACACGGCCAACGTTTGCAAAAAGATAACCCTTCCTTGTACTTGTACATGTTCATTGCCGTGACTTTAAGATCTTGAGTTCAGTTCCCACGGCTTGCTCCCGTCTGACCTTGTAGCTCAGTCGGTAGAGCAGCGGTTATTTAACCCGAAGGTTGTGGGTTTAATTCCCACCCTGGTCCGAGTTCTTCTCTGTTCTTGTGTGGGCCCCTGCATTTCCATTAGCAGGGCTAACGCTCACATGGTTCATATGGGATAGAAAACCAGTACTTCAAATTACACCCTAATCAGTTAATGTTTGGAATAGGTTAGGGTCTTTTTAGTCAGATAAGTGTTTGATGAGCTCGAACCTGCGATTTTCGGCAAAATCTTCAACAACGATTGAGTTATAACAATCGTTTGTCTCGCGTTTTTGTGGCCCGTTACGAATGCTTATTTTGGAGCTGACTGGCCACTGTCCTCAGTGAATAAACACCTTTCGATTCACAGGCATTTATGTGAAATGGATGGCTAGTCGTGAGCTGCTTTGCTTGTCTGTGAGATTGCAGTCGAGTAAGCCAATTATTACCGGAGCTTTAGCTTGACTTTTTAATTAGTAATTTTTTACTGTTGTTCTAAATAAACTGAAGACAGAGGGTGTAAAGATTATCAGTCAAACGGAAAATGTTGTGAAAGAGATTACTGTGCATGTAATTTCCGTTTAGTTGTTGATTGAAACTGTTGGTTATTGTTTGCAAGGGTTGTTTCTTTTCTGCTGCCAGCCAAAGAGTGTTTGATCACTGTAAGCCGCATACACTAACGACGATTAATTTTGTACTTTACACAAAAGCATATTTATTACCATATACACTATATTGCTTTCTGGGGTTAGAAACGGGATCTCCGCTTTTAGGCTTGGTTAAATCTATATATTATACAATGACAAAATAAACGAATTGATTCCGCTGTTAATATTTGTTGGTTCAACAACGTTTAGGATAATAGGCCAGTTTCGTATTCTAACGATTGGACTGGATCTAGCATGAAATGTAGGCTAATGCGGGCAAATTAATTCGCATTCGAAAAATTTTGCCCGCATTAACCTCCATTTCATGCTAGATCCAGTCCAGCCGTGAAAATTCGAAAATGGTCTATTGCATAATGTTAGCGGAACACCATGGGTACGATTTTCTGGGAAATCTATGGATGCGAAAGATGTTGGTTATGACGTCAACGTTCGCCTGCCCATACGGACTGTCGGGGTGGAGGTGTGCAGGCAAGAAAGCCCTTAGGGACGGGAGGGTTCCGGCAATTTTCCTTGTAATAATACAACTACTACTACTACTACTGCTAATAATAATAATAATAATAATAATAATAATAATAATAATAATAATAATAATAATAATAATAATAATAATAAATACCCTTAAGGACCGTTTACAGCGTTAATCTTTGATATTGGACATCCATGTTATGTCAATTGACACCTGTCAAAAGAAAATATCCGCTGACCAGCATCACGTGACCAATTTTAGAGGTCATTGAGGTCAGCTGTATTTTTTTTGACTGCTGACTAGGTACTGGTTTTCAATTCGATCACAGATTTAAGCTAGGTTAACTTTTTAAATTAAATTCTCAACCTCGGTTAATGAATTTCTCATGCTCTGATTGGTTCACTCAATCTAGGTTATCAGCTCATATACCTTAGTTTGACCCTCTATGGCAAATGATTGCGCTGTGCGTTGCAAAGCTATTTCTTCTTTCGCCGGAGCACGAACTGGAAAGTTTGGATTAATTCCGACGTTTAGAAGTACACGAAAAGGTAAGGAATGTTTTTGTGATGAGCCTGCGTCTGTCTGACCACCAAGGTATTTCACAACAATTTTTTTTTTTCGATTTCGCTAGGATTTTCTCCCTTTTTTCGCTCGTATTTCGTACTTCCAAATATCGTATCCAATGCGCGCCCATGGAATAATTGTTAAGTAATCAGGTTAACATCTTATGTGAGGTACCCTGGCCTGCGAGAAGTCCGGTTTTTCGTACGCCTCCCAAGAGATATTCTTTGTTTGTCCCCAAACATTTTGCATAAGCATTGTTTTTATTTTATCTCGGGACTTACAAATTTAATTTATTTCTCCTTGGCACCGGATGGCGGCTCACCAAAAGAAGCAAAGGGTTGCTCGCAGTGCTTTCTCTCGGGAAGCGTAGGAGAAACTAAATGCTCGCAGGGTGTATGTTAGGGGAGATTTATTAATTTTCCACCTCTTCTTATTTTAATTCGTTTTAGATTGTTTTGTTTGGTTTTCTTTATCTGATCGCTTTTAATCAAGGCTAAACAAAAAAAAAAAAAACAAAAAAAAAAAAAAAGAATGAAAATTGTTGTATTCCTTCAATTATTTGTTTCAGTAAGGGAAGTAAGAATAAACAACCCGGGAACTCTCCTTGTAAGCTTGTCTAAAGCTATATATGACCATATATTACTTTTCTCGGTCGTTTTCTTTAATGAATGTGACAAATACTTGTTGATTGAACATTCAACAATGCAGGGCCAAAGAGTAAATAGAACACAACCCTTTCCTTATTTAATTTCGTGAGAAGCAGAAATTGAACCTTTGTTCTCAGGTGTATTGACGGAGATCGCGTGCTGAAGGCAAAAAAGCAAAAAAACAAACAAACAAGGAAACCAACACGAAAATATCATTACGATTGGAAACTTTAATCAAAGGAAACATCATGTGGCTGTTTTAATGCTCAAATTATGTGAAAATAATATAGTCAAGCTTCGGAGATTCTATTCCACCGTGAACCTTGAGTAGGTCTCTAATATGTTCACGGAAGTTTTCAAACTCAATTAACAGCTAACCAGAAGAAAATCAAGCGACAATATCATCAAAGACCCAATAAAAACAATTAGCATTTTCCTATGTTGTATCCAATGATCTTCCTATATCAAGCCCTGCAAAGAAAAATAATGATGAGTAACAACTACTTTCAATAAAAAAGAACCTCTTAGTTGCATTCTTTAAAAAAAAAAAAAAAAAAAAAAAAGGCATAACCTCCAGCTATATATCTCACATAAATGCAACAACTTGTTTTAACATTGGATATCTTTAACTGTTTTTCAGACCCTATAGGTCATCATTTACTTCCCTCACCCTCCCATAGAGAGGTCTATCGAATTGTTTTGGCCATGGACTATTACCTCATGCTTGTTAGACTTGCATGCGACAAGCCATGACGGAGCCCCCCCCCCCCCCCCCCTTTGGATTTTGCGACCAAGTTTGACCTTGTTTTCAAAACTCCAGCTATATATCTCACATAAATGCAACAACTTGTTTTAACATTGGGCAATTCTTTCTCTTGCCTATATACATGTATGCTCGCAATTTTTTTCTTTTCCTTTATTTTTTCGCTAGACACTGAGTTTATTTGTTAAACCAAAGTGCTTGGATTTCCTGAAATCAATTGTTTCACATAAATTCGAGAAATTATTAAACAATGCTCATCTTTCGTTTGCCTATGCTGCCAATTTTTACTTCCAAACACTGACGTTATTTGTCCAACCAAAGTGCTGGCATTTGCTCAAATCATCTAGCTGATCTTATGAAAACCGGGTCCTTCCCACGTATCGTAATTTGTCTTTAAATTAGACTAGAATAGCTAGGACGGTTTTATTTTTTCAGTAACTGGACTCTAACCTTTCCATTGGCAACATCTTTTAATTTAAGAAGTAATTGGTATTGCCATTTGTCAACTTGTGACTTGGGCCTGGAAATAAAAAAAAATGTATATGTGTGAGAAAAAGGCTACTATGATCAGCCATTAAGGTTATTAACGCCAATAATATGTCTGCTATAATTGCAACTGATCTTTGAAACATCACTAAGGTGACTTCAGAAGAAGTAATGTTTCATATCCCATCCATGGAAGCCGCTTTGCCTTACCCAACACGTGCAGATTTCCTTCAATAAGCCTCCCATAAAGAGGACTATTGAATTGTTTTGGCCATGGACTATTACCTCATACTTGTTAGACTTGCGTGCGACAAGCCATGACGCAGCCCCCCCTAGGAATTAAAAGCGCGCCGTCAGTGCAACTGCTGCCAAAGGCAGCAGTTACACTTTGGATTTTGCTACCAAGCTAGTTTGACCTTGTTTTCAAAACTCCAGCTATATATATATTTATCTTATTCGATTTTTTTGTGTGTATGTAGTATCGCTGAGTAGTTTTACGAGTTGTGCTGTATTTTGACGAGCCCGCTAACCCAAACAACGTGTAAAAATACTCAGCCATACTACACACCAAAATATCTAATAAGCTATTTCTTATCCAACTTTTTTGCACTAAATTTCTCGCAAGTGAACTGTAAACAACCGAGAACGCATGACAGATCGCGGGGCAACGAACCAAGTGGACAGTAACTAACTGTACAATATCGTGGAATATTTGTACTTGTTTCGCGCGTTTTCTGTACAATAACTAATACAGTTGGATAATGTTAATAATGGCCGTTGGCAAAATGAGGACCGGACCGGACCGGACCGGACCGGTCCTGGTTTTGCCGTCGGCTGATAATAAAAGATGGTATCGATTACACAAACTCCCAATATCAATTGGCGTTAAATCGAGATCCAGGAATCGAACTCAGTATACCTCTTGCACCAAGGCCGTGCATTAACCGACTGTGCCATCTTGCTCTATAGATGGTTCATTCAAGTAACTTTTTCAATGGAAATTTGACATAATTTCAATCAGAAAGCGCAGGAGCATCTAGTCCCAGTCCTTTGCCGTGCGTTTAATTCAGTGAAAAAAAGTGTAAAAACTCACAGGAGACGAAAGGAAGAGGCGGTTTTTTTGCACAGTGTGGAAACCGCCCCATCATTTTTTGTAACCTGTAGCATGGAATTTCTATTTGGACAAAAAATGGAGCTGATATTGTGAAAAGTGTATCAAAGGAGGGTCTTATGACGTCACACATGTATTTTTTTTCTTTTGAGAAACAACTTTTGTTTAAAACCAGATTTTGTGTTGGACTCGTACTTTGAGAAACAACTTTTGTTTAAAACCAGATTTTGTGTTGGACTCGTACTTTCGCGTGTGTTTCCCTTGTTTCTCGAGTAATTATTAACTACAAAATATTACACTTACCTAAGCCTTTGTTCCCACAGTAACGAAGATCACAAGCCGGTGGCCTTTGTAGTTCATAGACAAAGTAATTGCCACTGCACTTTTTGACTTTTATCTTTACTGACCAGTTACAACAACTGGACCTCCAGTGAAAGCATACTGTCCTTTCAACAGTCTGCCCTGCATTTAACGGAAGGTCACCGTTGAGCCAACCAGGTGCATGCGTTCCACAGTGTGACTGTTTCACACATGAGTCTGCCATCTTGTCACCAGCACTTCCAGAAAATCTATACCAGGCTGGTGTCTTGAGTGCGCTTTTGTCGCAGTTTGCAAGTGCTCCTGTGTAATTTGCTGCACGGTTCTTTTCTCTGAGGACCTTGTGCACTACGCATCCATCAATTGCTGCAGACAAACGAATATTCTGTGAAGCATCCTCAACACTGTTTACTCAAAGATTAATATCGTAAGGAACTATTGGACCCCGAATAATCTGCTTCCTTCGGTTCATATTCCGCGTGTACGCTTCCTCCCAAAAAAGTGCTTAATATTGGCGTTTTCGCAATCTGACATGGAATAGAATTGAAGAAAAGCAATTTAAATACACCTATCAATGTTAAGCCAGGGAGGGAGGGGGGGACGGGCTGACCCAGGGTAATTTGAAATTGTCATGGAAGTTAGTGTCAAATTTCCCACCCCTGGGCACCTACAGACTGTCAAATTTCTCCACCCCTGTGCACCTTCAAAACATCACATTCCTGCCCTGGAGTAACTTTTTTTCATGAAATTCACAATCTTGGAGCACCATGTTCTTCACTGTCGATTTCAAAATCCTTTCCAACAGCTGATGGAAATTTGTTGTGTAACCGGAAACCTTTCTCACGGTACTGAACAAGAACCTAACATTTACCAAAACAACATGAACAATATAAACCAGCTTTCGAATCAATCAAGCATGCACATTGATAGAGTGGAAAAATTCATTAATATGTAGAAATATACAAAAAGCATTCACGATAAAATGTAGAAAGAAACATTTTCGTACTTGTGAACACTCCAGCAAGGACTGATAGAAGTGGTGGTCCTTATTTACAAAAAGACAAAACCAGGGGCCCGTCTTTCAAAAGTCCCGAAACTTTACGGGCCATTTTCGGGTGTAACAATTCCCTTTGTATCTCAAGAACGGAGAGGATTTAACTCGTCAAACTTCAGGGTAATTTTTCTTTTTGTTACCTTTAAAACATGCTAAAAGACCGGCTTTCTAAAACAAGCGGTTGGCAGTTTCACAAATGGCTTTTCGGCCCCGAAAAGTTATCGGGACTTTCGAGAAACGGGCCCCAGGGGCGGATCTAGGATAAAGTAATGACCGGTCTCTAAAACAACGAAAACGTTTCTAGGGAGTGCGGGGCATGCTCCCCTGGGAAATTTTTAGATTTTAACTCTCAAAGTCCCATTTCCCATGTTTCGGATAGACTTCTGTAAAACAGTCGAAACCGGTATGAATCCGCCCCTGAAGACGGATTTGCTTACCTTTCTTTCACCCGTGGTGTCCAGAAAAATCGGGAAAACCGAGTAAGTCTCATCATAACTAAGGTTACTCATCTCCAGGTTCTCTGGGTGTTCCAAGATGGAGGACATGTCGAATTCCCGACCAGGGGGCGACGCATACGTGTCAAAATCCCTACCCAGGGGAAGGCCCTCTGAGTCAACTTCCCCAGGAACCCCCCATTCCCCCCCCCCCCCCCCCTCACCTTGGGGCTTAACATTTGATAGGTGCATTATCATTGCGATACAAAAGTAATCACGAGCAATAGTGGTCATGCATTCGTGACACACTACTCACCATTCTCGCAACGTTTTCCAGTGAAGCCCGGTTTACATGTGCAACTGTAACTCCCAAATAAATTCTGGCATGTACCACCATTGAAACAGGGACGCGTGATGCATTCGTCAACATCTATGGAATTCGAAAAGTTCAAATTAAATGCTCGAGCCACAAAAAAAAAGTAAATAAATATTCTCAGACCCTTCGCTAAAAAGACCACAAAAAATATAAATATATACCGGAACAACTATTATTGTAAATATACTGTGCTGCAAAACTGCATAACTGCGCCATTTTTCTTTTTGTAATGTCATGTATACAGTTTCCACTACGCAGAAACGACCTGCATGTGAAGAATATTGCACTGTACGAAGAGGACTGGGAGTACAACAATAGGTTGGTCGACGGTCTAAGCATGTCCTTGAAAATAAACGATGTTAGTTTGAAATAAGCCTTATTTACGATAGCCGCCATGTTGGTCTTCAAATTGTCATGGAAATTAGCCATGGGGTATGCTGGCGGGGTGGGGGGGGGGGAGGGGGAGTGGGGGACATTGGAAAAAGAACAAATTGCGGAAAAGTAAATTTTAGAATTTAGCTTTAAGTACCTTTTATAATAATTTTATATCGTTTGATTGCCTTTGACATTCTGACTTTCTACTTTAATTCTAGATTTGTTGTTGTTGCCACAGTAATAGACGTGGTAAAAATATTAATTGAATTTTACCCGGCCATGTAGGAACTGTTACCTTGCTCGCAGTTTTTGCCTTTGTATCCAGGCTTGCAGATGCAGGTGTAGTCGCTGTTGTTGTTTACACAGGAACCGCCATTCTGACAAGGCGTTCTTGCTTTGCATGGATCTTTATTCGTGTGGACGAAGAAAGAGATCATTGTTAATTAATCGATTATTCTTACTACTTTATTAAACGGACAATATACGAGGCCCAGTTTCCGCGCCCAGATTATGTTTGTACACGGTTTACAAACGGTATTTGTGAAGACCCTAGCATTAATATAAAGACCTCCTTGTGGCATAATCAACTGTTTTTTTTTTTTGCTTTTTTTAATATTTAAATCCCTATTACTTGTCAGTTGAAATCCTATCCTGCACTGGCAGCGATATCCAATGGGCAGGTCATAGCAGGTTGAACCGTTCTTGCAAGGTTTCAGTATAGCACACTCGTTGATAGCTTACGATAAAGGAACAGTAAAGAAGAAAACACAATCATAGCGCAACCTCTAGATGCAGTCCCCCTAAGACAAATGATATTCTTTTGAAGTGTAGTAGCGCTCTTCTATTTTTGTTATGAATGGTTAACTCAGCATTTTGGAAGATAAGGTTTTCCATTACGTTTCCGCTACAGTAAAATTGTGGAGCAGAACTTTCACCCTTCATAAATATGTGCATTCTTATTACTTTGGGCTGATTTATGCGTGGTTGTTAATATGTTCCTGGTTGTACCTTGCTTTTGTATGTTGGACCTCATGTACAATGCCATGCCGTATTTGGGCATATACCAATATACGGAGAACCTCGTGTGAGGCTCTCGGATTGAACTATTAAAATAGACCTTATTCACGATAGCCGCCATGTTGGATTTGCCTTTATCATGCAAATTAGCTACACATTCCTGAGGGGGCAAACAACGCAAGTTCGAGAGGTTACAACGAACATCTCAGCCACACAGATGATTTGTTTTACGTTCATTGAATATTTATCACCTAAGTACTAAAATAGAATGCTTACACAAGTTACTTCGATGCTTTTTTAGTGAAAAATTAGCAGATAACGAAGTAGAAAGTCAAAATGTCTGAGGTAATCAAAAGATATAAAATTATTATAAAAGGTACTTAATTCTAAATTCTAAAATTTACTTTTAGCAATGTTCATTCAATATTTATAGCCGATTTTCCGTAATTTGCCTTTATTCCAATGTTTGCCCCCCAGCATAACACATGGCTAATTTACATGACAACTTGAAAACCAACATGGCAGCTGTCGTGAATAAGGGCTTTTGCGTTAAGCTATCGCGTTCAACGTGCGTGTGTTTCCCTTGTTTCTCGAGTAATTATTAACTACAAAATATTACACTTACCTAAGCCTTTGTTCCCACAGTAACGAAGATCACAAGCCGGTGGCCTTTGTAGTTCATAGACAAAGTAATTGCCACTGCACTTTTTGACTTTTATCTTTACTGACCAGTTACAACAACTGGACCTCCAGTGAAAGCATACTGTCCTTTCAACAGTCTGCCCTGCATTTAACGGAAGGTCACCGTTGAGCCAACCAGGTGCATGCGTTCCACAGTGTGACTGTTTCACACATGAGTCTGCCATCTTGTCACCAGCACTTCCAGAAAATC
Organism: Montipora capitata; assembly: GCA_949126865.1. NCBI lineage: Eukaryota > Metazoa > Cnidaria > Anthozoa > Scleractinia > Acroporidae > Montipora > Montipora capitata. Next base: position 36,381,199 of record OX421451.1, read on the forward strand.
TATACCAGGCTGGTGTCTTGAGTGCGCTTTTGTCGCAGTTTGCAAGTGCTCCTGTGTAATTTGCTGCACGGTTCTTTTCTCTGAGGACCTTGTGCACTACGCATCCATCAATTGCTGCAGACAAACGAATATTCTGTGAAGCTTACTCAACACTGTTTACTCAAAGATTAATATCGTAAGAAGCTATTGAACCCCGAATAAACTGCTTCCTTCGGTTCATATTCCGTGTGGTACGCTTCCTCCCAAAAAGTGCTTAATATTGGCGTTTTCGCAATCTGACATGGAATAGAATTGAAAAAAAGCAATTTTTATGCACCTATCAATGTTAAGCCAGGGAGGGAGGGGGGACGGGCTGACCCAGGGTAATTTGAAATTTTCATGGATGTTAGTGTCAAATTTCCCACCCCTGAGCACCTACAGACTGTCAAATTCCCCAACCCCCGTGCACATTCCTGCCATGGAGTATCTTTTTTTCATTAAATTCACAATCTTGGAGCACCAAGTTCTTCGCTGTCGATTTCAAATTCTATTATAACAGCTGATGGAAATTTTTTGTGTAACCGGAAACTTTTCTAACGGCAATGAACAAGAACCTAACATTTAGCAAAACAACATGAACAACATTAACCAGCTTTCGAATCAATCAAGCATGCACATTGATAGAGTGGAAAAATTCATGAATATGTAGAAATATACAAAAAGCATTCACGATAAAAAGAAGAAAGAAACATTCTCGTACTTGTGAACACTCCAGCAAGGGCTGATAGAAGTGGTGGTCCTTATTTACAAAAAGACAAGACCAGGGGCGGACCTAAGATTAAGTAATGACCGGTCTCCAAAACAAAGAAAACGTTTCTAGGGAGTGTGGGGGCATGCTTTCCCGGGAAATATTTAGATTTTAACTCTCAAAGTCCCATTTCCCATGTTTCGGATAGACCGTGAAACAGTCGAAACCGGTATGAATCCACCCCGGAAGACGGATTTGCTTACCTTTCTTTCACCCGTGGTGTCCAGAAAAATCGGGAAAACCAAGTAAGTCTCATCATAACTAAGGGTACTCATCTCCAGGTTCTCTGGGTATTCCAAGATGGCGGACAAGTCAAATTCCCGACCATGGGGCGACGCATACGTGTCAAAATCCCTACCCACCCTCCCCTGCAGGAACACACTACTCAGTGAGTGGCCAGTGTTTTGGATTTTTTAGACTCACCATTCTCGCAACGTTTTCCAGTGAAGCCCGGTTTGCATGTGCAACTGTAACTCCCAAATAAATTCTGGCATGTACCACCATTGAAACAGGGACGCGTGATGCATTCGTCAACATCTACGGAATTCGAAAGGTTCAAATTAAATGCTCGAACCACAAAAAAAAAGTAAATAAATATTCTCAGATCCTTCGCTAAAAGGGCCACAAAAAATATAAATATATACCGGAACAACTATTATTGTAAATATACTGTGCTGCAAAACTGCATAACTGCGCCATTTTTCTTTTTATAATGTCATGTATACAGTTTCCACTACGCAGAAACGGCCTGCATGTAAAGAATATAGCAATGTACGAAAAGGACTGGGACTACAACAATAGGTTGGTCGACGGTCGAAACATGTCCTTGAAAATAAACGATGTTAGTTTGAAATAAGCCTTATTCACGATAGCCGCCACGTTGGTCTTCAAATTGTCATGCAAATTAGCCATGAGTTATGCTGGCGGGGGGGACATTGGAAAAAGGGCAAATTGCGGAAAAGTACATTTTAGAATTTAGATTTAAGTACCTTTTATAATAATATTACATCGTTTGATTGCCTTTGACATTTTGACTTTCTACTTTAATTCTAGATTTGTTGTTGTTGCCACAGTAATAGACGTGGTAAAAATATTAATTGAATTTTACCCTGCCATGTAGGAACTGTTACCTTGCTCGCAGTTTTTGCCTTTGTATCCGGGTTTGCAGATGCAGGTGTAGTCGCTGTTGTTGTTAACACAGGAACCGCCATTCTGACAAGGCGTTCTTGCTTTGCATGGATCTTTATTCGTGTGGGCGAAGGAAGAGATCATTGTTAATTAATCGATTATTCTTACTACTTTATTAAACGGACAATATACGAGGCCCAGTTTCCGCGCCCAGATTATGTTTGTACACGGTTTGCAAACGGTATTTGTGAAAACCCTAGCATTAATATAAAGACCTCCTTGTGGCATAATCAACTGTTTTTTTTTTTTTTTTGCTTTTTTTAATATTTAAATCCCTATTACTTGTCAGTTGAGGTGGCCTTACCAAAGTTTTTATTTCCACAGTATCTTAGCGAACACTCTGGTGTCTTCACAAGATTGTAAACATAGAACCCGTTACACCGCTTTATTTGTATATTAATTTTGCATTCCACTTGCAACAGCTGGTACTCCAATGAAAGCAGACTGTGCCATTGACAATTTCTCCAACTCTCTTTGGGTGAACTCCAGCCAGCCATCCAGGTGCGTGTGTTCCACAATGTTGCTTGGGAACACACGATGTTGGCATCTGAGTACCAGCTTCTCCAGTGAACCTGTACCAATTAGGGGCCAAATCTTTTTGGTCACATCTTAGGAAGTTTCCTCTGTGGACGCCTGCTGCCCGCTGCTTGTCGCTCAGTGTAGTGTACTGTTTGCATGCATCAAACACTTGAAAAGAAATAGAAATTATTATCATTATATGGCTATATCGTTTTCGACATTTTACACACTAGACGTTTTCTCCTTTTTGTGAAGTTTACGTGGGCTAAAATAGGAGAGACTCACTTTTGCAAGAGCTTTTGTACTAGCGGGATAACGCTTTTTACTATGTCTTTTACTTAATTTGAAACATGTCTTAAGTTGAATTAGGAGTCTGCGCAAAATATGGAAACACCATAACAATTGAAATTTACCACTACAGAGTAGCAATGAATCAAGCACGGATGCATAATATTGGTGCTGTGTGTGCATCTTTTGAGTTGTAGAGCAAGCGCCACCAAAGAGTAAAGATTTAGCAGTATCTTTGTTCCGTCGTCTGAAGCAATGCTGTAAGCATTGAGTGATTTACTTTGATCAAGAGAGGATGAGGTAATAGAACGGATCCTCCATATATGGATCTCTTCCAATGACAGCTTTTTAAACCTCATTTTAGTTACGCAACTATTTTTAAAGAGGCACCTGATTGGCCAGTTGTAATGACGTAATGAAATTTTAAATATGTTCTGCATAGGGAACGAGAACTTATAATAGCTTTGCGAAACTACAATATGATGGGGCATGGGCATCCATTTTCTTACCTCATCCTCTCTTGCTTTAATGTAGACACTAAGAAGATGACGATTTTTTTTTTCAAATTCTCTGAAGGGTCCAACGTTGGAATAAAGTAAGTTTTTAATACTAACCTTGCTCACAGTTTTTTCCATTGTACCCCGGCTTGCAATGACATGAATAGTTGCCATTGTTGTTTACACAGGTGGCTCCATTTTGGCATGGCTTTAACGTCTTGCAAGGATCTATGTCGGTTCGGAGAGTGATAATATTCAGTAATATTAATATTTACTCAAAGTATCTACCAAAGTGTTTATGAGAGTATTTGAAAGAGTTTCGGATCCATACACATTAAATTCTAGAGCCCTAAAGAACGATTGAAAGAATGAGATTTGCATGATGTCCTTTATTAAAGTAATAAATCGTACTTACCAAATCCTGCATTTCCACAAAATCTCAGGGAACATGCAGGGGTCTTCATCAGCTTGTAAACATAAAACCCATTGCATCGTTTTATTTGGATGATTGCATCCCAGTTACAACAGCTGCTGCTCCAGTGGAAACAAACCTTAGCATTTACAATCTCTCCAACTCTGGTTGGATGAGGTCCAGACAGCCATCCAGGTGCGTGCGTTCCACAGTGGTCCTTAGAAACACAGGAAGTTGGCATCTGAGAACCAGCTGCTCCAGTGAACCTGTACCATTTTGGACTGTCGAAAGTTCCTCCCTTGTCGCATTTTAGGATGTTTCCTCTATGGATGCCTGCAGCTCTTTCTCTATCGCTCAGTTGGGTATAGTGCGAACAAGGGTCTGAGGCTAGATCAAATTTAAGCAGATATTTACATACATTCTTAAAAGAAATGTATAGAGTTTAACTTGACGTAACCCTGAAAGCTGACAATTTATATGAAATTTGACGACAACTGATTGCAATGTTATGTTTGATGTTTGTGAATTGAAATTCCAAGGACAGATTTTTCGAGATTTTGCAGAGGGTCAAAAATTCTCAACAAAAAAGAACATTCAGTCATGATAAATGTACGTAGGCATACGACATAACAAACGGGCAGTCATCAGCTCAACTCTTCGTATGATCACTGGAACCATTTTTACATATCATTTACGTACATCACATTAATTAAGGAGGCAGACATGAATTAATGAAGACTTACTGAAACCTGCATTGCCGCAATAACGAAGGTAGCAACAGGGTGTTCTTCCCAGTTTGTATATATAATAACCATTGCACATCTTTATCTGGATATTATTTGACCACCGACAACGATTTCCGTTCCAATGAAAGCAAACTGTGCCATTGACGACCTGTCCGATTCTAGTAGGGTGGGGAGAACTTAACCAGCCAGGGGCATGCGTACCGCAGCGGTTAGTGGGAACAACTTTGGTTGGCATCTGATTGCCTGACGACCCAGTAAATCGGTACCATTTAGAATGAGGAATGTCCCGTTGGTCGCATCGTAAGACATTCCCTCTGGGGATGCTTGCAGCCCTGGTCCTGTCATTCAAAACTTGATAGTTTCTGCAATCGTCGTG
>OX421451.1:36388511-36398511 GCA_949126865.1 Montipora capitata
GATAAGGGTCCAGAAGCTGAAGCGTTAGGTACTTGACTTTATTTTTTAATTTTTAGGTGGAATATCGTGCCCTTTGGAAGGGATTTTCCAAGTTTCGTTCTTTTTGGGAGCTAGAAGACATCACCCGAATGTGTTCGTAGCATGAGAAGTAAAGTGTAAAAAAATACAGTAAATTACTGTACGTACGTTATGCTGATATTAAAAAAAATAGTGAGAAAAAGGCATATTTGGAAACAAAAACTATTGCACATTGCAAATCAGTAGACAAAAAGTCCTAAAGATCTCATCTTTATTTATCCAATGTGTGTGTTTTGATGAAAATTTAATGTTGACCGTGTAATCGCCTCCAAATCAACCTTTTTTGATCTATTTCCCTGAATACCTCAGAGAAGCTCTCTTCCAAGGTTTTCCTGGTCTTGGCACCATTTATTACTGCTATGGTGTGACTTCCTGTGAAGATCAGACTTATTGGTAATATTGATTCAATTACACAATTATGGTAGTCACCTGTAGCAACAAAAAAAGCTCTGGTATTTTTGGCAAACTTATATTTTTTAATGTGTATGAGATAATGCTGTATTTTGAATTAATACATTGCATTTTTTAATTTGAATTTTGTATTAACCTTTTCGTGACAAAATAATATGTCCTTGCTGTAGGATTGTAAAACTGTGGATGAAATTTGTCAACCTGCTTATTCTAGCCCCATCTCCCCTGACTTTGACTTTTGCTTTCTCTCCCTTCTTCAAGGTTCCATCATTTATCTGCACATCGTCAGAACATCAGCAATTTAAGTCACTTAGCAAAGAGTATAGTTAAATGGTGTTTTTTGGCCTTATTGTCTGGTTTGTTTGAAAAATCTGATTTATCCAGTATGAATACAATGTAGCTCTAAGGTAATATATTGATCATGACTGACTTTTGCATTTTATTCTGGTATTTTTAGCACATTTTGAAAGAAAAAATATTTGACAAAGCTTTATGTCATGAAACATGTAATAATTTGCTGTACTTATTGGTAATAAGTATCTGGTAAAAATTAGGACTGACCTGTTATGGCTATCAGGGATCAATTTTCTTAATAAATAGTTCAAAGTATTTTAACTTTTAATTAACTGTCTTATATGGTTGTATTGCATCAAAGCTACCCTGGGTGTCAAAGGCTTTGGTTTGATTTTTTTAGGCACTGTTTTATACAACTTTACTCTGCCCATAATTATTTTTATAGTGTAAACAAGCAATATTATGTTTCGCAGCTGTTCACTATTCACCCATCCCTGGATCCTATCATAAGCTGGGTCATTCTGAGGTAGTCTATGGCACCCAGTGTAGAACTGAAGTGGTATTTTGTTCCATTTCATTATGATATTTTGAATATGTCTCAGGTAACTGACTTATTCTTTTCTGAATGAGGTACAGCACCTACCATGTCTTAGATTCCTTCTTTCAATACCGATTTAAAGGAGTATAATTGGGCTCCTGGGGCCAGTCCTGGTGTTGCAGTGATGTTCACCTGCCTGTTTAACTCAGCTCTTCATTGCTTGATAAGATATAATTTAATGGGGAGTTCAGCCGCAGACAATGACCTTTCATGAGCAAAGTCGTCACCAACTCCAAATTACGATTAAATAAAGGATGTTTTGTGTTTATTGCTTAACTTGTCATGTTGGGTTAGGTTTTGATCACTAATTCTTACTTGAGCACTTATGTTATTGCTATTAAAATTCACGGTGAAAGTGTTGCTACTGCCTGGGTCCTTCATTTTTAGGCATTCCAGCTTCAAACCAAATAGCTGTACAAAATGTAATTCTTTTTGGGCTCTTGTCTTTTTTATTGATGGGTTTTCAAGTCTGGAAATCTAGCTCCTCGGGGAGGTTCCCCTAGTGATTGATTTTCAAGGTTTGCGATGTATTTCAGCAACTGCTTGTTTTCTTTTTTCCATTTATTCGACAATGTTATGTTCATTTACATATTTACTTGTGATGTCTGCAAGCGTTTCATTGTATAGTTCTTTTTCCTTTTCAAGGTTTTGGAATTTTTCCCTCCAACGGTCAATTTCTTCTTTTGCCTATTTCAGTCTTCTTTCCATCATACTAAGACTTGCCTCCCACTTTTCCACCGAAATGACATCACTTTTAAGAATAATAATATTAATTATTGAGACCTCCATAACTTTTTCTTCATCCTCGAACCTTTTGAAGCGTATCCACCCCTGTTCCCCGGGTCAAATTAGCTTTCCTACTTAATTCTTGAGAGCAGTGATAAGTTAAACGTTTTCAAGGACTCTCTAGCTTTCAGGGTCGATTTTAAATGTATTTCCAGGAATGTTCCCGTTGACCATGTCAGCATATTTAAGACCAGGAGTTCTCTTTTTTTAAGTAGCACCTCATCCTTCACTTTTTCTTATCCCCAAACAGAAAACTACCTCAGCCCCTCTTTGCCATTGTTCTTTGACATAAGTAAAGCGATTTTCCGGAGGATTGCATATCGCTATCAGCGGGTCGCGTGACGGGTAAACCTCTGAGATTTTTCAGGCTATTTTTCTCGTATTTTCCCTTAAATTTTCGTGCAAAAATAACACAAAATACCAGCCAAAAACTCTTGGGTACCAAGCCTTTTAGTTACCAGCTCTTCCGGGCTAATTTGAGACTTTTTTTTTCAAAATGGCGGCTGTTATTGTAAATGTTTTGCAAAGTTCCAGAGGGATCGACTGCGGTTTGGGGTATCCTTCCCCGCGTGATTTATGTAGTTTGCCCTGTATGAACATTGTCAGGATCAATGAATATTTGGCTGTAAACTTAGGAAAAATAAGATATTATTTCTGGGTAACTGAAGAACTTTATTCATCGTGATCGTGAAGTTCAATTCTACGCGCATCACGGATGTTATGTAGGGGAACTACGTACGCGTCTACTTGAAAGGTCAGTGGGATTCTCTCTTAATGTATTGCATACAATGTTCCTTGTGTAAAATTTTGAAAAACTGCTGAGAAAAACGCAATGACTCTTTCAAGTACAATTCGTGATGATGTGGTAATTTAAAATTGTGTGCATAAACTTTTATTTCAACATCCGGATTCCCGCGTACTGGTCGAGATGAAAACTACACGATAGTTTTTTCCTTCGAGATAGTGAAAATTGTTGACGGTCTGTAGTAGCCATTATCCTAACAACTTCCTGGTCATTTGTTTCTCAAAAAACGCAAAGAGTATCAGTTTGATCAACACAAATTGATGGGTTAAGTAAAGCTTTGGTGGCCGTCTCTTAGTTCCACATCCGAACGCCTTCGAATCGGTACTAAAAAATGGTGAAGAAACCATTCTTTCTTCGAAGTCATATATTTCTTTGTTGCTCTGTGGGAGCCATTAAAATTCTAAGTCTCTGCATCTATTGCGCACGCGCGTTCAGAATTCCTGGCCATGGTCTGGGGACACTGTAATAAGACCCTATTTGACAAACTGCAAAAATTGCAGAACCGCGCTGCGCGTATTCTAACCTTTTCCAGCTATGATACAAATGCAGGACTTCTCTTTGAACGGCTTGGCTGGAAGAGACTGGAATCTCAAAGGCAAATACAGGAAGCAGTAATGGTGTACAAATCTCTTAACGGTCTTGTACCTACCTATTTGCAATCTATCTTTACTGATAGGAGTAATATAACTCAATACGAACTGAGAGACACAGTGGGCAAACTCGCTGTTCCTTTGCCCCGCACAAACTATCTAAAAAACAGTTTTGGTTACCAAGGTGCGGTGCTTTGGAACAGCCTACCACCCAATTTGCGGCAAGCACAAACTCTCAACGGTTTTCGAATTGGTTGCCGTCAACACTTTTCTTAGTCTTTGATTAGCTTTTTACTTTTTATTTACACGGCATTCATGTAAAGCAGAGTTGTTATGTTTAGTATAGATTTGTATAGTTTTAGTTATTAGTATTGTATTTATTATCATAGTATTTTATAATTGTATTTCTGATGAATTTACCGTGTTTAAATAAAGTTATTACTTACTTACTTACTTACTTACTTACTTTGGCTCGGACGGGGGAAATAGAGTTAAACGGTAAATAGACTTAAAATTCAAATACCGTACTCTAGTAACGTCAGCCAGGTATATAATTTTACTTTCGCTAGTGTCAAGAGCACTGAACTTGAAAGTTTTGGAACTTTATGTAAATACAAAAAATCGTAAACGGTTTGAACCCAGGAGTCATATCATAACTAAGTGAAGTACGATCGTTCGGGTTAGGGTTGTTCTGAGAAGGACTGTTTGTGGTAACATTTACTAACGTTTCGACAATCTCAGCGGAAGTGACCATCAGAGTCAAATGATTTTCTCAGTGTCAGTAGGCGGTATAAATACGCTGGTCGTTGATCTGATCGGTCAATCAAGTCGTGATGTTATTGGTCGTCTGTCCCGGCGTCAAGGCGTGTTGTTATTGGCTGTGAAGACTGTAAACAGTGATTGGTGCGTTGGTGTATTGTTGCTAAAATAAGTCGGTTTGTACGGTTTGCATGATATCGACAATCAGTCGTTTACAATAATCACCTGTCCAAATTTCTTCGTCCCACACGCATTACAGTCCGTGCAGGACTGATATGTATTTGTGGACCAGATAATAAATTTCATTTTCTTGTCAACCGAGAATGTTACCTAATTTTTTTATGATTTTGCCATGCCCCTTGCACCAATTGAAATTAACTATTACATTTTCAGTTAAGTTGTCATATTATAATGTAAGACAATGGTAATTAATTATTAAAATTTCAGATAACCGTAACGGGAACAAATTAACCGTTAGGAGTAAAAATGCCTAACATTTGTCAAATTAGCTGTAGAAGCCACCACCGGCATTAAGACCCTCATGAATATGCTTTGATAACATCCCTTATAGATCAACATCACAGGCAATTAATCCCTACTCTAACTTAAATACGAAAAACGAATATATACAGACCTTGGGTATTTTCCGTGTTCCTACAAGGAGAATGAATTGGAGCAATAAGCATAAAGAGTCTCAGTGGAAAATAAAAACGTTTTTACATTTCAATTGTTTTCGTCCCTTCTTATGGTCAGTTTATGTCTTACTTTATTGCATCATAGTAGTCCTGCCAGACCGACGTCGACATGGTTAAAATAAAGTCCCATACAATTCACGTATACAGTCCACAGTTACATGGCTGTTTACTATTGAGCACTCTTCTCAGTAATATTTATACATTTCGCCCCTTGGCCTTCTTCAGGGTGACATTTTTGCATTTCAGTTCTTTTTGTCCCTTCTTAAGGTCTTCTTTATGGTCACCCTGAAGAAAGCCTTGTGCGGCTGAAATATAGGTGTAAAGTTAAGTTGTGTCATATCTTCATTTGTAATCTATCCTATATTTTATTGCTTGGAGAAAACATCTACACAACATTTTATGCTGGTTCACACATGATGCAAGTATATGATTGATTTGAGTGTGAAATACTTGCCATGTTCATCTGTTTTTGGATGCTATATATATAATAGGTAACCGGACCACATACTAGTCCAATTTAGAAATAACTGGATGCAAAACATTCTTCGGATTCCCAAAATAATGGCCTCGTCCAATTTGGCAGTCCTCAGAAATTTTCTCATCAAATTAATTCGAAATTGGACAGCATGTAGTCCTGTTACATATGCATATACATTCAAACTAAATTAACTCCATGAATTTCATACAAGCGAATTGACAAACAAAGTTAATACGAAATAACTGGTATACCAAAACAATTAACTATAAAAGTTAATGATTTCTGATAAATTGAAAGTGCTTTCCACTTTTTAAACAGAAATCAGTAGCAGTCTCCAAAGGATGTAATGTGAGTGGTTGAGTGTATCACAATTTGAGAGCTATCTCTATTACAGTTCTATTCGTATAAAGCAGGTCATATTCTAAAGTCCAATCATAGGTTCTACAGTATCGTTGCTTTTTTTTATCTTCCATTAACTAAAATAATAAACTTTAAACGTGAGGTGGCTCAAACCAATTTCATCACTTGAAAGAAACGTTCATATTAGAAGGATTGACACTTCAACACTTTATCACTTAATAGCAATGTTATGGTACCATATCAAGCACCAATTATTGCTGAAAAAGATTCGGTCATTTTTGTGATGTAAAACGTTGCCCTAACGACAGGAAAGCTCTGTAAAAACACCCCATATTTTGGCTTTAGTTGCTTATATCTCCAATTAAAACGAACTCGGTGACCCCCCTTTATTATCTCTAAAATGTTATGAGCATGCCAAGATAAAACTTTGTGGAGCAAATTCAGAGCCACTGTAAATAATTGAAAATTTAAGATAGCTCTGAATCCTCTCCAAAGAATTTTTTTAAACTTTGCAGAGAGTTTCATCGTGGCCTGTTAATTACTTTTGTGTGATAAAAAATGAGGGTCACTGAGATCGTTTCTCAGATATGAGCAACTAAAGCCAAAATATAGGGTGTTTTGGCAAGGCTTTCCTGTTTCCATGGTAACGTAATGCGTCACACAAATAACTGCATCTTGTTCAGTAATAATTGATCTTTCACATGGTACCATAAGATTGGTGTTACGTGATAAAGTGTTGTATTGATAATCCTTCTAATAACAAGGTCTCTTAAAGTGTTGAAACTGGTTTGAGCCACCTTAAGATTTGTAGTATCGCTGTTGATATTGTGCTTTTATTGCTAAAAATATACTTCAACGTATTCCTAATTTAACCTAAAATTATGCCTGTGTGATACAACAGACTGACTCGGTGACTACGAAAAAGGAAGAACCAAATGAAATTTTCTAGTATGAAAGATAATATAAAAATCGTACATTAAAAAAGCCAGCAAAATGAGAATCCCTGTACCACTTAACTTCATATCCAGTGGTTTTCTTTCCCTGGGAACAGGAAAATAACACATAATTCAGTGGTACATGTGATAGAACAACGTGATGTCCAATTTGAAAATAATTGGATGAGAAAAATTCTGATGACTGCCAAATTGAACGAGGCCGTAGGCCGAGTCCAGGTTGGCAGTCCGAGAAATTGTTTGAATGTCAAACAAGGCAAATATTTGACATTACACACAGCATCATGTAGTGTTTGTAGTGTTCATCTTCACTGTGGCGACGTTGCCATAAGATTCAGTAAATTTTGATTTTGATAACTAGGAGTGTTCATTGATTATGAAGTGTGTTCGTTGGGAGAACTTTGGAGGTTGGAATCACTATACAACCAAGATGCCATGAAGACAATGCATTTATGGTAAAGAACGTCTATCGAGGGTATTGATATATGAGGCTTGTGAATGTGAAAAGTTGGAGTGAAGAAATGATGACGTCAACGAACAATTGTTAAAAATCTGGAGCTTTTAAAAACTGTCTGAGAGATTATACAATATCTTTCGACAACATTACTAGGAAACAGTATTACAGATCTGTAAGCCTTTCGGAGAGGCTATTAATCTTTTCATAGCCAGAGGCTAACAGCATGCCTTGACCGATACACCCGAATTTTAACTGAAATATTACAGGTTTTGTCCGGGTACTTCGGTTTCCCCAATTACTGCTCCAGCGCTAGAACGACCACACAATTGAAATTTCTTTCCTTTCCTTATTATCAACTGAAAGTCTCACTGAGAGAACGAGAAAGCAAATAGTTGAAAAAACAGAGACCATGATGCGCGAGTTCGAAACTTTTAAGTGACATATCCTTCCTTCGTTCCACTGGATAGACGATGAGTACTCTATCCGTTGAATGGCGCTATCAATCTTTTAAAAACAGTGAGGCTATATAACTAAACTCTGCCTTGACAAAATACGAAACGTGTACCTGTTGTCAAGAGAGACTTTGCGACGGTCGAGAACCAGGTGTTCAACAATTCCCTAACAATGTCTTTGATCAGTTCGTCTCTTCGTTGGAAGACTTTTCCAAATACCATTTTATTTTTCTAGCATTTTTTTTTTTTAATCTAAAGAGCGATTCAGATTTCTACGCCAAGATTAACGTCATTGGTCCTCTGACGTTACATATCACTTAAGGAAGCAAAAATAGCAGTATGGTAAAGAGTATAGCAACCTATGGATTGGTGTGACGCATTCAGTAAGATCTCTTTTTTTGTTTTGTTTTAGTAAATGGCTAACCCATAAGCCTGGAACCAACAGTTTATCCTCTTAGACTAATCACGTCCTTGTCAACCTCACTTACCTTTCAGGACCTTTCACAAAGATCACAACGATAAAGTGAACTTATTCTATTAGCATTCTCTGCTCTTAAAACCCAATTATTGACTAATAATTATAAATTTCGTGACAAAAAGTTATTAAATGTTGTTGATTTAATTAAAATCAATTTCCCGTTTTGCTTTGCCAAATCGTCAGAAAGGGATATCTAACTTTAAACAGGTGTGCAAAGTTTGACGCAAAAGCGAGAAAGAGCTTGCCAATTATCTGGGTTTGCGGATGGGATTGAAAGAATGAATACCTTGAGAAACTTGAGCAAGGGAGCAAAGGATCAGAGCAACAAAGAACAAAAGCATTTTTTTAAAACCCAAACAAAGATATCCACCTGACTGAGAGTCATTCAATAACATCATAGAAATACTATTAACCGAAACCGTATTCTGTTACGTTAACTGACTTTACTCAGTTATGATATCATTCATTAACAATACAAATAGATAAATTAATTGTTGAAAAAACAAAATAAACGAACAGGAGGTAAGATTAAATTGGAGTTTTTATCTAAAAGCTAAAGTTAATTTTCCGTCACTTTAACTAAGATGCCTTCCTACATGAGTTTACAATGATGACAAGTTTTCAAAAAATAAAAAACTAAAACAAAACAAAGGGAAAGGATGGGACCTATAAGAAAAAACTTCATTTTTAAATACGTCAGAAATTTTTGATGGATTTCTTCCTCAGTTGATTAATGGTTGTCCCTTCACAAAATAAGCCGAAATGAGAGATAATTTCTGTTTTTTTTTCCCCAGATATTTTTATAACTAGTCTGCGCACTCCCGAGCTAAGTATTGTCTTTGTGCCTAGAGTCTTCTGTGCTTGCCTTTGGTAGGTTTCAGGGGGTAATAATTAACAATTAGACCCGTAGCCCGTAAGGAGAGATAATTTCCAGAGCGCTTTCCACTTGCATGGTCAAACATTTGGAAAATTTCGGTTCGGAGCTAAGTGGAAACAAAAATATTTGACTAGTTCCATGGTCAATATCCAGTGAAAAAAGGAGGGAACTTCTTTTAAAGCAATTCTTCGCCGGTTCATGTTGTAACGTTTTTATTTCATGCTCTCGCATTCTTTCTTGTTCCATGCATATTTTTCATAATGGTAATATATATTTAGCATATACCAAAACAGTGGATAGTGTTGAAAGCACGCCCTGATTGGCTACTGAAACTCCGGATATTCTTTGTTAGTATATACTAAAACAATGGATAGCGTTGAACGCGGGCGCTGGTTGGCTCGTCAAAGTTGTTAACTATTTATCTCCGAGCAATTCGCGTGGAATTTGCGCCCGAAAATGTTGAAATCTTTGAAGGAATAAATGAGTTAAAATCATCTTTTTGTACTAGATTATCTCACTGTTTTACTATGTACTAAAACAACTATTCACCTCAGTGTCGGTGGCTAGTGGTGGATAGTTGCAAAATATTTAATTTTTCTACGAGGGCTCGCTGGATATGAAGTGATAGACGCCTCGTTTTGTTATAATCATTTTATATCCAGGAAGCCCGAGTAGAATAAGTGTTTTATTACTTAAAAACTCGACGATCCACAACTCTTATTTGGTGTTCTCGGGGATAGTATTGTCGACTAAACACCGATTTCTGCCTCGGTCAATTCCGGGCCAAGATGGCTTTTGTCGGCCACTTTTTCATAGAGCTGCAAAAATGTTTTCAGCTCGCTTTATTGCTGACTCGTTCCTTGATCATATTTGGCACAGCAGGCATATGAACTGATGGCCTGAAAATGCTGGAAATCTGATAATCCATA
>OX421451.1:36408511-36411011 GCA_949126865.1 Montipora capitata
ACGCATGAAAAACTGACATCAAATTGTTAGTTAGTGTCCTCAACCAATTGGTATGAGCGGTCTTTTGGAACCATTTGCACGATGATAACGAACCAAAAGTGCTGCCATAAGGCCGGCCACCTGACAACTTCTGTCAATGACTTGTTTATTCCATCGCATTAAATTATCTGGAATTTTGGACAACAGTATTGCATGCAGGCAAGAACTTCAGAGCGATATGTAGCGAAACATCTATTCTTACGAAGAGGTTAGTGAAATTTAGGATTGGAATCGAAGCAAAACTCTGGAAGCAGCTCGATTTTTTTTGACATTTTACCTCCTCAGCTCTGAAACCAACATACCGATGAAATATTTAGCATTAAGATGACAGTGACGGACAACATTCGCTTAAATAATCTCTTTCACTAGCTTAGTGCTTAATGTAGATCATATGGAAATTATATATTCAATGGAGAATTTCCTTTTAAATTGCCCGTTTTTCAAAGAACAAAAATCGATGCACTCTTGTGAGTATTGTCGCATGATCTACATTGGTGAAACAAAAGGTCTATTTTCTTTTGTTTTCATCTAAGAAACCTTTATGCGTCATATTTTTTCAGCTGTGTGTGGATATTAAATTTGTCGCTAAGTTGTGTTCGGATGAAGATTACCCTTACGAAGCATCATAGTATTTCAACCCAGAATCTAGTGAAATCTTTCAATTAATAGTACGAATGACCCCAATAATAATTTCCTTAAATGCTAATTTGTTTTTCTTTAAACCGGAAGATTACAGGCAGATGGTACCATAATTTACAAAACGTAAAAGGGACAAATTAATTCCCCTACTAGGGGAAGCAGATGGAGAGGAAGCAGAAGAGATCGATAGGAAACCGAACTTCCGACCAGATTGAAAGCAGGCAACTATTGCTATTAGACTGTTAAATTTTGGCTATTTTACGCACTCTGAAAGTCCTGTGATTTCCTTTATTATCCAAAGCAGAACTATGAATGTTCTTCTAGAGAAGACGTTGCAACGTTTTATAATATTCTATTTGTACGGCCTGTTTGTGGCATGGATCTTCACCTTGATAGAGAAGCTTGAAGAAACGGCTCATGAAAGAAAGGAACGGGCACTGGAAGACATCAGAAAGGGTATGGATAAGAAATACAACATGACAGATCAGGATTTTAATAAATTTGTCAAAACAACCTACGAAGCAATGAAGGATGGTGAGATATTGGACTGGAATTTCCAAAACAGTGCCACGTTTGTCTTTGCAGCCTTGACAACAGTAGGTAATAACAGTCATCAAACGAAATGATTTTTTTAAAAAATAAATTGGTGAAGTCTTAACGTGCTTGATAGCTTAGTTGGTAGTGCGGGTTCGAGTCCCGTTCACTGAGTCGGGAATTTTACGGGCTCACTTTCTTTGCACTTGTTTAATTAGCCAATATAAAAAAATACCCTAATACTGTTTGTTTGTCCCTCCAAAAGTTTGCATAACCATTGTTTTTATTTTTCTCTTAGGACTTATAATGGTCCCAAGAAAAACTGAAAACATTGCTTATGCAAAATTTTGGAGGGACAAACAAACAGTATTAAGGTATTTTTGATATTCATATTTGGCTAATTGAGTTGCTCAAATGACTGCCGCAGCGATGATCTATCATCTAACTTTCATTTCACTCATCAAATGAATGTAAGTTTTAGTTTCAGTGTGTGCAAACGTGCGAAACAGTCTTTCAATCCTTATTTATCAGCAAGCAACTCTCAATATAATCACAGAATTTTTGCTGTTGCCTAGCCTCCTTTCAGCGAATTCGTGTTTTCAGTTATGTCTGCCATGAATGTACAAATAAGTGTTGGGAAACGAATCTTGTTAAAAAAAGTTGCGGCTTGGTATCCCCTTGGTATGTTTCTTCTGTCTCTTGTCTTTTCTCTTCTTAATGAAAGTGCCAAAAGTACCTGCTGGCATTTATTTCAACTGACAGAAATTATTCAAAAAACAAATGAAAATGCGATATAGCCCGCACAAACAAACACTGAAACAGCACTAACTTTGGCGACCTGTAAGAACTGATAAAACCCAAGTCACATTTTATTGAAGAAGACAACATTTTGAAATGTATTTGACAGCAAAGGATGGCGAGAAGATACGACGTTTCGAAGTCATCCTGACCGTTATTTTCAAGTGATCAAATAACAGTCGTTTGAAATTTAAATTCAGTGCTTGATTTGAACGTCAGTCAACCAGTTAATGTGCATACACGCGTTAAAGTGTTCTATATGAATACACTCGCGTGGATGGAGTCTGATTCACGCCCCGTCCACGCGTATCGAAATATTTTTTAATCTGCACGTTTTCTTTGTGGATTAAAACATTTTCACGTATGCACGTATCCGGATTCAAATCGACTTTCCCTTCCACACGTATTCGTTCTAGTATTCAGGACTCCTCTGATACTATTGAAAACAGAGCATACACCATCAGGCGTGCGAGTTAGCGATAAGGGAAGC
>OX421451.1:36416011-36446011 GCA_949126865.1 Montipora capitata
GAGACCTTTGTAAAGTGAAATGACAGAACCAAGATATGCTTTAATATGAATAGATGTATAGAACGTAATGTTAATTTTTCAGATCTTAGTATTATCGTTATCATTAAGTATTACTTTGATTTCACCATATATCATTGACATCTTACCCATTCTAAATAACTTGTAATTCAGCCACCGGGTTAAAAGGAGGAAAGCAATAAACTATTGTTATTTGTAAAAAATAATTTGAGTACATTGTCAGATAGAACTAAAAGTCACCCGGTTATTTTAGCTTCTAGGATGTCAATTTTTATTTAATTTAGACGTCCAAGCACATCTTACGTTTGATTTTAAATATTGGTCGATTGAAGAAAATTGGAAACGGGAGCTCAAGCAAAATCAAAATTCCATTCCAATATGACAAGCTAATGATAGTTTGTATAAACAGTCAAATTCAACGCCGCACTTTCATCTGGGAATAACTTTATTCATAAAATCATCAGTTCAGCATGGCGTACGCGAACGACTCCCTGTAGGAGGTTTTCACGTGACGTCATCGCCGCCATGTTGGTGAACGAAAACAAAACATCTCTCATTAGCTCCTTTTGTTCGTCCACCAGAAGTCGTACATTTCACTATTGTCATTGGTTTCTCTAGAAGTTGGTTGAAAACGTCCCATAATATTGGTAATATTGGAAGCTTTAAAACAGGCGACGCTTCAGTTAGAACCAAATTATCCTACTAAAATATTTTTCAGTCTCTGGCAGCCACCTTATAAGTGGCAAAGGTATGTCCTTTATGTATATTTAAAATAAATTTTACCCAACGAGTTATGTCACGGTTATTTTTATGCATTGGCAATTAGTAGAATGGATTGCTTTATATTGAGATTCCCGCTTCGAACTCTGAATTCCATTTCAGGGGGAAGTGTTCAGGTAATATTTGAAAACGTCAGTCTTCACTGGAGCTGCGATTTTTATTATGCTCCCATGGTTATATAACTACCATACTGCTCTGTATGCTTGACGCACCCTTGTGGCTTTAATGCCGCACTTAGGGTGGGGGGGAGGAGTTATAATTTTCCGCGTACGTATAAAATTTCCACTTTGTGAACGCACTAATTTCTGATCACCTTTGCCGGGTGCCTACCCTCCCAAATCACTTTGACTGTAACCGAATACTCCTCTTTCTTGTTACTGACACATACTACATGCTATCAGACGAGTGTTTCTGCTTGAGAAAATCTACATCTTAATTCTTCTCGGTCCTCTGTTTTCTTTTGCTTCCATCTTTCTCTCGCGTAAAGAAATATTCCGTGAAACACATTGCCAGCAATGCAGGCCACAATAGCGATAGTTAACTGTAAAAAAAGTCCACTGAGGTCTTCTAACTTCAGCTGAGCCGGAGGAATATCGCGTGTACAGGAGAACTTTTTGACCCAAAATCTCTCGATGAAGTCCGTCAGTCCTTTGGCCTTTATTTTCTGGAGCGCCTCTGACAGAGGTTTAAAGAGTTGGCTGCCTTTTTTAACTGCAACCGAGGCCCCTGACATTGCGAAAGGGTCACCGACCACCTTAAGCTCGCAGTAGGGGTCATTCACTGATTCGTATTCCAGGCCAACGTAATCGGCGATGAAAACATCAAGCTTTCTGTGATAAAATGAGGTTCAACGAAAAAGTAACATCGATGAATGAAACGAATAGTACAGTAGAGTACTTTGAACGGTGTACGTTTCATGAATCCATTGTACAATAAAGACAATAGGATTGAGACACATACCTGGAAATCAGCTTCTGCTGTGTGTGGCCAGCGTAGTTAAATAAACTTTTATTCGATTATATTCTTTTCTTTCTTCCCCCCCCCCCCCCTTAGCCCCCTTCCCCCTCTCCACTTTTCTCCTCCCCCCTTCCCCCGTCCGATGAAGCACACGAGTAGGAGGTCACACTTTTAAATCAACATACCCTGTTCTGGCTGCCTGGACCCCTTCTGAAAGGCTTTTTACATTGTTATCCCGCATATGGTACCAGATGTGCCGAAAGTAGGTGTTTTCACTGTTTTTAAAGTAATCAGCCATGTAAGATCCCTCAATGGTGCCATACTTAAAGCCTTCAGGAGGACGCTCGATCTGTCAAACGAAAATCGTGTAATTTAGAACGCATATTATCATAAGAAAGTTTGTTTTTTTAGTTATGTAATCTTTTATAGTGAAGTTATGTAATCTTCCTTTAAAAAAGACGCAAAAAGACGTCCTTGTCCCAAATAAGACCTTTCCTATCATCCCAGAGTAGAAAAGAAGAACAGAATCCTCCTAGCTATTCTCATGTTGAAGCCTTGTTTCTATGATATAGCGAAACTTTTTTCTTTGACATTTCCTTGCACTCCAATTCTTGCGCATCAGTCCTCGGTTGTTCAAAAGGTGATAACGCTATCCACCGGATAAATCACGCAGTTTGAAGCAGATAAACACTAAAACCATTTGAGTTATCCACTGAATAGCGCTATCCACCCTTCGAAAAACTGGGGCAGGTCAACTTTTTTTTCCGTCGTTTGCCCTTAAATTCAAGATATAGGGAGAGAAAACCACGGAAACTAAAGACCATCGCCAATCCACGCTTGTTCTACTTTCTGTCATCGAGTGAAAATTAAAGGCAAACATTAAATTGACCCGCCTTTCGAAATTAAAGTGCCTTACCTTCAGGTCATAGATATCCTTTACTGGAGTAGTTTTGTCCTCGACAATAAGGAAAGCTGCCAGGTTGGCTGAATAAGTAGACACAAACACTAGCATTGCCATTCCGAATGCCACAGAGGACAACCGAGCACCATTCGTAGACGGTTTCGCCTCATCTGCTGGGCGGCCAAATGCTAAGGCCAGTGCATAACAAACAGCGTTGTCAAGCTTGAAGGCTGAATTTTTGTGGAAAAGTTTCTTAGATGCTCTTACGGGACTGATCTTGTCAACTCCCCAAAGAAAGATAATCATGAAACCCAGGGAACCAAGAAGCGTCAGCCAAACCGGTGTAGTGAATGGTCGTAGATAGGAAAGCCAGGCTATTTCATTGTCCAGGCTCTCGCTTTCCTTTGCCAAAAGTCGAATTCCGGATGGCATGTACGGTTCGGTGAAGTCGACAACTGCGGCTCTTCGTGAACTGATGTACAAATCAAAGCTAACATCACCTCTTCCATTGAGAAGTTCTGATACGACACCATTCCAAGTATTGTTGACCTCGTCATACACTCCATATTGCCCATCTGAGCAGAAAATCAACTCTGGAACGAATGGATGTTCATTGACGACCATCTGTACAACATCGACGACGAAGCCGTAACAACAGTGCACGATATCTGTCTTGCCGTTCGGGGTGTCTATTGTCTTCGTACAAGGCATGGAGTTAGAATGGCAAGGCTCACCTGGGATTTTTGGTTGCGACATTACATTAGGAGGATACTCGTTGACGAGGATTTTTAGTGTGGGCATTTCGTTTTGGTTGGTAATATATAGCTTTCCATTGTGCCAATAACCAAGCTGGTGGATAAGAGTTGGAGGGTCTGCCCCTTCCTCTTTTGTTTCCATCATGTAAACGTCATATCCAAGAGGTACTCTATTGCCCATACTGTCCAACTGTACTGGTCCAGAAGACCCGTGAAAGTCTACATCCGATAAAAGTCTAATTAAAAAATATAAAATGGTTAAATTATATTTCTAGGGAAAATGTATGGCCAACGGGGGACCACAGGCGGCGTTTATTCAAAAGGTGGAAAGCCCCATGTATTAAGGTTCATAACCCAGCGGTCAATTCAATAAAAAGTCACACTTGTAGTATACAAGTTGAACGCTTGTATTTACATGTGCACACGAAAATGAGTTCAATAAACAATGTTACAAGTCGTTGTTACAAGACTCCGACTTGTAATTACAGGTGTAGCGCTACACCTGTAGAGTTTGAAATGTGTACAATTCAATAAGAGTTTTACAGTAGTACGACTTGTATCTTTGCAAACGTCCAACTTGTTATTTTAAAGTGCTCACTACAAGTCATAAGTTACTTGTAAGCTTAAAGTGCCCCTGTGACCAAAAAATCAATTCTTATTTTTATTTGGTTTTGAAATCTATA
Organism: Montipora capitata; assembly: GCA_949126865.1. Taxonomy (NCBI): domain Eukaryota; kingdom Metazoa; phylum Cnidaria; class Anthozoa; order Scleractinia; family Acroporidae; genus Montipora; species Montipora capitata. Next base: position 36,420,106 of record OX421451.1, read on the forward strand.
GTAACTAAACACTAAGCGACCAATGTTTTAAGCCTTAATTTAAAAGTAAAACCTGTTTCTTTTAACTGAAATTTTCCTATTTAATGGTCCGTCATTAGCAGCTTTAAGATCTTGAGAGAGCTGGATCTAGGAGAAAATGACGTCAAAGGCTCACTAGTTCAAGCATGCAATGCTTGAAAAAGCAGCACTGGAGTTTTGAGCTTTCAGACTTTTAAAGTCGCGTTTTACATATATAATTAGTTGCATTCAAACGCTGAAATTTTAAGCTAGTGAGCCTTTGACGTCACTTTTCCCTGGATTCAACCCTCTGAGGTCTAATCGGTTAGTTTTGAACGTGACTAATGTCGCACCGTGAAATCCAAAACTTATACTCAAAGTAAAAGGCCTTTGGATAAGTATCAAAGCTCAAAATTTGGCTAGTCTGGTGTTAAGCAAACACACTTTCAAAATCTGAAGAAAAAAAGAAGTGATTTTTTTTTTTTTTTTTTAAATCACAGGGGCACTTTAACGTAAGACTTGTAGGAAGCGTATTTCGAAATTTTGATATGTTCTCGTCGAGCGAAGCTGATCTGAAAGAACCATTGAGGAACAGAGTTCTTCGGCAGCCTAGAAATTTTGAGGAAAGATTCGTGTTTGGCATTGAAAATCCCCCTGAATTTCGGGGAAAATATCGCCTCTCTGTCGACGCAATCGAGTATATAATTGCAGCAGTTGACCAACAGCTTGAAGAAATAAACCTCTTGCAACTGGAACTTACACAAGTAGTTTACAAGGGTATTCAAGTTACGTCACAATAGTAAAGCTACAGTTGTACATTAGAATTGTATCGTGACCCGGGCTACACGCGTCAATTCCAGTGAGAGAGACTCACACTTCTGGGTTATGGACTTTTGGTGTGTACATAATAACCTCGTAGAAGTTCAGGGCCTTATAAGCACTGGACTACTCTTGAAAACAACCGACGTCGTTTGCACTTGGTAGCTATTAAGCAAGGCCTTAAGCAAGGACGACGACGACGGCTACGAGAAGGCCACAAACCAATAGGTCTAATTAGCAAAAACAATAGTACTGTTCTGCACGCCCTGCACGTGCGTTGTACATTTTGATACATTTCCGCCTTTACCGTTCTCGTCTTGACAACGACGTGAAATGATCACATTTCAGGTCATGTGGAGGACGCGAGAACCTGACGACGAATTTTCAATTTTCTTTCTCAATATCCACAACGTTGTCGCCAATTTTATTCTTGGAATTTGGACTCACACTTTCCATGCCGAGTGACGAGTAATCGCAAAATTATGACAATAACGGAAAATAATATTTTCAGAAGACCTTCTCGTAACCGTCGCCTTCCCAGTCTTTGCTTAAGGTCCCTATTGTTGGGAACAGTGTTGGTTTTTCTTTTTTTCCAGCAGATTCCAACAGTAATTTTAACAAGTTTATTGAGTGTATACAATTCCTCGGCAGACGTGATTCAGTTTCCATGAACAAAGCCATACCACGAATGAAAGAAATACATTTATGTCATTCATCGGGGCCTTTCACGGGAACACATGAGCCCAACAAATTGACCTGCTCCCAATTCTGTGGCTAACCATAGCTCAGTTGGTAGAACATCGCACTGGCATCGCAGAGGTCATGGGTGCAGTCCAATCCCGTTGAAGCCGCCTGAATTTTTCGGGTGTCTACTTAGGCAATGTCTTGAAAATTGTCCATTTAAGTGCGAGAATCACTTTCACACTCCCATACCATGTATTCAACCTAGTATTATTGGGTTAGTCTTTAATAAGTATGTTTCTGCCCGTAATTTTTATCATCAAATCCATTACATTATCATGTTTGATATTATTCAAAGATCTTTAGAATAATAATTGCTTGGGATTTGTTGGTTCCAGCTTATCTTTAAAACTGAATCCCCGAAATGCCAACGGAACTCGATGCCATTTTGAGACCAAGCCCCTTAGTGAGCAATTCACGAGGGGCAGACAAAGAAATCGCAAAACAAAAGAAATGAAATGACCATCCCTCTAGTCTCCTGATGGTGTGCAACTCCGCTCAACTGGTACTCATTTTACTGACCTCGGAAGGATGGAAAGCTGAGTGAACTTTAGCGGGAAAGAAGGTCGCCAAATATTCCAGTCTCGGCAGAACCGGGAATGGAACCCGGGACCTTAGGGTTGGAAGGCAGAGATCTTACCACTGCGCCAACCCCTCCGCTTCCAGTCTGCTGGGGGTAAATTGATCATTGTAAAGCGCCTTTGAGACGTGTGATAAGGGCGCTGTATAAATGTACCATTTTACTTTTTTTTTTACTTAGTTAAAGCCAGTGCCAAGTTTACATGCTTTTCAGAAGTAATGTAATAAGGGGCTTGGTCCAAAGCTTCAAGTGCACCGGGAGCAAATAACAATTCATGACTTAGATAAGGTGCTGGGCATGCGAAGTAAAATCGAAGGTCACTCAAAATCAATTGAGAGAGCCTGACAAATGCCAGGATTAAGGGATTAGAAGGTAATACGGTAAATCTAGCTAAATCAGCAACCTGAAAAACATATCTATAATCAAACACAGCTTACGCACAAACGCTACCTGCCAGGAGGACAAGCAGTTGTATAATTAACAAACAACAGGGGAGCTGAATTCGTGAACGCTGAAGAAAATTTCAGCCAGTGGTAATAGCGAGATTTGACCTCTGAGTATCCGAAGCATGAAAATCAAGCGTCTTAATCACTGGATCACACACCGCCTCGTTCATGTCCCAGCTATTACACATTTCATACACATTTATCTCACCTTCTCGTTTCCTTCATTCTTGGGCAGCTATATCCTTTGCTGCGCGGCCTTTTTGAAAGAGCGAGGCTGACTGCACGAACTGCGTCCTCCACAAATGCACTTATGGGTATCTCTTTAGTTGTCTTGGGTGTCAGTGAGAACACGTCCGTGGGTGGAAACAAAGAGTAGTGAAAGGTCGTTACGTGAAGATCAGACACTACTACCCATGTGTCAACTTGTATGGACGCTTTCGCCGCGCCCACAAACGTGTTCAATGACACTTTTAAATTGTTAGTTACCAACAGAAACGTTGCTACACCGTCACTCAAAGTTTGAAATCGGTAATAAATATCTTCGAAAGTGTCATCGCCAGAGAAAACCAGCCATTCCGTAATTCTCATATTCCTGGCAGGAAGATGCTCTTGTAGTAGACTTACAAAACCGACCGAATTGTAGTCATTGTCTGATACAACAACAAACTTGCTCCACTTGATTTCGTTTAAGAACGATAAGAGAGCGTTTATCTTTGTCTCAATGCTTGTTGTCCTGTTCATACTAGCCACCGTGATAGGATCATAATTATAGGTCACTCCTTCGAATGGTGGTTGTTCATAGAACTGCAAAAAAGTTCAGAATAAAAAGTCTCTTAGCTCAAGCAAAATCATCATCTTGTGAATTAATCGATTTTGCCAGTTCGTACCAGGACGTTTCATAGCATGGTTTAATTAAATCAGACTCGATACAGTTATCCCATGCAGTATAAACAGAATCTTTTACCCAACCAGCGCCACTACATGCATTGCTTGTCACTTTTCAACATGCGATTGCAACATTTGGAACATCAGCCTGAGTTAAACTATTTCGCTCAACCGAACTCCCAGCTTTCACTTCACGGAACTCTGCCTTAAATCTTACAATGAGTTATTCCGTAATGATCTACCCAGTGAAAAGGTTTTGCGAATGTTGAATTTACCCAAGAGTAAATTAGATAAGAGTGTTGTTATGGCTTGGGTGGGCTCCCCAGCACAGTCACAAATGAGTCTATTTCTAGAATATTCGTTCCCGCGAAAATTAGTGGTCATGTCCCTGAAAAAAAAAAAAACATGGCAGAAGCAGTCCCGCGTGACATGGCTTTTTCTGATTGGTTAAAATTGACGGCCCTTTGTTTGTCTCGCGCGCAAAGTGTATCTAAAAATAAATCCATTTGTGACTGTGCCGGGGGAAGACCGCAAAGTGATAGATCAACACTCTTATGAAATTCACTCTCGATCTACCCTCGAAACGCAAAATCACGTGATTTTAAAAGTTAAATAGTTCTGATACTTTCAACATGAATTTCCTGTCAATGCCTGCTGAAGGAATTTTTATTATCGCTACATTCAACCTTGAGGTTACAGCATGTGCAAGAAGATACCACCTTTTTGGGTAAGAAAGACGATTCTCTCGAGCATGTTATTATTAACATTGAAATTTTTTAAAGATTATGTGGCTTTTTGGCTAGGTTATTTGCTTAAGGAGTGAAGCCAACTAGGATCACTTCGGTGAAGGGGGTGTTACTCCCAGAACCTTCTCAATACCCTGGTGCAGACCTGCCTTATTATTATTTCCCTAGTTCAGACCAATGTTAAAGGCAATGTCTAGGGGGAGAGGAAAGCAAAGCGGGAATAGAAGAAGGGGGACATGATAAAGAAGTACCTTCTAAATAAAAAAACGAATTCAAGACTAGAGTTCAAAAATCGATACCTATTTATGACCAAAATGGCGGAAAATTGGCCAAAATCGATACCCTATTTATGACCAAACCGGCTGAAAAACCCTACCCTTTGGGGCCGCACATACCTATATAGCCCATATAAGGGAGTACCTCCCCCCCTCCCCTGGAATTTATTGCTTGTATTTCTAAACAAAGCTGAGGTTCACACTTGGGAAACAGGATTGGGGCAGTGATGAGAGTATTATAAATAGGCTTCTACCATCGTGGCCCGGGTTCGATTCCGGGACCCATCGTCATAGGAGGGTTTGAGTTTCTCTTATATGTTCCGCGAGGTTTTTTCTCACTAAGAACTAACAATTTGTTTGATTGCCTTTAGTTTCTAGTAATTTGTTTTAATATGTAGTCTTCCCAATTATATAACGCTTGCACTCGGCTAGACTTCAATCGACGACATGGTTATCGTTATTGACGTTAAGGAGAAAGGTAAGGTTCTATGGAGTTGCGTGTCACTTCCTCAAAAAACGCGATGCAAGCTCTCCATGACCAGTATGTGGTGTTATCTATAGCGGTCATGTTGACCACAAGGTGTGACAGCCTCGACAGATAACTTAATTTAAGGTGCTCACCTCTCGCACGGCGGTGATAATGTTTATTGCCCGACTCCTTACAAGGTCCAACACAATCTTCTTTTCTCTACTCTGTGAGCCATACACCATGAAGCAAGCTCCATTGTTTAACACACTACCAACAAGATCTATTAACTCGTTCACGCTCATCTCATTTTTGACGAACACTTTCGAGGATGTCAAACGAGGGACACAGTGTTCTTCCCACAGCGAGTTGTGAAGGGAAATGGCATTCTCGAAGCCAAGCACAGAGTTCGTGTCATTCAAGTCAAACACTCCAAGTACAGTCAAGGACGATGGCCTTTCTTCATTGCAATTGTCATCTGAAAATGCGTAATCTAATACCAGTATAATTATTACAGTCAGCAGTGTCCTTTGGGAGACGCTCATGCCTTTTCCTTGATCCAAGGCATCAACTTTAAACCTTATTATGGCAAATTATTTACTTCCTCATCCAGAGTCTGCATCATGAATTGCAAACGTTACCGAATATGCTGCTTCTGTTGAAGAATAAACAACAACGATGTAAGGCGATTTTTTCTTGAATTTTCTGTTTTAATATTATATCCACAATACACGAAATGCCGCAAGTCAGTTCCGCTCACACTAAGTACAATTCAAGCATACAGGAAGTCCAGACCACCGTGATGAATTTCTCTGAGAATACGGTTACTCACACATTCTCTATTCCGAATTTAAAGTACATAGCGGTTGCATTTAAAACGGTTATGCCAGTTAATATTCCATTTATACCCAGACGGTCTTAAAAACCACCTTGCTGGTGGCAGTTTTCCGGTGACTTATAGACGAGTCATCGAATCGTCAGAACCGGATTAAATAATATCATGCATAAAAAACAGGTAAAGGGATAGATTATCAAATACTTTTTGTAGGTCCTCTTATTATGACATAGGTAAAATGCCTTAGATTTTATCATCATGTTCATAGACGGTACGTTGTGTCGCTTAAGAAAATGTGGTTTATAGGTTCATAAAACGAAAACACCATCCGATCTATTTTAGGAGAACGTTATTTTACCATAAAGCCTCAGAACTGTTCACTGTGCAGACTTTTTCGCTCGTTTTCCTCGACGTTAAACGATTTTTTTCAAGATGTGATTGATGTTCATGCAGTTCCTCGAGCCGACGTAGTCACCTCCTTCGAGGGTTGTATATCTGTGATAAGGAACACAGAATACCCATTCTTCAGTTTGATAGGGAAGTGCGTTGAAGTCAAGCACCGGAAGTTTTGTAACTGAGATTTTTCATTTAAAACCCGGAAAAAATATTTGCAAAATAAAGCTTTGAGCTCTTTTAACGAAGTAAATATTTTGATTTAGTATGGTCCGTGCTGTACTTGAAGCCTGAGGAAGAACATTAATGAGACAATGATAACTGATAAAGGAATACGTAATGACCAATAAGTTGGAGACTTCCCACTGCCGACACAACCAAAGATGAGGGCATTCAATGAACATGTTTTAACGCAACTATAATACCTTTTGTTCTGTCATTTTGTTTTGCGTAAATTTAAACTTTGGTCTTGTTTAATCTTTCATGGATATCAGTATTTGTGCGAAGACCCTAATGTGAATGTTAATAGATCTCCGTTTTGACGACAGACTATTTTCGTTTATATTCAAACTAGGTTGACCACTTAAATTTTAAACACTTAACAGAGTTATAGTTCCAAAATAATATATATTTTTTTTGCAATAACCGGCCCCGAGATGCTGAACTTTCTGTTGATAAATACAGGTGTCGAGGATCCCAATAGCAAACAGTGGCAACCTAGTGGGAAGTCTTCATACAATTTTCCTGAACAGCAACGATAGGATCATAAACACATTCACAATAAACTAAGCACACAACAAGTAATATAAGAATATTCCACTTTTTAAGATCAATTCTGTTTAATATTAACATGCAAACTTCTCTTACATTCTTTTAGCGTTTTAAACAGTTGAGTAGTACTTACAGGTGCGTTGAAAAGATACAGTCGCGTGTTTGTAATTTTCCGTCTAAGATACAGCAAAATTATTTACCAAACTTAAATGCCTTATTAACATACCGGCAATGTTCGCTAGAGAGGTTGTTACTCGTTTCACCGGATGCCAGTGTTGAGCCGTCCCTTTGAATGCGTCGCGTTGAAATTTTACATTGTTTTATAGTTTGTTTTCATGATTAAAACCGACCTTCACACAAATACGTTTATTTAAATGAAGCTTGGCTTGACCCAAGAGGCATTGTACTCTGGAAATAAGCCACGCCACAGGTTTTGCACTGCATGCGATTGCCGGACGCAAGCGACGAGGTGCATGCAGGAAAGTTACGGATACGCTTTTCTCCTTTCCTTCCAGTCTTTGAAATATATTATATCTTTTCTCTTCAAGTTTAAATTCCATATGGTCAGAGCTGAGACTAGCCATAAACTAGAAGACAGGAACCCTGTCTGAGATTTTTGTTATATCCAGCAATACGAACATGTAAGAAGAGCTGTATACAAAAAGGAAGCGAACAAGCGGTCAAGATCTTATTTTCCACCGTAAAATCAGACAAAATGGCTCTTCTTTTGATAATCCTAAACGTTTAAAATAATAAATTAGCAAATTAGCATACACAGTCTTCTGACTCAGCGGGCAGCATGTTGTTTGTAATTTGCGTTTAATAACCACAATGTACCACAAGCCATCTAATAAAAAACAATCAAGTCGCGAAAATCGCTATGTAATTTTTCACTGCTAGTACTATGTCACGCTTTCTTTATATTGGGCTGATTTGAACATTTTATCCTACTCAGGGAAAAGGAATTTTAAGACCATCCACCATGCAAGCCCCGACTGAAATAAGGGTGAGTGTGTGGTACACATTTCAAGCCAATCCCAACAGAAAATGGTGTGATACCTGCATTTAATGGGCTTAGATAGACGAATAAAGTAGTCGTTTGACCGTACATATATTTCAGTGCCTATATTGTGGGGCAATGGAAAAAAGATAAAAAAGAATACAAAATACGCAAGGATGCCGAAAGGTAGTGCGTTTAAGTTTCATCAGTGAATTCAAATACTACAAATAAAAATAATAATCATTCCCTAGAGCGAGTTTCAATCGAGTGTCGTAAAACCAAAACCAAAGTAATTACTTTGGCCAATCAAAAAGGACGGAGAGAATCCAGTAAACCAATCAAAACTTGAAGTAATTATACGTACAGTACCGCTCAGAATTAACCTAATTTTAAAAATATAAACCTTTAAGGTAAAAGCTCTTAAAATTATGAGTCTAAACGTTTCCGATCAATTGATCGTCATCAGAGTAAAAGTAATCTTCATACTCTCAATGTTCTTATAGTTCAGGCAAAGCCAGTTATGTGACACCTGTTCCCATGGGGAACATGGTGAGGTCTAGTAGTGATTGAACGACAGGATCTGGACGGAAGCGTGCAATGTATAGGGCTTTTCTTATTCTCCTTTTAAACCTTGAATGGGCAGTGGTTAAAGTGCCCATAATCCCAAAATATTTTTTCGCTAAAATGAATCTTAGCACCTGTTCGAGACGCATTGCGGCCAATTTTTTCTTTTTCTAACAAATACTGCCATTTTATAGGCTTCGAAAGTTGCGAAAATCCAAGCATCTTTTGTTCACGACCGAGTCAGAAGGGGAGTGGGTCTATTCCTGTTTTTACGTCACAATCTACTTTTGCATGCATTTTTACAAAGAGTTAATGCAATGTAAATCAGTTTGTGACGTAAAAACAGGAATAGACCCACTCCCCTTCTGACTCGGTCGTGAGCAAAAGATGCTTGGATTTTCGCAACTTTCGAACCCTAGAAAATGGCAGGATTTGTTAGAAAAAGGAAAAAATAGCCGCGATGCGTTTCGAACAGGTGCAAAGATTCATTTTTGCGAAAAAAATATTTTGGGGTTATGGGCACTTTAAAGCTTCCCACGCGAACTTGCGGTTAGGGTGTTGTCTAATGTGCTTGGCTGGCTCCGACTGCTTATTAACATCTAAATGTTCATTGACACGAACCTCAAGGTTGCGTGCTTTTTCGCCAATGTATGTGTGTCCAGAAATACACTTGTCTTTGTAAACGACGTGTGATGGGTGTGCGATTTTTTCTTTCAACTTGAAGGTTGACTCCATCTTGCGTGTTTGCCGTTTGTTTGTTTGTTTGGATGGTAGCTGTTTAACTTCACAAGTAAATTGTCGGGAGCAGTTATCTTCCTTTTGGTAAAACAATCATCCACGTACCTTTCATAGAATGGAAAATTGTGTGGTGTTACGACGTCTTCCTCTAGTTTACAGATAAAGATGTTAGCTAGGGTGGGAGACAATGGGTTCCCCATACTGCATCCATCTACGTGCTTGTACAATTTACCGTTAAAACTGAACACAGTCCCTTCAGTGACTCAAGGAGACGCTTAAAGATTGCTCGTGAAGCAATCTGGCGCAGTTTGTGTTGTTTGTATATTTGGTCTAAGATGTGGTTTACGGTTTCGTCTAAAGGTATTTCGGTAAACAGAGAGGTAACATCGAAGTCCAATGTTTTCTTAATAGTATGCTGGTGTTCAGCCATTGGTGCTAAGTCACTTGTAAAGGGCTTTAGCTGTTTCATAAAAGTATATGTGCCACAGGTGCTAATGATAGGTCGGAGCTTGAGGTTGTCTGTTGTAATTTGGTTATGGTCCTCAAACTTGTGGGTTTTTGCTGTAGCGTAGAGTCGGGCTGGTTGATTGGAAACGTGGCGAAAGTGGGTGTAGTGCAAGGTTGGGGAAGAATTTTTGCTGAAGTGTTAATAGAGGAAATCTTGGAAGGAACTGAGGTCCGACAGCGTACTATCAGTTGTGGTCTCATATTTTCCTTGTGTAGTACCTTCTTCCATCGTAGATTCAAGTTTTCCAATGTAGACTTTCTGGGGATAATAACCACTGTCGAGTCTTTGTCACCACGCAGTACCTCGATGTCTGTTTTTTTCATTTTTTAACCTGTACAAAGGCAGCGTCTTCTTTTTCAACTTTTTCAAAGCCTTAAAGAGATCTGTATCATCGTGTATATCACAGGTGGATGGAAGCAACTCAGTGTATACATGTATTTCGTAGGTTTCTGCATCAAAATTCTTACACAGTTTCGAGGAAAAAGTCAACGCAACACAAGTCCACCGAACTACTTTGTTCACAGGATCCGGTTTGGGATGCAATCACTTTACAAACAACTCTCAATTGTTTACAATTTCTGTCTATTTCTTTCTTTCTATCTTTGTCAAAATGGTTAGCTAAAGACTGAAGCTGTGCTCGAATCGTGTTTGGAGGCTGCAGAGTCCAAGTCGATGGAACAAATCCATTACCTCGAATTGGCAGCATCCCTGCCGTTAAAAGAGTGTTAATTCTCTACATATAGATTATTTCATGGTTGGTGGGTGCGTATGTATAATATACGATCATGTTTATTAGCTTTTATTCACGAGTTGTGAAGGATCAACCGAACGAACGAGTGAGTTTAAAGTTACAACGAGTGAGTAATAAAAATCGTACAAAAGACCCAACCAACCAACCAACCACAATTCTAGCACTTCACATTACACTCTATTTAGTTAACTCTGTTTAAAATATAAGTGCTACACGGCCAACGTTTGTATAAACGTAACCTTTCCTTGTACTTGTACATGTCCCTTGCCGAGACTTTAACATCTTCAGTTCCCACGGCCTGCTCCCGTCTGACCTTGTAGCTCAGTCGGTAGAGCGGCGGAGATCTTTAGAACCCGAAGGTCGTGGGTTCAATTCCCACCCTGGTCAGAGTTTTTCTCTGTCCTTGTGTGGGCCCATTTCCATCAGTAGGGCTAACGCTCACATGGTTCATATGGGATAGAATTCTAGCACTTCACATTACACTCTATTCAGTTAACTCTGTCACGAATTAATTTGTTTATTACATACGTACAGAGATCATAAAGTTAACGAGGTATGAGTTAATCGAGAGGCTATCAAACCACCGACCGTGAACAAAAGCCCCAAACAAATAACAAAATATTTTTGAAATGAAAGAAATCTTTACCTTCCATACCTCGCTTGAGCACTTTTAAAACTTTTAAGATCTTCTGAAGTATTTTGTGGAGAAGAGTAAGCAATAAAAGATCAAAAACTTTGAAAACCATACACCAGTCGGCCGCCATGTTTACAAATTTTACTCCCGCTGTCGGTGCACAGGCCACTCGCGCCAAAGTTCATGCTTTTACAGTTCGGGTTGGCTAATCAACCTTAGAGGTATTTCTGCAGATTTCCCGAATTTTCGTCACAAATGTCTTCCCCATGTGCAGAAATTTTGCTATAACGCTTACGCTAAACCTCTACACGAGCAAAAACACCACTCGCCAAAGTCAACTTGAAGAATAACAAGCAACCATGGTAAACGAAGAGGCTACACAGTGGTTGCCATATTCTTGAATCCTATAACACCATACAAGGAGCGCATGATTGACAGAAGCGGATCGCCAAATGCGCGCGAGAGTTTCGATTCGGGGGTCGCGTATCAATGAAATCGGTGGTAACACACCTTGTCCCATTTACGTCTCTTCTTAACATCTGCCGCTCCTTAATTGAACCCTATATTTCCTATAGTCTTATTGCCTGGGGCCAAGCTGCTAACTTCCATCAAAATCAGGTTCTCATTTTACAAAAACGTGCTCTACGACTAATGTAATTTGTGGATAGTAAAACTCATAGTGCCCCGTTATTCGTTCACTCCAGAACCCTACCAATATCAATGCTCTATGCTCACTTGGTTTACTCTATGATGCATGATATTACTGAATAATCATCGTGGCCCTTCTAATATTTCTATGCTTATTGCCCACTCCGAACAGGTTCATCATCACTTCACAAGATTCTCTCGGGTAATCTATACGTCAAAGCTTCTAGAACTAACCAACTATTATTTTCTTTAGCTAGAATAGGTGTAAGATTGTGGAATAGCATCCCAAAAGAATTTCGCATCAAAAAAATAACACCGTTTAAGCGTGAACATAAAAATCGGCTGTTCAAACTAACGGGAATTGAGCAGGTCTCGAGCTGGGCTTTGCATATTCCCTCTATCCCCTCAAAAGGAGAGACCACCCTTTGGAGCATAGCACTGAGAGTAATTAGTAAGCAATGATTGAAATTTTTTGTGATATCCGACAGTTAAAGGCACTTTGTATTCGCAATATATTCAGGAACCAACCCCGCTGCAGCACCGAATTCCACACTCAATAGTTGCAAACAATAGATGACACTTCAAGGTAGAGACGAAATTGTAAGCATGATACAGATCAAAAGCCAAGGTTGTTTTGCATGTGGTCGCAAAAAAAAAAAAATTCACAAAATTACGTTGCGGCTTCAAGAAAAGGATTATATTTTCTTCTATTAAAAGATAAGCCGACATTTTTTGCTGACATTCGAACTGAATATTATCACATCATCGTGCAAGGACCTCGACGCTTAGACGTATAAACTAATCGACCACGGGGGTGCTACCATACTAAACGCTGATTTTATTCATGCCATTTCTTTGACATTATATCTAAATACAAAGACTCTACACAATACAATACAATGCAATACATACTTACAATTGACCACTTCCCATAGGGACTTTGACGAGCCAATGATATGAAACGCAAAATCACGACAGAACAGACAGGGGCACCCAACGTCAATTTTCGGTAAATATCTGTTCGGAAGACGATTTGAGATCTAGAATTTTCGGAACATTTGTTGTTGCTTGCCTGCCTCTCCTAGGGTTTTCGACCATCGGAAAAATTGTATAATTGCCCATTTTTAAAGGATTTTTCCCTTAAAAGGTCGCCTAGAATTTTCGGGAGCCTTTTTTCTGGCTGAAATTTTAGAAAAGGTAAGTTTTGATCCCTATAATTTTCGGATCACTAGACTTTCAGCTAGGAAATCCGAACAGATGAGAAATGTTTAGGGGATAAAAATATGCCTATATCTACCATTTAAATACTAAATACGTTTAACAATGCTATGTTCAAGTGATTTTGAACTATATTCTCGTTGGGTGCCCCTGAACAGAACATTCAACAACAACTGTTAAGAATCCCAACTGGGCGGAGGAAAGCTAGTTGACAAGTTTACAAGTAAAGCTGAGAAAATGAACCAGGGACTACCTGGAACAATTTCAACCAGTGGTCAGAACGTGTGTTGAACCCGGGATCCCCGGATTTCAAGGCAAGCGCGCCCAAACCAATGGGCCGAATTAATAATAATAATAATAATACTGTTTTGAAGGTTAGATTCGAAACCAACTGTTAGTTCTAGAATATATACTCTATTAGGAAAAGAATTGAGTCGTGTCTCCAGATGAAGCGATCAAAGTAATGTTGACAACCAGCGACAATATGGAGAAGTGACTCAGTGTTAAGGCAAAAGGAGCAATCAGGACTTTGTGATAATCCCCATCTTGTCATATTCGTACGTGTAGGAAGGGAGTTGTTGATGTAGCGAATGGTAAAATTGTAGATTTTCTTGGGTAGATGAGACTGAGCAGACGACCAAATAGAGTTAACAGATGACAATGAGTGCTTGATAACATTTGTAAAAAAGAAACCTTCAGGTTTTAAGTGGTGTTGCAGTTTGTCTTCTTGATTAGAACGGAAGTCTTTAAGAACTTCCTTGGGGGATTTGAAGACATCGTATTGAATATTGGTGTGACTGCTTGACGACTTCCAGAGATCTTTTGCATGGGGAATCATTCCGTGACTCTTTTAAGGAATTGCGGAGAACTGTTTGGTAATGAGTAAATTTAACTGAAGGAGAGCAAATGTTAAGACCAGATTTATTGCGTTCTAGAAAAACATTACTCAGTGTACCAGGTATCGGGATATCAAGCCATTTTCGGATATAGCTGTTCACTATAATATCAAGCTTTGCTATTATCCAGGTTTTTGATATGTTAGCTACAGTAAAATGCCAGGACAGTTTGGATAGGACATTGCGGCTGTTCGGCAGAAGTTTGTTTTTGGGATGCAGTGGTTCTCATCAATGTCACACATCAAGTCTTGTACAAGAGAGGACAGTTCTGCCATGTGTTGGTTGTTAGATATGTTGAAGTCAAAACTCCATTTATCAACAGTTTAGGTAAATATTGGACAGACTTAGTACACAGTTTCCGTATTCCAAAAGTAAAACATTTGTCAAACCCTTATTATCATACTAGACCATTGACACCAGATTATGAAGCGGTTAATTAGGTGCTGATTTTCTGATTCCTGACCACTTATAACAGCGGCGTCGTCTGCGAACTGGAACCAGTGGATCGGATTTAAGAACCTTAGGGAAAAGCCAAATTGACGATATTTTTCAAATTTAATGTGCTGAAGAAACGTGTTAAAACACAAGTAAAGAAGAAGAGGGCTAAGGCAATTACTATAATAATAATAATAATAATAATAATAATAATAATAATAGTAATAATAATAATAATAATAATAATAATAATAATGCTGCCATGGGTTTTTTGAAACAGCAATGGAATAGTAACATAATGCTTTTAGTCCCATATTGAGGATCCAGTGGGATGGAGTGACATTACCCAAAGAACGTAACAACTTCGGGACATAGTAGCGTTTTGATCAATCACTTTTTCCCCTACCAACCACAGTGAATTTATAAATAATTAAGATCACATTTAGCAAAATGCTTATATGAAGAATCGCAAAAGGTTAAAATATTTAATTTAAGGGAAGGAGAAGTATCTTAGGCTTTATATATGATATAGTCATTTTTGCTTCATAACCAGTCTCTGAAGCGCTTTTTAAGAGGGAATCCTGACATGTGTGACAATCTATGAAGAGCTTATACACTCTTTTTTTAGAATTAGACTCAGGCTGAGATTTTCAGAATACAATAAGAAAATACCTAGGATGAGAGTCAGTTAAGAACGTCGTTATTTACCTTGTTTGTTTTGTTGTGTTTTTGTGTGTGAGGAGTATAAATAAAGGTAAAAGAAATGTTAAGCTATCTACCAGCAGGACAATTAACTCAGTCAGATTCTTAGGGACGCTTTGGTTTTCTTATTGCATGATATACTAAAGAACAACTCAGTTTGTAGTCGAACTTTGTAAACCACACAACTTTAAAAACATGTTAAGAACGCTTTCAGGCTCAAAACGCAGAAAACAAGAACGTTCGGCTCTGCCCCAAAATTAGACGTTCTTATAAAAAAAAAAAAAGAACTAAAACGATGTACTGAGTGGGTTAGAGGTCATGCACATTGATATGCAAATGATTATTGCAAATTTCCAGTAATTGATGGTTTTCACTTGACATTACAAAATTCAATTTTCTTCTTATTATTATTATCATTATTTTTTTATTATTATTATTTTTTGCCTTATTTTTTCCATGATTCGAAGTCACTTCTTCGGAATCAATCAAGTTTCTTTGTTCAGAGAAATGGTATGTTGTACTATGGTGTATGCGCCTTGAATAACTACCGAAGTTCCTATTTCTGAGATCGAATTATCAGTCTAAATCGTTCCAGTTACAAATTAGGAAATGCATTGAAATCACTGCCTCGCTTCCTTCAAATAGCTGTGACCGTACTTAAAGACATTTCAATTATGTGGTGTCACGTATTCACAAATGCGTTTGGCCCACAAATATATTATGCATATGCTGTAAGTGTAAAAGGACGATTTCTATTTAACTTTAAAAACAAAAAATAGGTGATTGAATCGAGTTTCCTATGCAGCATTGGCCGAGTGATGCAATTAGTGTCTTTCGCAGTTTTAATCTTTATTCATCGCTACCCGAGTCTTAAATCAGCCATGTTATCGATGAAACTGTCTTGTGTGATAAAATTAGTTTAAAAAACAAGTCTCAGATTCGTAGCGTCTACGTATACGGCAATCCTAAATTTTACCACGAAGTGAAGACTTGGTAGAATTTGATGGAAAAAGAACGTAAAACTAAAAGACATAACAATTGTGCAAAAACGTCTTTAATTAAAAATGTAGGCTGATTATAAAAGGGCAGAATGCGTCTGCTGAAATTCCCGGCTATCACATTCAAGGGTTTATTTTCTGTTGTGTACGCGATCAAAAGACTATGAAAATATAAAAATAAAGTTTGGACACAATTCTGAAACATGAAACTACTCTTATGACTGATGAAACAATGGTACAAAGCAGATAAGAAGCCAAATACGTACCAGTGAAATATCCCACCTCATGTTTTATGCACAAAATTTCCTCGTTCGTCTGCGGAAGTCAGATTTTTGCCCATCGAGAAGAGCTAATCGGACCCTTCAAACCAGACATCAGTTCTAGGGACATCGAGTCTGATATCGCCTGCTTCGTTGACAAGGAAATATCATGTCAACCTCTTAAGCATCCCCTTTGTATCCTTACAGTGCAACAATACTGAACTAAAAAATATGCAAACAGATGAAAAGGAAAACAATTTAAGAGCTCACCCAAAAGGCGGTATCCCCGCTGTGATTGATTCCTGAAGATAAAGGGGAATAACGAATCGGTAATAATTACCTTTTTACTGAAAAATAAGTTTAATTAATTCCTCCAAAGAAAAAGCAATTTTTCGGACAAAGAAAGAAACATCATCTGATATGGCTATCCGTTTATACGACTAGCACTCGTTTTAGCAATTCTGTTAATTTAACTCTTACAATTAGATCAAAGACACAGCAATCAACTTGAAATAAGTCAGTTATATTTTCTGTAATGGCGATCTTGCATTGTCTTTTTGGTTTTTTTTCCCTTGGAAAATAATGAAATTTCAATACTTAAATTATAGTGATATATTGTATGTCATACGAGGAGTAGAAATCACTTTTCAAATCAAAAACTTGCCTTTTTTTTTTTAGTTTCAAACTGTGCTCATGCCCATAACATGTGAGCTTACGCAGTGTCGCTTTCTTTGAACATTTAAATCCCTTAATTTTGAGTTCTGGTACTTTAACCTCATCTGACAATATTTCGATGGCCTTATTTTTTGGTCAAACTTATATCTGATAAACGAAACGAAAAATAATAATTTTTTTAGGTGCCTATAAGACAAACTAGTGGACCAATCATTTGCATGCTTGTAGCGATTAATTTTAAATTTATCCTATTTACAAATTGTGCTACTTCTTCGACAACGTCTAATTACAAAAAAAGTATATTTCTTCAATGTGCCGAATAATTAGCGTATTTATTAAGAAAAGTGCGTGAATCATGATGAGTTACCCTTTTCGCAACTTTAAAAGACCTCTTAAGACTTCGATCGGCATTGCACTCCAATGTAAATTTCGCTTTTTCGTTTCTAACTTTCTTAGCTTTCATGTTCTTTACCTTTCCCAGAGAGCATTTATCGATTTTCCGGGCCTACAAATCGACAAATCTGTCACATCAATACATTTCTCAATCACGTATGATTGACCTTTAACCATACGAAGGAGCATTTGGAAAAGAAACCCTCGTCCGGGAAAATAGAAAAATAGTACAGAGCTCGTTAGATGGCCAAGATTGGCAAAGTCGAGCCGAGGGAAACAACATTCCCATGTTCCGTCAAAAATAGATATTAGGTTGCGTTCGATTGACCCTATTCCGGTAAAAGGATAAGTGGAGTGATGATTTCAAACGGTATGTCTGGCGTTTTGAAGCAACAAGGATAACCGAGCCTCCTCGTAATTGTCGGTCTTTATCACTTTAGTTTTCATGCCATTTATTCTCAGGCCATATTTTGTCCTGTGAGTGATGTTGTTAAGGGCCCGGTTATTCAAAAGCCGATTAACGCTAATCCCAGATTAAGAATTAACCCACGAATTCATTTCTCTACTCCCAAATGCTGTTGAACGCTGATATTGGATATAACAATACTAAGCAAAATAAACTTTAACCAAAAAGTTGAAAACATAAAACAATACTTTACGCTAATCCTGGATTAAGTCAATCGGCTTTCGAACGACAGGGCCCAGACCTTTAGCACCTCTCGATAGGAGGACCACATCGTCTGTATACCTCAGGTCTGTGCATGATAGTCAGTCCACCAATTTTCACTCCACCATAGTAGTCCTTGAGATCTTTGGAACTTTATTTCTCGAAATATTTCCTCCGTGTATACATTGAACAACGGAGGAGATACTGAACAGCTCAGACGAACATCCTTTGTCACATCCAACATGTCTTATATTCCACAGTCTAACCGAACGCAACTCTGTTGTGCCGCGCAGAGTATTCGTAGCAACGTGGTTGGCCTATCAGGCATTCCCATCTCCTTCATCGCCTTCCAGAGTTGATTGTGTTGGACGGACGCAAATACTTTCGGGTAGTCCACAAAGCAAAAGACTAAATCCTGGTTAAACTCTTTTGGAGAAGTTACGTTTTTTTAACGTTGGCCGTAGAGCACTTTATATTTATATGGTGACGTGAAGTGCTAGTTTTCTACCCATATGAATCATGTGAGCGTTAGCCTTACTAATGCAAAGGGACCCACACTGACCAGGTGGGAATTGAACCCACGACCTTCGGGTTAGATGACCGCTGCTCTACCGACTGAGCTACAAGGTCAGACGGAAGCAGGTAGTGGGAATTTGAGATGTCAATGTCTCGGCGATGAATATGTACAGGAAAATTCGTTTTAAATTGATAATTTGTTTTCGTGTTCCCTTGCCTAAAAATCCCGTTAGCGATCACTAATTTCCTGTTCCATTCCAGCTTCTGTTGTAAGCGCCTAATGATAATCCTTAACTTTGCTAGAGTGGCTTAGGGACATGGTCCGATAGTGCCTGCACTGTTGCAGATCCCCTTTCGTCGGCGGTGGTACAAAGACTGTCCTTACCCAATCAACTGGCCACTCTCCAGTTTGCCAAATGTCCACACAGATCGAGCTCAGAAGGGTCACACACTCCTGACCGGCCGCTCTAAGCAGTTCCGCAGGTATTTCATCCCGCTCCACACGCCTTGCCATTTTTCAGCTCTCAAAACAAGGCAGCCTCTACCTCCGATCTCAGAGGCAACAGTTAAGCATCCTCATCATTCTCTATATTAAATACAGGTCTTTGATTGTCAACCGGCTGTCTGTCTGTGTACAACGCGGCACAATAAGATCCTCATCTGTTGAGAGAACGTCTGCATTTTCTGTGAATGTATTCCCGTTTAAGAACATTTAGCCATGGGCTGAAATTCCTAACGAGCACTTTGCCTTCCGCGTGCATTGACTCAGGTTGACATTTTCAACACCGGTAGGTGAAACGAAGAGATGACATTTTCCTCAATGGTGACTCGGGGATACTCGGAAAAAATCCGAGTGCCACTTTGCAGGAGTCGAACCTACCCCCTAACCCTTCCGATTGTTAGCTCGGATGCCCGACCACTGAGCTATGGCAGACTCGTGGGAGCTGGGGCATTATTAAAACTAGATTCAGGTGAAAATTGTCCCGCTGTACAGCTAGGACTGAAATTGTCAAGAAGAAGCATTTTCGCTGTTAAAGAGTTTAAGAAACCACGACGGCTATGGTGACGAAAACGTCACTTCAAAATATGAGTTTGAGCTATTCTAAGCATTTTACGATTATTCCATTTTGTTTATATTATACAATATGGGCGAGGTGTCCTAAAACTGGAATGGTACGGACGGATTTGAATTAAAGAGTGAGACTGAAAGATTCACTGTAGTTTGTCCACGTTGTCGTCAAAACCTTAAACTTGGTCATTTCACGCAGTAATTTTGGCGAGTACGGGACAGAAATGTTTAAAGAGTGCCGCATGTGCAGCACGATCATTTTGGTTCTTTCAACCAATAATATTACTGCTTTTTGGAGCTGTCCGTTACGGTAGTCGTTGTCGTTTCTTAAACTCCCTAATAAAACGAATGGCTGAAATGGAAATTGTTAACTCTAACAAATGAAATGCAGACGGAGATGATATTATAAAAGCTGGACAAGTTTATAATTCAGGCCCCAATGGTTCGAAGGGTGGTTAGCGCCGCGAGTATCCACTGGATAAATCACTACCCACTGAATAACTCAATTGGTTTTGCCAATGTTTATCCGCTGGATAGTGATTTATCCGCGGGTGGATAGCGTTATCCATGCACCGTTTGGACAAGCGAAGACATGCTCTGTTCTTCGAAAGCCAACAAACGCCGGTAAACCTTCGATTAAAACAATGGCCGTGCAGATTTCAATTTTGCCCATTGAAAATGCTTTAAGGTCATCATGTTTTGACGGAAGTTGTGGAATCTTGTGGCGAACCTCACTTCAACTGTAAATAAAATGTTTGTGGAGTTAAGTTAACTTTCCTCTAATCCGGGATTCGCTTAAGGACGGTGCCTACTAATTCAAAGATATTTTTGCCCCGGTTTATGATTATGCAGGAAATGTATGTAGGTCTTAACAAGTGTTATTGAAATCCAAAAAGAGAATTGGGGGTAACCACGCATTTTTCAAAGATAATTGATGAATAATCTTTGTAAAATGCTTTAAAATACAAAGCAATTTATGGCGTTCTCTCAGAAATGCATGGTTACCCCCCAATTTTCTTTTTGGATACCAAGAGTATGGCGAGTACCAAGAGTACAAAGACCAAGATCTACTCTCTCCGGATAGTTTTAAACCGCGCAAAAAAATAACTGTATTGGTAAGCATCACCGATATGAAACCCGAGTATCTCGAGATGCGTAGAACTACGCATGCGCAGAAACGACAGTAAGCAGCGTCCTTGTATGTATGTATGTATGTATGTAAATCTTTATTTAAACACGGAAAACCATCAGTTAAGCTTAAGTTAAAAACTAAAACTAATTACAACTGCTTTACATGATTGCCGTGTGGGAATCCGATATATCAGCTACCTTCTTGATATTTCGCTTAAAATGCTCAACGGATGCAGCATTTTTTAAGTTTTTGGGCAAGTTATTCCATAGCATGGCCCCGCTGTAAGAGAAGCTTCGTTTCAAATAATTGGTGCTTGGTTTGGACAGGGTCCGATCTTTTAACAATTTGACCCAGGATTCCTCTCGCGATCCAGTTTACATCGGCAGACTACAATTTCGCTTGGAAAGTAAAAAGATTAATACAAAGAGTATATATTATAAAGGCAAAATCGTGGGGATTGTCAAGATCAAAATTATCGCTACGGAGGCATGGTGGTGCGGTGGTTAGCGCACAGAATTCCTCACCCAAGGCCGACGGTTCGAGGCCTAACTCAATCTCGACCCCAGAGCTCTTCTCTCCCTCAGTCAAGAGAAGAGCTCTGGGGAACCCTGAAACAAAGTGCCTTTCCATTGGTTTTCGAGAAAAACAATGAACAGCGTCTCTAATTGGAGAATTCGTGTTAGCACGAGGAGTGAGCAGGCGCCGTAAGGTTCAAATGGCCAATTTTTGGCTATGAGAACCCTACGGCGCATGTTCTCCTACATAGAGTTTCCCAGAGCCTTGGGTTGATCCGAGGCTTTGGTAACGAGAATGGGCCTAACTAGTTACCGTATCGCTCCTAAACTTCACTGGAGTGCAGTTCAAAGATTTTCCTTAGTTCGGGGATATTCCTCTTTATCCCTTAAATTAACCTAACAATAAGACATGACCTTCGCATTGTCGCCGTAACGTAATCGTTAACCAGTAAAAAAAATAATATCCTGACCGGGAAGGTGAGGAACAAACTGTTGTCATTCACGATGCTCAAAGAAAGAGACATTTACTTGAAACAGTTTTTCAGACATCAAGTTTCTACGCTGACTAGCTATGAAGCGTTAAGATAAAAGAATTGTGGTACCCGTCCTTTATTACGTAATTGTCGTAAATTTCGTCAAAATCGTTACAAGGTTCATTGAGCTCCATTTTTGCTTGCTGGTGGCAAGTCAAACTCCAATGCAATGGGAACCGAATTTTGTTTTCCCTACTCGTCTTCAAAAATATCGTGTTTTGGGTACTGAAAAAGCTTTAAATTATTCTCGAACCTTTACTTGGAATCCATCCTAGTGGCTTAGAAACAATTTCCCGGCTTCAAAACGACTCGTTATTTAAGCCCAAGACGAGTTTGGACAAAATATCACTTCAAACAGTTGATACAGAATATTTAACCACTTCAGTCAATAAAAGTGTGTGAGAAGCACAGATGGGAATTTCTTTAGACTACAAAGACAATGGATGATCAGTGATGTACAATGATATGGACCGCACGGAATTAAATAATGGTCACTGATATCAAGGATGCCCGTTGATAAAGAGTTTGTCCACACGAGGGAATTGTGTCCCAGAAATTTGACAACGGAAAGGAGAGATATTGTTGACGAATACATAGTGGTTGTAAAAACGCCTCAAACATCACTCTTGGAAATATTTCACCGTAGTTTTGTCGCTTGTTACGACACTGGAAGCATGGCGTGTCCCCAGGCATCGCCGAAAAAGAAAAAGAAGAAGGAAGCAAGTAGTGATTCAGAGAACAGCGAAGAGGAGGATGAAATCCCGACCACAAAGGAATTGTGGCAAGAGTTTCTGCACAGTCTGACGCTTCATGGATTCCGTTTTATATTTGAGGAAGGACCCAAAATCCGCCGCATCATCTGGCTCGTTATTCTTATATTTGCTCTTTTCATGCTGCTGTTGCAAAGCAAGAAGAGTATACAAAAGTATTTTGATCGTCCTATCACCACCACAGTGCAGGTCGAGTTTTTAGACCAGATAACATTTCCCGCAGTTTCCATATGCAATTTCAATTTGTTTCCATATTACTTGATAAATGGAACAATCGGTGAAAAGGTAAGTGGAGAACACCTAGTTGTGGTTATAGTTTGGCGGGTGGGTGTTTTGAAAGAGGTGTTGTCTGTCTTTTGTTTAATTAAGTTCTGCACTTGGTTAATCTCTTTCCCAAAATGTCTCCCTAGTTTCGGGAAGGGAACCTGAGACGTCCTACAAGCGATGTTGTCACAATCTTTTTTTTGAGTACCTCTTGAACTGTTCAGAATTAACAACTCTGCATGTTCTCTCGTCCGATCGTTAAGGTCTATAATTGCGATTGGGAAAAGTTGCAGACCTACCGAGTCGGAAGAGTGGGGTTTTTATAAGATATACGGCAAGGAAAAATCGATTTACTCTTAGGTAGAGTTGTTCATTTGATCTTAACATATTTCAAAACAAACATTTGTGGCAATCTCTATCCTCTATTCCCCACACACTATTACTTCATGGGCCATGTTTGCAATTCCCAAGATGTGAATGGCCGTTTTTATACTAGAGACGCATAATTCGTCTGGGACGAACTTGGGCAAACATTTTTTCTGCGTCTGTAAAATTCGTCTAGTACAAAGACGGGCAGAAGACGCATAATGCTTCAGGACGTACTATCCAGTTTAGTGCGTCTAGAAGACGTCCCGTTTTTACACTACACGAATAACAAGAGAGACGCATAATGCGTCTTTACTATAAAAAAGGCCAATGTAACTAAAAGTCTTTGCTAAAATTAATGGGTTGTCTTTCACAAAACGGGCTCCACTGTGGAAGTTTAGAATGTTTGAGAACAAAAAAAGTACTCAATTCTTACTCTTTTGACTCTTATATGCTTTGTAAGAAACGGTCGTAGGAAACATTGTGACAACTCGTGGAAGCCATAGAATTAGGTGGTGAATGTCGAACCCGCAATTCTCAGGATAAAATGGAAATGTTTTTAAATCTTGTTGTCCACAGAGAGTGCACAGAAAAGATAACATTAGCTGATTACCTTTTCGGCCTCCTGACAACCGTATTGTAACTTGTCCACTTCGTATTTCCATATTAACTTGCATATAGCACCAACTGTGAATCATGTCACAAGAAACATTGGCCTGCCATCAGCATAATCAAATAAAATAGATATTTAGCCATACAAGCCTATTAATGAAGCTCTCCAGTTATCATTTGTTTTTGTTTTTTTTTTGTTTGTTTGTTTGTTTTTTCAGATATTAAATATATTTTTTCTGCTTACGACCAGTCCACGGCAGCCTGCTCATCACTATAAAGTTTTACTGTACTCTTTCCTGCTCTTTTCGTCGTTTTTCATCACCATTATTCAGTCAAATGCAGTACGCTGGCCGTGCAACATCCCGCCAAAAAAGAAAACGAAACGCCTGTTCCAGCCTATGCAACTTCCTGCCAAAAAGCGCGGGTTGCAATGCGCGATTTTGCGTATTTGCTTACATGAAAAGTTTATCTTATCGACGGACGGACGGTTGTAGGATAAAGTCAAAACCAAAGCCAAATTTCTCGGGGCTACCATATTTTCTTAACCATGATTCTCCGCTAAAACGGGTCGATCAATAATTATCATAAATTGACGACAAAATAAAGAAGATGCCAGTTTTAATACAATGTCTCTCAATCAGAAGGCGAGCAATGATTGGCCAATTTAGAGAGACATATAACATATTTCGTCCCGCTTGATGTCATGTTATGTAATGGTTCTTGATTTAATTGCTAAGAGAGATTGCAAATTATTGTTACTGGCATTGTTTTCTCGAAACGCAGTGTAAGTTACAGATCTTCTTTAAAGGGCCCTTGCCCGAAAGCCGATTAACTTCATCTAGGATAAGCGGAAACTTTGGTTTCATTTTGTCAACTTTAGGGTGAAGGTTTCTTTTCATGCTTTTGTTTTTTCAAGATTGACTTCCTCTAAGATAAAATTTTGCCAAAAATCATTGTTGAACAACATATTGGGAGTAGAGAAATAAACTTCTTGGTTAATATTTAATCTAGGATTAGCGTTAATTATAAAACAGCTTTTGAACTACCAGATCCTGGGTTTTTTCGCAATACCGACAACTGCTATTCGACTCTATAAACATTTGCAAATGTTGTGACTTTTAATCAGATGGTTTAAAGGAGAGGTTTTTTTCCCGTTTTCTCTTCATGAAACTTCAAGAATCAACCGGCTATACGTACACCAAAACTTCCATTTCAGATCAAGGTATCAAATATATCGTTTCCGCTTTTTCTTTTTTTTTTCTTAGTATCAGAATCTAATGTTTATTTCTTTAATGTCATCACCAATATTTAAACGGGCGATCCCGACTATCAAAGTTGAAACAGGCGATCCCGACTGTCAAAGGCTGGTTTATTTAAATGGGGAAAAGGAATGTGGTGCTTGTGACCAAACTTAAAATAAATCATGATGTAAAAAACAATGACGTAAAAATGTCTTCCAATAGCATTCCTCTACTTATTTGGGAACAAATTTCAAGCTTTCTCCTTCACTCACTTCTCCCCTCTATCTCCCCTCCCTCTCCCTCTTGGCTGCTCTCTGCTTCAGCGGGGATTCAATGTAAGTAATCATAATGGCTAACTGTGCTCTTGGGGTTTCTCTAACTATTGCATAATCTGTCTTACCTTACAGGTTATGTCCATCTTAGCCCCACAAAACTACATCGACAACAAGGAAGAGGTATTGTTCGCTCGTTCGCCAATTCCAAACTTCTTAAACTATCTTCGACGTCATCGCCGAAAGGAATCGAAAAAAGCCGATGACGATGACGACGTTGACGTGCTCGGGGACGAGACGGCATTCGGCTTTGATGACACTTTTGATTTTGCGCAGTTTGTAAGGACTCATGGACATCGTATTGATCACATGATAAAGAAATGTCGTTGGAAATCACAGCCCTGTGGACCTGAGAATTTTACAGCGGTTATCACTGAGTTTGGCCTTTGTTACACTTTCAATTCAGGTACGTTGAATAGTGATTCGCGTGTTGTAAACAAATTTGCAAGGTAGAGGGATTTAGTCCCACTATGAATTCTGACACACGAGTGGGAGCGCCGTAGTTACCAGCGGAG
>OX421451.1:36451011-36473511 GCA_949126865.1 Montipora capitata
TTTCCCAGCCAGGAATTCCGCGCGCTTTCAAATCCCTCGATCCAAAACGACGGAACAAAAGCGACAAATCCGGGACAAACAGGTTTTTTTCCGCAAGCGCAATCACTCTGACCAGCCGTCGTATGTTTGGGAGAGGGAAGGGGTTCTTTTTTTTTTTTTTTAGTCGTCCTCAGTCTTCAGAGTTTCTACAGCCAGCTCGCATTGAAATGCTAGAAAAAGTCAGTAATTCCCAGGCAAAACCTCTATCAATAACAAAATTTCGCAGTCAGCTCATCGAAACACCTGTATTTTTGCCAGCCAGCAAGATCCCTCTGGGGAACAGATAAAGTGAGGAACAGATTCGTTGGGTGCCCCTGTAGAGAGAGGGACATAGCTCTGAAAAGAGAAATACATAATGCAGCGAACAATTTTGCTTTTGTCTTTTAGAGATTTTTCGTAACGAAAGCAACAACTGTGAGTGTCCAGTTCCCTGTGAGATAACCAAATATCAGGTTCAACTAAGCTATGCCCAGACCCCTGCCAAACATTTCTCAGAAGTGCTGGCGCGGAGGAAGCACGTCAGGAAAGACGTCATGAGACATTATCTCAGGTAAAGTAATTTGACTAGCTGTTTTACCCAGGTACAACATGGTTGTCGTCGCGTGACTTTTTATATGCGAGTAATTAGTGAACAAGTGTCCGTGTGCTCTGTTCCCCAACTTCAGCATCACTTGTGAACAACAAAAAAACAATATATGATACGGCATATCGCCCGAGAGACGCTTATACGAGTCCCTGCTCTGACAAAACGATGAGCGAGAAAAATGTCTGCATCAGGACTGGATTATTACTGAAAGCATAGTTAGCAACTAGTTTGATAACGATTTAAACTATTTTGAAAGAAAGATAACCTAGATACTTTCGTGACTCAACAACAACTTCAAGTGATCTCCGACGCCATTTTGAAAAAGGTATTGCACGGTCATTGTCACGTAATGGTTATAAAATCAAACAATAACCTCTGCCTTCGATGTTCGTCGGGTTTCCCAACCAGTCCCCCTCCACTAACTATGCTGAAAGACAGCGCAGTTTCTAACTTGTATACGCTAAGCTTTCGTCCAAGATAAAGAAGCAGATTTGAAAATAGTCTGGGTCAGCGCCATGAACGTCTGTTTAAAAACTCCTCAAATTCTTTTGACAGAGACAATTTTCTCGAGCTGGACGTTTACTTTGAAGAAATGCAAGTCACTTTGATAACACAAAGACAAGCATACGATCAAGAGAGCTTGTTTGGTAAGAGTGATACATATTTATGAATATTGGAAGACTTAGAGGAAGGATGGCCCTTCATCAAGCAACTATGTAGAATAGTTTTCACACTAATTAATATTTCTTCCGCTTTAGATTTTTACAAAGGTTTTTGAGATAAAGAAACTTAAAATGGGCAACAACTCTTTTGTTCGAAAAAAGAATTCGCGCAGCCGACACGCGCATTCAGTACAACGGCCATGTCCCCTCCTTAATAAGCGCAGTGCTGTAATAAGAGTGAAAGAAATGTAGATATGTGAAGTGCGTGTTATAAATAAAAGAGAGAAATGATCCTCGCCCTCATCTGGACGATTTAATTTAGCAATTCTCTCAAATAGACACCTGGGGCCCGTTTCTCGAAAGTCCCGAAAACGTTTCGGGCCCGAAAAGCCATTTGTGAAACTGCTAACCGCTTGTTTTGAAAAGCCGATCTTTTAACATGTTTTCAAGATAACTAAAAGAAACACGTCTGTGAAGTTTGACGACTTAAATCCTCTTCGTTCTTGAGATACAAAGGGAATTGTGACACCGAAAATGGCCCGTAGAGTTTCGGGACTCTCGAGAAACGGGCCCCTGAATAGTTCAGGTGGCTCCAACGGGATTCGAACCCGTGTCCTCTGCGATGCCGGTGCAATGCTCTTAGACTAGCAACGGAGCTATGAAGCCACACAGTGGGGAGTAGGTCAATTTGCTTGGATCATGTGCTCCCCTGAAAGGACTGAACGAAAGAAATGTAGATATTTGAAGCACGGGCTATAGACGAAAAAGAGAAACTATTCTAGCACTTATCTGGACAATTTAAATATAAAAAAAAAGACACCAAAAAAATTGCTTAAATCGTCCACATAAGTAGCTCAAGGATCATTTCTCTCTTTGCTCTAATAAGAGTTTAAGAATGATAAACTTATTTAGGTCTCAAGCTTATTAATTAAAGGTGTTTACCAAATTAGCAACAGTTATCGTTTTCTTTTTGCCATTTCCTTTGCATTATAGCTCAGTCTTTATTTTCAACCTTTCGTTCTTGATTTTAGGTGACATAGGAGGTCAAGTGGGACTTTTTCTCGGTGCTAGTATCCTTACAGTGTTGGAGTTCTGTGACCTTCTGGCAAGAATTATGGTGAACAAATTTAAACAACGACAACGGAGATCGCGAACTGTCTAACCAAGGGAGTGCTCATTCCCCCACCGATATGAAGTTCCCCACGACGTTCTGGTGTCTTAAGAAAACGAGAGTTCGCGAAAAAGGCAGCTGTTAAACTCCGATTCTGTCTCTCGAAAGCTTGCTTGAAAATCGTATCATTGAAGCTGTGCATGTGCGTGAACAATGCTGAACGCAACTCAGCGATAAACAGAGATGTACTGCAAACGACGCGATCTTTTTAGCTTTATCAAAAGTTAAGTGTCCGGCGAGTTGGACATGTACAGTTTATGCCACAGAAGCAAAATTCACGCTCAAAAACTATATAGTAGCTTGAGAAACTTAATGTAACAAACGAGCGCACATTTGTATAACAACAACATCACTTCCAAAACTGTCATTAGCTTACAGTACGTTGTTACGTTGTGTAGGACTGTGGTCTGATTGGGACCATGCGAAACAGAACTCTCTTTCAGAAAGCGATATATATGTAAACCTTTAAAACAATACATTAAGAAGCTCATTTACGGCCACCTTGACCAATATCAAGAATTTTATCATAAATTTCAATGATAAAACATGACGAGTGGGCAAATTAAAGAGCGAAATTGCCTCACGATATGTCTAGAGAGAAGTAACAACAGCTACCATGACAGTGGAACCAGGATACCACGAATAGAGAGAGGATACGGACAGAGAGGAATACAGAGGATAAAAGACAGAGAATTAATCCCCCAAAGTTATTTTTAGATGTCCTCCAAGAGCCGGTGTTCCTTGCAAGAGGATCTAGTGACTAATCGCAGCCAATCACATATCCCCTTTTTACCAATTTTGACAGCGCCCACGCAATTGCAATGCTTTGCGTTGTTCGCGATTTACCATCAAACAAAATGGCGGAGGATGTGGAAAAAACGAAACTCAGGATGTGTCTAGAGAGAAGCAACAGCTGCCATGACAGTCGAACCAGGATGCCACGAATAGGCCTTTAAGACTCTGCTCTTTAGGTCCTTGCAAAAACTCAGGGGCACCCAACGAAGGTGTTCCGCAAAATATCCGTTTCGCAGTGGAAATTCAGCTGGCTGGCAAGTTATTAATTTTCGTACTCTTTCGCTGGGAATTTTTAAATATTTTTAGCATTTTAAATTAATCAGTGCTGGCTGGATGAGAACAGAAACTGGAGGAAAAGGCGTTTGCAAGCACCCTACCACTGGTTCAACTTTCAAAATACCGCATGTTGAGAAAATAACCTTGTTTTTTGACCGATTTGGCGAGTGATTTAGATTCACGAGGTTCTTTGCTGGCTGGGAAAAAGTGACACTGTCTGGAAATTTCCCTCACTATCTAGCTGGGAGCTGGAATTTTGCTGATAATCCTCCTGGGAGTGCGGAACACCTTTTTTCCTCAGAATTTTTTTTTTAAAAAACTAAAAATTGTTTTATCAGCGTTTTTTTTCAGGGTGCAGAGGAGTTTTGTTGGATCGTACATGACAAAGTCTCACCTCGTTAATTCCAAAATGTGTTTACTTTGTACAATTGACCGCGGCTACAATGATCTTTACAAGGAAAGGTTACGTTTTATACAAACGTTGGCCGTGTAGCACCGACGCATTGTAAACTCTGTTTACAATGATCTTTGCCAGAGAGGCAAAGCTTCGGAAAGCGAAGCTTCAGAACGAGGCATGAAGTGCCGAGTAAAAGAAGAGGAGCGGGAGGAAACAAACATCACGTGACTAGTTCGATGTGAACCGCAAAAACTGGTGACGGAAGTGCACAGTGACCGGAAACGGAACAGCAATGAACCGTTACTAATTTAAATTTCACATTAGTAACAGTTCATTGCAACTAATTATTTGTTCCTAATATGGATTGAGTTTAATTATTACTAACTTGAATTATTAGCAACGGTTCAGTTAACAACGGTTTCTTGAGGTTCACGAGACAGATCACATGAAGAATAGGCTGAAGCGACTACATCAAAACCAAATCACGTATGAAATTAAAGCACTCTTTACCAAAGTACCTTCGATAGCAAATTCCGCGAATTTGATCCTCACTTACGGAAAACGAGATTTTACTTCGCATGTTTTTCTATTGCCATGTCAATCGAAAACTCTTTTCTGGCTAAAAGGTAAGTGCCTTGTAAGTCAACCTTTTGTCGCTACAGTGCGCAAATAAAGATGGCAAAAACCAGTGCAAGACACAATCAGGGAATATAGAAGGATACAGAAGCAGAAAAACCTTAACCTGACAAGAAAACCCACTCACAAGCAAAAGTCACCGCACAAACTGTTGTTTCCATCGAAGGTTTTTGCCTCGCCCTTCCTCGCGCTCGTTCTCCGATCAACTGCGCATGCGTAAACGAACTGACTTCCGGTTTCTGAAAAAAGCTAAATTTCCGGCCGTTTAAAATTGAATTTTTTTTTACGTGGCACGTTTCACCCCCACATACAGAATATAGCTAAGCATTGCTTTTTTAAAATCATCTTTTTTGAAAAAGCATCGATTAAATACCCAAATTGCGTAGCACGGAGACAAATTTAGAGTTTTCTTTTTTTTATTGGTCACGTGACCATGGGCGTGGTATGATGACGTCATATTTAGGGTCATTGGCTTACAAAAGTTGGAAACTGACCAAAATAATGCCAAATTCTCTCAAATTACTTAACCATTACATCCTTCCAAGGATGCTAAGGTTAGCAACGCACCCCAAAAAATACGTCAGTGGGCCCTTAAGTAAGCACTATTTGGGATGCTGCTTACACATAGATCAACAGTACTCATTCGAAATAGTACTTTTAGGGTAGTCCATTTGGGTAGTCTATGGACTGGGGGTCAGCGAAATGTACCAACCCCATAATACTCATATATCGAGCTTGGGGAACCTGTGGGTTCATGGCGTACTACATGAAGTTAAGTTACATGACGCGGTCACACCCAACACACCCACTGACCAAACTTAGCAGGCTCTGATGCTGAATGGTTTAGTCGTTTGTTCAGGGCGTCGTTTCGGCGTCGTTGAGTTGATCGAGTACGGGAATCGTTGTTATTGAAGGTAAGAAGAAGTTGTTTCCTGCATTTAATGGAATAAGAAAAAAAACACATATGGCATTCTGACTCGACAAGAGTCTTGGGTAGCTGGATAAATGGAATAGTTACAGAATATGAAGCAGAGCGTCGATCTTTTTGTGAGCACGTTGCCACTATTGTTTTCGATTCCTAAAGCCACATTGAAAGAAGTTCGAGAGAGTCGATAATTGGAAGACATATATTTTTGTCCCTTACTGTCAAAACAAGGGACAGTTAAAATTTTTGGATAAGACCGCCCAATTACAAAATTAACAATCGGTTAAAACCGCTGCAATGTGAATTAATCCACTTACTTGCACCGTGCAACCAAGTGGTTTGTCACGAAATATCAATTTGAATACTTTTTCCTGCTCCTCAAGATCCAACCTGAGGCAGCCCAATCATAGTGTGTAAGGTTTAAGTTATGAAGAATATTCGGTGAATGATGCTTGTCGATGTAACGGTCGAAACTCAAGGAAAAACAGCGGAAATAATATTCCTACTTTCACTCCCCAGTCCATGTGTCCCTTTCGGGCAGATTTATGTGCAATGTCAGTGATTTTTTTTCCGTAAGGTTCTCTCCCCTCTAAGAGAAGGGAAGGGTGGAGACAAAACAGCCGATAAATCTTCAAGAAAGAAACACATCTGCTTCAAATCACCAGCAAAAGGCCAGTAGATTAATTTAGTTGCTTTTTTAACCCTTTCCCTCCTAAGAGTGACACTTATAGATTTTACTCGTCAATGGGGAGCCCCCAGGGGTAAAAGGGTTAAACCCCATTATCTGCAAACTCGACTGAAGCAACTGAAAAATCGCTCACTTCCCAGCCTAAATTTGACAGTTCTCATTTTGCCATTTAGCTTGCCTAGTGACCGGGGCTGCTCAACAAAATTAGATCTTATGCGAGGTGGGATGGTCAATTCATCCATATACAAATCACTTTGCTGAGGGAGTGTGGTGCGTTGGATTTGACTGGAAAATGCTGATGTTTGAACCAGTTATTTGAAACCAGTGCTTGAAATTAGGGGTTGCCCGGTTGCCTGAGACAACTAAAACTTCGTTCGGGCAACCAGATTTTAGGAAAAATAAAGGGCAGGTTGTTTACATGAAAGCGCAAAGGCTTGTTTGCAGCTATTTCAAATCCTATAACTAGGCAAGAATCATAGAAAATATACATGTACATGTACAAACGTCTGAATCATGGCAGCTGCAGTAGATGGATGGTTGATGTTGTTTTGTGCATGTAGGCCATGTCATTTCTGTTTGTCTTGTCTGTGTTCTGATACTGCAAAATGCCAACTGCGACACACTTAACGGTTTGCAGAACTCAGGAAAATGTGTTCCAAAGATGAATTCCTTCCAACTGTTCGGTGCGAAATTAAGCTACATGCATTCACGTAAGCAGGCTCTCATATCCATACTGAGATCAGATATAGCACTAAAATTGATGCTTGTTGAAACATACTGGGCCAAGATTGATCCATGCAATGGAAAAAAACACATCTTAGTTGGTTGTATATATATAGGTACCCATCTGCCAGCATTGTGGGTTCAAAGTATGCCTTGAAGAGACCATCAACAGTAATAGGGATAAATATGAAATTACCTTTCATATTTATCCCTATTACTTTAGGGTTAGGTAACAAGAATATTGATTTTGTTGCAGTACACTTGTCATTCGCAAACTGAAGATTATTTACAGATGTGGATATGCTTTATTCAGATAGTTTTCTGCCTGTAAACCTAAAAGAATTACCAGGGCTTGAAATTGCGACCAATACGGTCACATTTGCGACTAAATTTTTCCCTTTGCAACTAAAATATCTGGAGAAGTCGCAAATTTGTGACTTGTTGTCACCTTCGTTCTTTCGAAACAAAAGGGTTAGCAGTTGCCACTTTGCTGCTACTTTTGCTAAAATAAACAAATAAATGACAAAATTATTTTGTTTCTCGCTGTGAATTTTCTCTGAAGGTAGCGTAATTGTATAGTAATTTAGCTGCGATGTTACGTGCACAGCTCCGTTCCTTCGATCATTCGCCATTTTCAGCAGTTTCTTTACACACAAGTACTGCGGTCTCATATTTTTCTGCTAAACCGCTGAAAACACAATGCAGCGCGGCGATTTTGCGACTAAAATTTGCGAAATTTTCGTATCTTATCGCAAAATGCGACTGGATTTTTTCGTTAATTTCGAGCCCTGATTACTATTCATACTGCAACACTTATTGACCACTATATATACCAATACTGTACCATTGCTGATAATTATAACTTGCGGTATCAGGCTCATTGTTTTCTCTGATCACTTACCCATATTCCGAATCATAGATGTGTCTATAAGTTAAGTCACTCAAGGATAAAAATCGAATTAAGGAATTATACACACTTTAGTCAAGAATTAATTTATATGATCAAGATATTAGTGCAATTGACTGGAATGCTATTACTTCCCGTATTTACCTGTACACATATAAGTCGACCCCCCTATTTTTGATGGCAAAAAAAGCAATTTCTTAATTTCTTTGTTAAATGTTCATGGGATACTAATCTTGCATTCTTCAATTTCTGGAACTGTGGATGCACAAAAAAATCAGGGCCTCATGTGCTTACAGTACTGGCCGCAGGAATAGCAGCATTACACGCGCATATCATGCGTTTAAGTCCGCCATATTGCGCGCATTTTACACGCAAATTACGCGCGCGTTGCGCACAAGTAAAAAAATACACAAAGTTGTGAGTAAAAAAATTACACGCAAATTGTTCACAGTGCGTGTAAAATTTTACACACAGAGTTTCGTGTAAAAGAGGGCAGAGTATTTAAAGTTGTACATCAATTTGTAGCGGCTTTTTCACGAAGAACAATGTTGCAAGTCTAAAAGCATTACTGGTTTCCGAAGAAATATATTCAGCTTTGCATTTTCGCAGCAAGTGTCCACTTTATTTGAATACTGTAGTCAAAATTGACTTGACTTGTTTTGCTGTGTCATCGTCTGATCGTTCGCTTGTTACAGTTATAACATTTGATTTTTACTTGATTAAATGGGGGAAACCGGATAAAGGAAATTTCACTTAGCTTGGTTTGAAATGAGAGCTAAGGATTTGTTGACGGATTACGGCAGCAATCCGAAGATAAAACATTATTCCAAGAACACTCAAGCAAAGGTTGAATTTCTCAAACAGAAATACCGACTTTGTGATTGTAACTTTCATTGTCAAATTCATGTACATTGCTAAGTGGAAAATACACGCAATCTGCATGTAATGGACATAACAATTTTACTCATGACAAATTACACGCAGCCTGCGTGTAATTTCAGGTGCGTGTAATAGTTCGTGTAAAATTTACACGCGCGTAACTTGTGTGCATTTTGCGCGTAAATCCGCCATCTTGCACGCATTTTACGTGCGTGTAGGTGCTGCTATTCCTGTGGCCAGTACTGTAATAGGTTTGTGCTTCAGTTGTTGTTGTAATATATGCGGGCATTTTGTCCTTGAGTTTCGAAAAAAATTGAACATGTACAGTACTGGCCCAGTAATAGCAGCATTACATGCGCGTAAGGCGCGGATTTTGCGCGTAAATCCGCCATCTTGCACGCATTTTAAGCGCGTGTAGATGCTGCTATTCCTGTGGCCAGTACCTGGCCTGATCAAAATAACCTGTTTCGTTGTTCAGGGATAAAAGTCTTTAGAGGATAAGCACAACATCACAGATGCAAGAGTCAATCTTTGAAAATGACTTCAAAAATGATGCGAAAGGTGCAAGGTTTAATTGGTCCTTGATTTATAATATCTCACATGACTAACAAAACAAAAAACATAAACCAAACACTACAAAGTTTGTAAAAGCATTTAAATCAGCCAGGTTTGCTGTATAAAGAATAAAAAACAATAATTACCAACCCGCGTTTTCAGGCAACACAAGTGACGATGCTTGTGCTCGCAAACATGAGGTATTGCGCCAGGTTACTAAGCAGTTGAACGATTGTGTTTTATTTGAAGAAACAGAAATGCCTTTTTGAGCTTTCTGCCTTTGTAAACGAAAATTTCCAGTCTCTGTTTCATACATGTATTTGTTCTGGTGAGTACATATATCTTTAACATTTAGAGTTGGACAAATCCTTTTTCATTTCAACTGGAATTGCTTACATTCGTTTTGTCATTCATTTTGAAGTGTTTTGTCCACTGCGTTCCTCATGCCCAAGACACAACATTATTATGTTAATTTTTAATAAATCATTTATGAATAAATTATTTTATTTTTTTGAGGCCATAAAAGGTTGACTTACTGTATGCACCTATCAATGTTAAGCCCGAGGGGGGTGGGGGGGGGGGGGGGAACTGGCATATGTGGGGCATTTGACCTTTATTGCCTTTCCCACTCTCGGGAATTTGACTAAAATTCTGGGTCCCTGGGTGGGAATGTTTGCTTTTTTTGCGTGGAGGAATGGGACCAAGTCGAAAAACCTTAAATAACAATGACTAGAACTAGGTTTTCTGAGCCCGCGAGACTGCGCACCCCCAGCAAACCATTGTTTTAACGAAAACCGCTGGTCAGCAACCTGGTTCTGCTCATTGCTGTCTAAGGTCTTCCGACCAAGTCACATCGTCGCCTGTGCTCGTCTGTGCACCAGCCATCTTGGAATTGAAGTAGTGCAGCCAAAGCCCTGAAAGATGGCTGTTTTTAATAGAGGCAAGCCCTTGTTTTTATATTTATACCAAAACACTACTTCCAGTAATGTATCCAGGTTTTCAAATTTTGGGGTCCTCTGGACCCCTTTTCGAAAAATTTGTTGGTCCATTGCAAAATTTTGGGGGTCCAGCCGCTGCAGTACACTTTCAGATTTCTAAGTTGCACAAAAATAAAGTCTGATCCCTCCCTCGAATATGTGCTTAAAATAAAAATAAATTAATGATCAATTTCTTTGAAACTGTTATGCCCGTTGATTCATTGATTAAAATGTATGGGCTGTCAAAGCTCCATCGACCACATCTGAAAATGCCTCGAGGAATCTGTACGCTGTAGGAACTGTTAGCTCTAGGTAATAAATGATCTAGATCTCCACAGCAATAATTATTTTAAAAAAAAGAGATCTGAATCTGAGTTTTCCGTAAAAAAAAAGAGCATCATTTACTGTAAAAATTACATGTATTTTAACAACACAAGGTGTAATTTAGGAACAAAAGAGTAGACAAATCAGGGTCGGCCAAAAATACCAAAAATCATCCAAATATACCCAAAATTAATGGAAGCATTGTATACTGTATACCTGAAATTAAAAGAAAGTGATAGCCCGAATATCCGTATTTCAGCTGCAATATACCACCCAAAAACCCTGGCCGACCCTGACAAATATGGGCGATCCATACACAGTTCATCTTCGGCCCATGCGGCCATTACTTCGCCATGGCCAATGTTAATAATCAAGCGACTGAATGTGGGGATTATGTGGATTGTTGATAATATTGACTTGCTTTTCCTCTGAAAATCAAGGTGAAGATATTTGATCTGATTTGACCAAATTTTAGGGCACCACGGCGGGAACTTTGACCAAAAATTCTTCTGAAAAGTCAAATGCCCCACATATGCCCAGGGGTCCCCCGCCCCCGTCGGGCTTAACATTGATAGGTGCATTTTGCACGAGTAAATACGGTACTACATGTAGTGCAAACACCGATATTAATGATTTGATCAATACTGTCATTGATAAACATGTACCAATGAGAACAGCATCCAGAAGTAAGCAAAAGCAGCTGACAAAGCCTTGGATGACAAACACAATACTAAAATCAATTAATAAAACAAAGTATGTACAGGCAAACTTTCTCTCAAATGACCCAGTAAAGATAACAGAGTATAAAATCTTTTCAAATGAACTTGATCAGGTAAAGGTAAAGGTGGTAAACGCTTTGCAAGCCTGCAAATATTTTTTTGCTATAAGCCTGTCATACATGTATGTCAGGCCAGGGACAAGGTTTGACCTGACATGCAGCTACCCTGGTTGAAGAATTTTTTTTTTTTTTTTTTTAACACTTATGAAGTGGGATGCCTGTGGTGTCTAGATTGTTTCCACAGTACTAAAGGTCTTCTGAATTTTTATGTAAACCAAGGTTGAAGATGAGCTAGAAATAAATCTTTTTTCCAGTTTCGTAACATCTTTTGTCTTGAAAATACAGCACTTTCAATTTTGGAATTGTCACCTTGCATGACACCATGATACAGAGATGGTTGAAAAACATGTCTCTTCCTATGATTCTCAGAAGTTAGAATGTTTCAAGTGCATTATGAGATGTGTTCGTACACATGTATTTTATCTCATGAGTGAAAGTAAGTGCTTTTGTGGCAATGTGAACTCCATGTGTTTTCGTTTATTATGGGCCGCCATATTGGTGGACCATGGATGGTCCACCAACATTGCGGCATTGTGTGAAACGCTCCATAAAATAATTACTCAGAAACGATGTAGCACACAGACCTGAGAATTGGAAAGGTAGTTTATATATATTTGTCTTTACAACATTTCTAGTTGTTGGCTTCTTTTATTGAATGGTTTCAAATTAATTTTTGTTTTTAGTTGCATGACAATGAAAATGATCTCAACATGCGCACTCTGCCCAATGCTGTTTTGATAACATTGTTGCTATCATTTGCTATTCTACTCTTACCTTGTCTTTTTTTGTGATTCTAGTTGAACAAAATACATTTGTACAAATTCAGAAATGTTTCAGCTTTTGTTTGTGCTTACACAATAACATTAACTTTTCTAATTTTGTTATTGAAGTCGCAGTGAGGAAATGTGATTCAAGTCCCTGAAAATTCACTGTAAAACTGGTCATAAAATCTTATCAGTCTGATGAAAACACGAACAACATGCATTTGTGGAATAGTACCCTAACTTGTTTATTCCACATTATATTGTTGTGTTATTTAATTTAAATCCATGCAAATGAGTTTATGCGAAACACCTCACGCAAACTTTGAAATCCAAACTGCATGAATATGGGTGGCAGTGTTTACATTTTCATGGCGTTACTAGTAAGACGACGTGAAATGCAAGCTGCAAATTAAAACAAATCAAAATGAAACTTAGCCTTTATGCATTACGGCCATGTATCCATTTTAAAAGGCCACCTCGCATTTTGGCTTTCTTGAGTGAAAATAATTATTTTTTTTATTTTGCATCACAACAGAAAACCTTGGTCAGCCTGTCTGGGCGGACTGATCATTTGCCAGTTAAACCTCAAATTTACCGGACAAAATAAATTAATGTCTGATGACTGGCACTTACATCTATTTGCAGGCTTGCTTTTACTTGTGCCAAAAAAACCTGAAGGCCACATGGAAGCTGATTGGTAAGTTAAAACAAAAGCCAACAAGTTGTATTATGTGTACCCCATCGAGAATACATGTAGCAATGAACAAAAATATACACTCACTGATAAAATTGATATCTGTGAGCAATTTAAATTAACCAATATTTTATAAACATTGGCCCACAACTGGCAAGTACTAACCACAAAATAAAACCTAATGCAGTATATTACATGTAAGAAGACCCCTTCATAAAGTTTGTTATGTCTCCAGTCACAGAAGCTCAAGTGAGCAGACTATTAATTTTTCTAGCTTGGATGCATAGAAAGCATCATTAGATATTCGAAATAGTCTTATTAAAATTGCTGCTGAGCCACTATGAAAGCCCTTATCATACTGGTACATACAACCAGTATATGTAACCAGTCTATAGAAACTGGCATAGTACCTGATGCTTTCAAGATTTCCCAAGTTACGCCAATATATAAGAGTGGTGAGGCTACTGACACAGGGAAGTTATAGGTTGGCTTTAGAAAGGGCTTCTTGACTGAACAGGCTATCCTAGAAAGTACTGACATTCTCAACATGGCCACTGGTAAGAAGCAAATCACATGTTGCAGTTTTCTACACCTCTCAAGGGCGTTTCATACTGTTAAACATGACATTTTGCTATCTACGCTTTTTGCCTATGGAATCCGAGAAATTGGTTAACAGTGGTTTAAAAACTATTTGCACCAACGCACCCAGTGCATGTATGTTAAGAGTGAAGATATTAGATGAAGTATGGAAACAATAGTTTGTGGTATACTCCAAAGTTCTACTTTAGGGCCTCTGTTACATGTATTTCTACTTTATATTAATGATGTCCCAAATTCTTCCAGGACCTCTAAATTTTCTTTTAGAATATTTGCTGACGACACTAATATGCTTTTCTCGAGTAGCTGTTTTTAAAAAAACTAACTGCAAGCTGCCGTCAATAACAAACTTGCACTAGTGTTTAGGTACTGCACGTCCAACAAGCTGTCTGTTGATTTTAAGAAAACAAACTATTATGATAATCTCATCAACAAGGAAGACTGTTCATATTAATTTTAATTAATGACATTGAACGCAAGTCTTTTGTTCATTACGTGGGAGTTTGCATAGATGAACACCTAAATTGGGGACCTCAGATTCAGCATGTAAATAACAAACTAGCAAATAAATATAATAGGAATACACTTTATGAGGTATGGACATACATACATGTTTGTTGACCTAAATGCCCTTAAACAGTTGTATTATACTCTTGGCCACCCCTACTTAAATTATGATATCATTAGCTGGGGCAGTGCATGCAAAACAAGACTCGCAAGGGTATTGACTAAACAAAATCAGTGTGTATGGTGCATGTTCTTCGCTGACAAGACAGAAAATCTTGGAATTAAATAATATCTACAAGATGAGGATATCACCCTTTGCCCATAAAATTTAAAATGATGAAAAAGGTATTCCATCAGTTTTCTCAGATGTTGTTACACCAGCGTCTGAAATTCATTGCCATACATAATGGTCATTTCCTGTCAAATAGCATTGGCTAGTCACGGCTGGAGACGACGGAAAAAAAGAAGGTTGTCATGATTGCAGCTTGTTAAGTTTGAATAAAATATAAGAGTAAAATGGAAATGAAAAGTAGGTACCCACAAAAATATTAACATAATTTGCAGAAAAATTAGAAAAGTATAGATAGCAAGAAATATATACATGTATATAAATACAATGTCATGAATATTGATATACATGTAACAATATTAGAAGAGGGAGCTTGGAGGTCGTTGTGAAGATATTGATGTAAATTTCTGAACAATAATGGTAGGCGAAACAATAATTATAATGTTAGTTTTTGTTTAATGCGCATTTATCCTAAATATGATGGTAACCAGCTTGAAAGCCAATGGCTACTCTGGCTACCATACACGTACATGTATCTTTTTGGGTTATTTTTTAGCGTCTATGTAATACATGTATATACCTGTATATTTTCTACTATAAGGGCTAATACAGTAATAATTAATATATATAGGATTAACTACCCTGTAAATGATGTAAATAGTGCACAATAAAAAAATGGAATTGAATTTAATTGAATTAAATTCAGTTGATGCAACTCCCTCAGAATACATGTAGTATTAGTTCCACCCCTATTCCTTGGGTTTCAATCATTTACTTGTAGATCAATATGTACGGTATTTTCATAACTTGAAACTCGCACACTATGATTGGGCTGCCTGTGGTAGAACTCAGAAATTCAGTCAAAGATTAAGCATGTAGCCTAAAATTAGACTCAGCTAAGCATGCCAATAAAAATTATTTAAATTGTGTAAAGAAATATTTCAATCAAAGCCACTGTGTATGCCATAGAGCTACATTTATGTCCAACAGAAAGGCAAGATTTATTCAATTAATTAGGAAAATGCTGGAGTTCATTAAAGGTTGGGAGGTGGGTAAATTATGCCTAGTTTTTGACATGATCTCTTGTCGTATTGTTTTTATCATCTCTGCACACTCTTCAGCCTGGAAAAAAAATGGAGGTGGCTAGTTATGGTGGATATTTACCGAACCGCAAAGCAGCAAGGTACATGTAAATGTCCACCGCTAGCCACGGACACTGAGGTGAATAGTTGTTTTTGTATATACTAAAACAGTGAGATAATACAGCACAAAAATATGATTTTAACTCATTTATTCCCGCAAAGATTGCAACATTTTCGGGTGCAAATTCTGCATGAATTGCGCGGATGTGAATAGCAAAGGATATCTGAAG
This sequence comes from Montipora capitata, assembly GCA_949126865.1. Taxonomy (NCBI): domain Eukaryota; kingdom Metazoa; phylum Cnidaria; class Anthozoa; order Scleractinia; family Acroporidae; genus Montipora; species Montipora capitata. Next base: position 36,466,613 of record OX421451.1, read on the forward strand.
TTTGAGTAGCCAGTCAGTGCACGCATTCAACGCTATCCACTGTCTTAGTATATACTAGTAATAATATTAAATATTATTGCCGGGGTTGTAAATCCCTAATGAAATCCCTGAACATGTTGTCCCTTTCTTTGTGACGAGTGGTTCTTTGGTTCTGTTTAGTACAGTGTAGTATGGTCTCGTGTACAATGTAGTTCAGGGGCACGCGATGAAGTGGACATGCATTCCAGCATGTGCATTGCGATGTTCTCTCAGCTTTCCATCCATTTGCGGATGGTGAAATGCGTACTAGTATTACTGGGAACAAGTTGTGTATGTGAAGAGATTGGGGTGGCTGCGATCCCTGCCATAATAACCGTAGGAGCCATTAGCAAAGGCGCCTTCGAGTTGTATTTGACTGCAGTCAGTCTCTTGTCTTGTCTTGCCACTTATTGAAAGTCAGTTTGTGGATGTTCACTCATCACTGAATCAGCTGGGGTGACTTGACTGATGAAGGTTCCCTGTACATCTTTTGCTAAATTAATCAGTTAGACAATTATTTCCTTTCAGGTATATTTTCATTGTGTAGTAGTGAGACAACGCAAGGTCAGAATGAAAAAGAAATCAGTTACACAAAAGCAAAACTCTGCTAAAAAGAACAGAAGTGAAAGGAAACATGGAAAAGCCCCTGCTGGAGAGAAAAATTTTAAATGCAAGCAGTGTGGCAAGTGTTTCCCTGGAGCAGGGAATCTGAGGAAACATCAAAGAATCCATACTGAAGTGAAGAATTTTGAATGCAAACAGTGTGATATGTGCTTTAGAGATGGTGGGCACTTGCGAAGACATGAAAAAACACACACAGGAGAAAAGCCTTATGATTGTAAACACTGTGACAAGTCTTTTGGCAGACCTGAAAGTTTGACAGCACATGAACGATACCACACTGGGCAAAAGCCATTCAAATGCACACAATGTGACAAGAGTTTTACCATCTCAGGATATCTGAAAAAACATGCAATAATTCATACTGGAGAGAGGCCTTATGAATGCAAACAGTGTGGCAAGTGTTTCAACACATCAGGAAGTCTAAAGAGACATGAAAGAATCCATACTGGAGAGAAGCCCTATGAATGCAAACACTGTAGCAAGTGTTTTTCAGATTCAGGGAAACTGAGGAAACACGAGAGAGAGAAACACGAGATAGGTCAACACGAGAGTGGTCTTACTGGGCAGAAGCTACATAAATGCACACAGTGTGAAAAATGTTACCGTCATGCAGCAACCCTAAGGGACCACGAAAGAGTCCACACTGGAGAGAAGCCGTATGTATGCAAAGAGTGTGCAAAATGTTTCAGCACAGCCGGAGGTCTGAAAAGTCACGAAAGACTCCACACTGGTGAGAAACCTTATGAATGCAAACAGTGTGGAAAGTGTTTTAGTGAAAAAGGGAGATTAAGGGTTCATCAGAGGATTCATACTGGTGAGAAGCCCTACGAATGCAAACAGTGTGGCAAGTGTTTTAGGCAATCAAGGCATTTAACGACACATCATAGAGTCCATACTGGGGAAAAGCCTTATGAATGTAAACATTGTGGCAAGTGCTTTAGCCTAGCAGGTGTTTTAAGGACACATGAAAGAATCCATACCGGTGAGAAGCCTTATAAATGCAATCATTGTGGCAAGTGTTTTAGGCAAACAGGAACTCTAAGGGCACATGAAAAAGTTCATACCACAGAAAACGTTAGGATTGAAAGTAGTTTCACAAGTGTTTTAGTGGAACAGTTAAATTTAGCAGACTTTGAAGACTCCATACTGTAGAGAAGTACTAGTATAGATGCATACAGTGGCACAATGCGGAAAGTGTTTGATGTAGCGGAAAGTTGGGGGACTGATGAATGAAATCATATTGGTGACATTCCATTTCAATCAAGTGCCGTGACAATAGCATTTTAGTGAAGAAAAAACGTAATCAACTAAAATATGATAGTTCATTCCAGTGTATACTTCATGAATGTCAGCAGTGTGGCAAGCATTTATTCCAAACAGAGGCCACTTAAGAGTCCACAAACAAGACAATCCTTACCTCTACCAACACTGTCTCAAAAAAAGCGATTAGTATATAAACCTTTGCTTCATATAATAATAGAAGCTCATTAACAGCTACCGTGACCAATGTCGAGAATTGTATTAAAATTTCAATGATATGAAACATGACAAGTGGGAAAATTAAAGAATGACATTGCCTCATCTTTCTAGAGAGAAGTAACAACAGCTACCATGACAGTAGGGAATAGTCCTTTAAGACCATAGTTAATAGACGTAGGTTGGTTATGAAACTCTTTGTTTCATGTTTTTGTTCGCTTATTTGGCATGACCCTACACAAAACCTGACAACACGCTTTTTTCGGCAGGATAACCAATCAAAAGCTTCGACTAATTTATTCGAAATTAACTTGCGAACCAAAAACAAAAGATTGTGCAGGGTCACGGTCGGTTCAATATCTAATTGCGACTGTATTGTTCCTGCTTTTGAAATTCCGAGGGTTTCATAACCAGTCCCTAGATTAACTATGTTTAAGACGTAAAATTTAATCTTTTAATTTAATTTTTTTTGGTCAATTTGACACAAAAAGCATTACTTACACAATAATACATACATACATGTACATACTTACTAACAAACACTATACTTACTTACAATCTTACTATTCTTACCTTAGAAACACTTACATACATTTTTAACTTCGAAAACACGCCTACTTACAAAGCTTACTACACCACACAGTAGAAATTATTTACTCTTAGTTACTCTCAGTAACTTACGATGTGAATGACAAAACACTTCAGTGCAGTACTTTCTTTTACAATGCTTGCCTATAATAACCATAGTTAATCGAGGGACTGGCTATGAAACCTTAGAACTTTCAAAAGCGAGAACAATGTTGTTGCAATCGATGTTGAATTGACCGTGACCCTTCACAATCTTTTGTGTTCGCTTCGCACGGGTTTGCAAATTAGTTGCGCATAATTTAATCGAGGGATTTGATTGGTTATCTTCTCGAAAAAATGTGTGTTTTGTGCAGGGTCAAGGCCAAAAATACGAACAAAAATATGAAACAAAGGAACTTGTCCAGTTTCATAACCATCTCCATGCATTAACTATGAACCCAAGAAATATATACATGTATAAATACAATGTCATGTATATTGATATACATGTAACAATATTAGAAGAGGGAGCTTGGAGGTCGTTGTGAAGATATTGATGTAAATTTCTGAACAATAATGGTAGGCGAAACAATAATTATAATGTTAGTTTTTGTTTAATGCGCATTTACAGGTATCCTAAATATGGTGGTAACCAGCTTGAAAGCCAATGGCTACTCTGGCTACCATACACGTACATGTATCTTTTTGGGTTATTTTTTAGCGTCTATGTAATACATGTATATACATGTATATTTTCTACTATAAGGGCTAATACAGTAATGATTAATATATGTAGGATTAACTACCCTTTGAATGATGTAAATAGTGCACAATAAAAAAATGGAATTGAATTTAATTGAATTAAATTCAGTTGATGCAACTCCCTCAGAATACATGTGGTATTAGTTCCACCCCTATTCCTTGGGTTTCAATCATTTACATGTAGATCAATATGCACTGTATTTTCATAACTTGAAACTCACACACTATGATTGGGCTGCCTGTGGTAGAACTCAGAAATTCAGTCAAAGATTAAGCATGTGGCCTAAAATTAGACTCAGCTAAGCATGCCAATAAAAATTATTTAAATTGTGTAAAGAAATATTTCAATCAAAGCCACTGTGTATGCCATAGAGCTACATTTATGTCCAACAGAAAGGCAAGATTTATTCAATTAATTAGGAAAATGCTGGAGTTCATTAAAGGTTGGGAGGTGGGTAAATTATGCCTAGTTTTTGACATGATCTCTTGTCGTATTGTTTTTATCATCTCTGCACACTCTTCAGCCTGGAAGAAAAATGGAGGTGGCTAGTTATGGTGGATATTTACCGAACCGCAAAGCAGCAAGGTACATGTAAATGTCCACCGCTAGCCACTGACACTGAGGTGAATAGTTGTTTTTGTATATACTAAAACAGTGAGATAATACAGCACAAAAATATGATTTTAACTCATTTATTCCCGCAAAGATTGCAACATTTTCGGGTGCAAATTCTGCATGAATTGCGCGGATGTGAATAGCAAAGGATATCTGAAGTTTGAGTAGCCAGTCAGTGCACGCATTCAACGCTATCCACTGTCTTAGTATATACTAGTAATAATATTAAATATTATTGCCGGGGTTGTAAATCCCTAATGAAATCCCTGAACATGTTGTCCCTTTCTTTGTGACGAGTGGTTCTTTGGTTCTCTTCAGTACAGTGTAGTACGGTCTCGTGTACAATGTAGTTCAGGGGTGCGTGGTGAAGTGGACATGCATTCCAGCATGTGCATTGCGATGTTCTCTCAGCTTTCCATCCATTTGCGGATGGTGAAATGCGTACTAGTATTACTGGGAACAAGTTGTGTATGTGAAGAGATTGGGGTGGCACCGATCCCTGCCATAATAACTGTAAAAGCCATTAGCAAAGGTGCGTGCGAGTTGTATTTAACTGCAGTCAGTCTCTTGTCTTGTCTTGCCACTTATTGAAAGTCAGTTTGTGGATGTTCACTCATCACTGAATCAGCTGGGGTGACTTGACTGATGAAGGTTACCTGTACATCTTTTGCTAAATTAATCAGTTAGACAATTATTTCCTTTCAGGTATATTTTCATTGTGTAGTAGTGAGACAACGCAAGGTCAGAATGAAAAAGAAATCAGTTACACAAAAGCAAAACTCTGCTAAAAAGAACAGAAGTGAAAGGAAACATGGAAAAGCCCCTGTTGGAGAGAAAAATTTTAAATGCAAGCAGTGTGGCAAGTGTTTCCCTGGAGCAGGGAATCTGAGGAAACATCAAAGAATCCATACTGAAGTGAAGAATTTTGAATGCAAACAGTGTGATATGTGCTTTAGAGATGGTGGGCACTTGCGAAGACATGAAAAAACACACACAGGAGAAAAGCCTTATGATTGTAAACACTGTGACAAGTCTTTTGGCAGACCTGAAAGTTTGACAGCACATGAACGATACCACACTGGGCAAAAGCCATTCAAATGCACACAATGTGACAAGAGTTTTACCATCTCAGGATATCTGAAAAAACATGCAATAATTCATACTGGAGAGAGGCCTTATGAATGCAAACAGTGTGGCAAGTGTTTCAACACATCAGGAAGTCTAAAGAGACATGAAAGAATCCATACTGGAGAGAAGCCCTATGAATGCAAACACTGTAGCAAGTGTTTTTCAGAATCAGGGAAACTGAGGAAACACGAGAGAGAGAAACACGAGATAGGTCAACACGAGAGAGAGAAACACGAGAGAGGTCTTACTGGGCAGAAGCTACATAAATGCACACAGTGTGAAAAATGTTACCGTCATGCAGCAACCCTAAGGGACCACGAAAGAGTCCACACTGGAGAGAAGCCGTATGTATGCAAAGAGTGTGCAAAATGTTTCAGCACAGCCGGAGGTCTGAAAAGTCACGAAAGACTCCACACTGGTGAGAAACCTTATGAATGCAAACAGTGTGGAAAGTGTTTTAGTGAAAAAGGGAAATTAAAGGTTCATCAGAGGATTCATACTGGTGAGAAGCCCTATGAATGCAAACAGTGTGGCAAGTGTTTTAGGCAATCAAGGCATTTAACGACACATCATAGAGTCCATACTGGGGAAAAGCCTTATGAATGTAAACATTGTGGCAAGTGCTTTAGCCTAGCAGGTGTTTTGAGGACACATGAAAGAATCCATACCGGTGAGAAGCCTTATAAATGCAATCATTGTGGCAAGTGTTTTAGGCAAACAGGAACTCTAAGGGCACATGAAAAAGTTCATACCACAGAAAACGTTAGGATTGAAAGTAGTTTCACAAGTGTTTTAGTGGAACAGTTAAATTTAGCAGACTTTGAAGAGTCCTTACTGTAGAGAAGTACTAGACTAAGTATAGATGCATGCAGTGGCACGATGCGGAAAGTGTTTGATGTGGTGGAAAGTTGGGGGACTGATGAATGAAATCATATTGGTGACATTCCATTTCAATCAAGTGCCGTGACAATAGCATTTTAGTGAAGAAAAAACGTAATCAACTAAAATATCATAGTTCATTCTAGTGTATACTTCATGAATGTCAGCAGTGTGGCAAGCACTTATTCCAAACAGAGGCCACTTAAGAGTCCACAAACAAGACAATCCTTACCTCTACCAACACTGTCTCAAAAAAAGCGATTTATATATAAACCTTTGCTTCATATAATAATAGAAGCTCATTAACAGCTACCGTGACCAATGTCGAGAATTGTATTAAATTTTCAATGATATGAAACATGACAAGTGGGAAAATTAAAGAATGACATTGCCTTATCTCTCTAGAGAGAAGTAACAACAGCTACCATGACAGTAGGGAATAGTCCTTTAAGACCATAGTTAATAGACGTAGGCTGGTTATGAAACTCGACAAGTTTCTTTGTTTCATGTTTTTGTTCGCTTTTTTGGCATGACCCTGCACAAAACCCGACAACACGCTTTTTTCGGCAGGATAACCAATCAAAAGCTTCGACTAATTTATTCGAAATTAACTTGCGGCCAAAAATACGGACTAAAATATGAAACAAAGGAACTTGTCCAGTCTCATAACCATCTCCATGCATCAACTATGTAATAACTTTCGATAACTCGCTTAAGTATTATTTGTTATGAAAATATTTCCTTTAGGCCTCAAGACTCTGCTCATACATATCAATGATAAAACACGACGAGTGGGCAAATTGAAATAATGAAATTGTTTCAAGATATG
>OX421451.1:36478511-36481011 GCA_949126865.1 Montipora capitata
CCAATCTCGACAGTCTTTGCGAAGAGTCTCGAAGTCTCGCTCATTATTGCATTTATTTCAGTGTGAAGTCTTGCATATTTTGCTCTCGGTCTCGGATTCGCAAACGAGGGTCTTGGCGAGTCTCAGGTTTTACCATTCGTCACTCCTCCCATGAGCAGAGATGTCGGTGTTAGAAATTAGGTTGTACGGGGAGATGGTTTTCGTAGGGATTCGTAGCTTCTCTTTGGTAAATACTAAGTACAAATAACAATTTAGTGCCTCGGCCTTGCTTTTAACAGAAAAATACAGGTTATGGTAAACCAGTGTCCTCTGATTTACATGATCTGAAAAAATACCAAAATTTTTGGGGATTCTCCTGGAGGCTCGCTCCGATCACATTGTTCAAGTAATCACTACGAGATTCTTTAAAGTGCCCCTGTGATCAAAAAATAAATCATTATTCTTCTTTCTTCGCAACTATGTTAACTAGACACTAAGCGATCAAAGTTTTAAGCCTTGATTAAAAAAATACACCTGTTTATTTTAACTGGAATTTTCCTATTTAATGGTCCGCCATTACTAACTTTAAGTTCTTCAGAGAACTGGATCGAGAAGAAAATGATGTCAAAGGCTCACCAGTTTAAGAATGCAATGCGTATGTACGCCGCACAATTAATATGCCGCACGGGGTTTTGGGCTTTCAGACTTTTAAACTCGCGTTTTGCATATGTAATAAGCTGCATTCACACGCTGAAATCTTAAGCTAGTGAGCCTTTGACGTAATTTTTCCCTGGATCCAACTCTCTGAGGTCAAATCGGTCAGTTTTGAACGGGAAACCTTAAATAACAATGACCAAAACCACGTTTTCTGAGCCCGCGAGACTGAGACTGAGCACCCCCAGCGAACCATTGTTTTAACGAAAATCGCTGGTCAGCAACCTGGTTCTGGTCATTGCTGTCTAAGGTCTTCCGTTTTGAACGTGAGTAGTGGTGCAACGTGAAATCGAAAACTTGCACTCAAAGTAAACGGCCTTAGGATAAAAATCAAAGCTCATATTTTTGCCAGTCAGGTGATAAGCAAACACACTTTCAAAATCTGAAGGAGAAAAGGAAGAAGTGATCACAGGGGCACTTTATCAAGCCTTGAAACAAGAGTTTTAATTCTTGTGCAATAGATTTTTCTTTCTCATTTGAGTTTTGATTGCAGGGGTTATCCAAGGGAGCTTGTATTTCATAGAACTTCCCCTTCCCCCTCACGGGTCAGCTACGCCATTCCTTAGTAGTGCAACTCATCCTAAGAAAAATCCTGGATCTGCCCCTGCGCAACACACGCAATTGTAAGCTAGTCGAAACACGCGCAGGCAGCTCTATTGAAAGCTGGCAGACGAGGAGGCTAGTATGCGGTATTCAGCAGGCATTTGATGTGGCACCAGCAGAGAAGGATCAAGTTGAATCGCTCGATGGTTATGAGCTACACTCCTTCGGCTCACTGAACATAGGTTTTTATTATAGTTTAACTGGACCAGGACCTGGGAGTTAATGTCGCAACAGAAAAGAAGCCGTATCAGCTGAAACTCAGCGACTGAGTTTGGATAGTACGCCAGACTTGGGGCCAGGAAAGTCTTGCGACGGTGTGCACTAAATCCAAGATAGCGCAAAAAGTTCACCCGATTTCTGAGAAGAGGGCGTGACCACACCATCCCGAAAGCCGTCCTGTTTGCTTAAGTAGGTGTAGTGAATCGTTTGGACGCGGCGCGCACACATTAGAAAGCAGAAATACAATGTAAAGAACACAGCTTAAAGGGAAAGCACGGCCTAGAAAAACTTTCTCTGAATCGAAAGTTCTTTACCAGTATTGTCATACGTGACCACTCGTTTGGGCTTAATGTGTTTAAATAGCCAAAAATGGGCAATTTTAAATTGAAATCCGCCATCTTTGTTTTTGTGTATGCAAACGAGGCTATGAGTCAAGGATTTCTCCGGATAACTAAATGCACTTGATGTAAACAAGGAAAACACAGGCGAGGAAGCGATACTTTTTAGACTTGAATCTTAATCCAGAGGGTAAATTGTATTAATATTGGCTCCACCATCAGAACAGATTTACCTCGTGGTCGTTAAACAAGGTTTTATATGTACGGTTATATACAGGAGTTTTACGAAGCGAAAGAGCTTGCAGTGCTGTCCCACGCTCATTGCTGTGAAATAAACGCCTGGAAATCAAGTTTAATCTGTCTATCGTGCCTTTCTACGAGATTCCTGTTACAACTTCCAAACAAACGATAGATTTATATAATTCCATCGAATGGTAAGAGTAAATCATTTCAGTGGTGTTTATAAAGCTAACAAAATTTAAAATTTCAAGTTGTTGGAAAAGCGCATAACAGTGAAAGTCGTCAATATATTGCTTGATTCAGTTTTCTGCCTCCAATGTAATGATATTTTGGACTGGTTGACTAAGATTTCAGTATGAAGCGAAGGTTACCAAGACCAACATTCATATACCTGGAGATCCCGCTTG